>JAJHZJ010000032.1:3541516-3721516 GCA_023548195.1 Bettongia penicillata ogilbyi | reverse complement strand
ATTTTTATTTTCAAAGTTGGGAATTTTAATTTTTGTCCCCAGAAACCACCCCTATTATGCCTATATAACAGAATGAGAAAACTCACAGACTACTGGAGATAAATGGAAATTCAATCCATCCTATACCTGACTGAGAATACCCTCCAAAACACTCCCAGAAAAGGAATATATAGTCTTCTCTTGAAAATCTCTAGTAGGAGTTCTTATACTATTTCATACTATGGGACAGTTTGCTGCTCTGGTGAAGCCCATATACTCCTTAGAATAATGTCTGTAAGTGCACAACATAAAATACATAGTTACAAGTTCACAGACCTCAGGTTAAGAACCCCTGAAAAAGGGGGGAAGGGAAGAGATGACCCCCCCCGCAAGATAACAACTTCAACCTTTGGGTAGCTCTAATTATTTGTGTTTCATGATCTCAAGCCTAAATTTTGCTTTTTAGGAATTCTAAACATTGTTCATTCTGCCTTCTCAAGCGAAAAAGAACATTTCTAACTGATTCTTCCATGTGACAATCCCTAAATACTTTTTTTTTTAAAAAAAGGGGACTAAGTTTCCATATTTTCTTCAGGGGCCTAATACTATATTGTCAGGAGCTTTGACTGCATCCCATTTCTGACTATTATGGGTTTATCCCTCTGTGAGTAACCTGGTGGCCCGATGTATCAAGAGGCTCCCCATACATATGCCAATCTTAGCGTGGAATTCTGATCAGCTTAGCACACTATGGCTCAGAATTCTCAAGCTCCAAAGGTTCGCCACTCTCGGCTTCTCCAGTAGATAGAATCACAGATTTGTGCCACTATTCCTGACATAGTCTTTCAAATATTTGAAAACAGCTATCATGTTAGAAAACTGCATGAAAAATTATTCTGAGATTATGTAGATAGGCAGGACAGTTATTGTGTTAAATTTATGTTTTAATAAATTACATATAAGAGAAATTCAGTGTTTCGTATAAAGTAATTCTGTGACATGTATATGTTCTAATAAAGCTGGTTATTTTATTTGACTTTATTTTTATTTAAAAAAAATTTTTTCACCATCCTTGCAGCCTAATATTTCCCGGTGTCCGATTGGGAGCTGACAGTCAATTCAGTGATTTCCTTGATGGACTAGGACCAGCTCAGCTTGTTGGAAGACAAACACTAGCAACTCCTGCTATGGGTAAGAGTAATCCCTGGGATCACATTTCATTTATATATATATCAATTAAAATCACACCAAGGAGAAATACCTTCAAGAAGGGTAAAGATTAAGTGCAATGACCATAGTATTTTGCATATTCCAGTACTATTTGGGATCATTGAGTCCATAAATAATATTTTCTCTTAGAACTGTCAAAATCCTCATCAAGAAAATTTGATTACTGAGGCTGTGGCTGTCTCTAACCTTCTGCCTAGATTTTATCCTCCATTTTTATAATTAAGACAACAAAAAAGTTGCTATAACATCCTAAAACCATGATTTAACCATTAAAGCGTAGCTATATACTCCAGTGATGGAAATTCTTGTTAGATTATGATCCAATCTGCATTAAGTACATGCATATAGACTCAGGAAGCCACTGTTGGGTGCTAGTCATTCTGCTTTGGATGCCAGTCCACAAAAAATAATTCATTGGGAAGGCAAAATGATAGTTTATAGTTCCAGAGAGATGATAAACCAGTTGCGTCAAGGTGAGCGGAATAATCAGACTTTCACACCTTTGAAATTTGCTTACAGGGAAAGCAAAGCAAAACTCCTACCACCACCTTTGGGAGGCTGCTTCTCTTATCCTTCCTATCACTCCTTTGTATCCACATGGGATCAACTCATATTCAGAAACCGTATAATAACTTCAATATGTTCTTCATGGACACTCCAGTAAACAGCCTCCTAACATCATATACTTGTCCCTGTGTTAACATCTTTATTAATGACTCAAATGAAGGGATAGATACAATGCTTATAAAATTTTCTAGTATTACAAAGTTGAAAAGTATTAATAACTCAATGGTTGATGAAGCGAGTGTTCAAAAAAATTTTGAAACTCCATAACCTGATCAAATAAGATGTAATTTATGAAGGACAAATGCTACATCTTACATTTGGATTAAAAAATGTAACATCATTTTATACATGAAGAGCTGAGGCAAACAGGTTTAAATATTTTCCAAGGATCACACAATTGATAAGTG
The DNA here is from genome assembly GCA_023548195.1 of Bettongia penicillata ogilbyi. Taxonomy (NCBI): domain Eukaryota; kingdom Metazoa; phylum Chordata; class Mammalia; order Diprotodontia; family Potoroidae; genus Bettongia; species Bettongia penicillata. Next base: position 3,719,333 of record JAJHZJ010000032.1, on the reverse strand, counting down.
TCTGAATCTTGATTTCAAGTCATGAAGACTTGTTTGATAACAAGCTCTATCCACTATACCACGTAGTTGCCCTTATAAAGGGCAAATGTGAAGTCTTCATTTGGATTAAAAATATTTAGATCATGAGTCCAAAATAAGGGCTGTATGGCTTCACAGGGCCAGCTAGGCTGATGCAGTAGATGCTGGGTTTGAAGTTAGAAAAACTCCTCTGCCTGAGTTCAAATGTGGCCTCAGATATTTGCTTGCTATGTGACCCTGGGCAAGTTATTTAATCCTGTTTTCCTCAGTTTCTTCATCTGTAAAAGGAGCTGAAGAAGGAAATGGAAAACCACTCCAGTATTTTTGCCAAGAAAAACCTAAATGGGGTCACAAAGAGTTGGATACAAATGAAAAATGACTCAAAAATGGCTAGACAGCTATTTGTTTGGAAAAGATCTGGGATTTGGGGAGACCCTAAGCTGAATATAAATCTATAGTATGAAGTAAAAACCACAAAAGCTAATGCAGTCTTGGGCTACATTTTGGGAGATTTAGTTTTCAGGAAGAGTAAAATGATCATATGGTTGTATTTATCCTGATAAGACTACAGTGAGGATATTGTTCAGTTTGAGGATCCACATTTAGGAAGAATGCTAAGAAATTGGAAAACTTCTAAGAAGGCAAGTAGGAATGTGAAGGACTCGAAGTTCATAAGATATGAGCGTCAGTGAAATAAACTAGGGTGTTTTGCCTGAAGAAGAGAAAATTTAGGGGAGAAAGGGAGGGTTTGATAACTGTCTTCAGGTATTTGAATTACTTTCCCCTATATGAGAGATTTGATCTGTCTCCAGATAGCAGAACCAATGCCTAATGCAAGGGCTTGAAGTATCAGAGGTTAATTTAGGCTTAAAGTGAGATTAGAAAAAAGCTTCTCCACCATTGTAATGGATTCTCCTCCACTGAAGATCTTCCACGTAATCCAGAGGACTACTTATTATGCACATAGAGAGGACCACCTGTCAAATATGGACAGAGGACCACTTGTTGATTATGCACGGAGAAGGAATACTTTTTCAAGAATGAGTTAGGTGATGGTTACAAAGGTCCCTTCCAATTTGCAAGATCTGTTTTCTTCCCTTGTTATAAGGTTAATGATTCTTTGTCATGCTCTCTACATTATTTATAACTTTTGTCACACTTCAATTTTTTAGATCATTGAGTCTATTAAAAAAAAGCATTCAATCCAGTAAATAAAACCAAGTACAAAAAGAGATAACAAGCAAAGAAAAAGCAACCATAGTCCCATTGGTATCCATCCCTCACAGCAAGTTCTAGGACTAGCAATCATTTTAGAATATGCCAAACTATCTGCCAGAAAATCGTGCTGCTGGTTGGTGAAATCCTTCTTTCTGTCGGTGTTAATCAGAACCCCATTTGGTTTTATGGCCATATAATTTTTGCTAAGTCTCTCCAAAGTTTCCAGAATGACATGCTTCTCATAAACACTATATCATTACCTTTGTATGATCCAAATCAAAGTGGATATCAACTTAGGACAAATTAAGGAAAGGATGAATTTTAAAATAGCATCATAGGATATCGCTATATAACATAGATAAAAGAGTTTTTTAAAAGAATAAAAGAGGCAACAAACATGTAACTTATAACTCTTTCCCTTTTCAGGTGATATACAGATTGGAATGGAGGATAAAAAGGGTCAATTAGAAGTGGAAGTCATCAGAGCAAGAAGCCTCACTCAAAAACCTGGTTCCAAATCTACGCCTGGTAAGGAAAAGTCTTAATTAATTGAGACAAAAGAATACCACTGTGCAATAAATGAATGTATGTGTTAAATTAAAAGATAATTAATATTCTGCATGAAACAAGCAAATAATTTAACAATTATTAAATTTAGTAATTTAATCATTTCTTGTTTTGAAGCAGGGCTGAGATCCTTGTACATAATCAGTGTTGCACACATATATATAAAAGCACCTGCCCTACAAATCTGGCTTTTCAATATGAAATTACCTTGATATGTGGCTTTTTTCAAACAATGAAATACATGGTAGTCTCCATAAATATTTGATCACTAAACAATCACAATCTTCAAAGAGCATTTGATCTAATTCACTCACATAATGATTGCTTTTCCTACAGCTCCATATGTTAAAGTCTATCTTTTGGAAAACGGAGCCTGCATAGCAAAGAAGAAAACAAGAATTGCCCGAAAAACCCTTGATCCTTTGTATCAACAGTCCCTGGTTTTTGATGAAAGTCCACAGGGTAAAGTTCTTCAGGTCAGTAATTAATTGATTTAAATATATATACATACATATATATATATACACAAACATATACATATATACATATATATACAAATATTTTAAACATTTGAGTTAAATATGTATTTTATATTTATAATTTATTGTAATTTATAAAATAATTTATAATATTTAAATATTTTCTATCATTTTATTTAAATATACATATGCATATACATACTTTCAACACAACATGCAGTATTTAATATTTAAGATTTCTTGAAATGGAATGTTATTGCTATATATTCTGCATCCTCTCCTATGTTCTGATACACGCATGACATGTTTTTCCTTATTTTTTATTTAATATTTAAGTTTATAGTATGTTTCTTTTTCTTTTCTTATGTATTTAAATTTTAGCATTTGTCTAAAATATTTTTAAAATACATGTTCTGAAGTAAAACAAGGACTAAAAGTGATCATTTCTACGTTCCCTTTCTTGTCCCCCACCACATACAGAGAAGATAGAGAGATAAATACATATATCACAGTGCACGTGTGCCTAAATGTCTTAAAGCAACAAAACTGCTTAAATATATAATTGAATAAAACCTTGAAATGTCCAGAAACTAAATGGAGTTCATCAAAAATGAACTAAGGGTCTACAAGAAGGAAAAGCAAAGGATGGGGGAGAGGAGAGGAATAGAGATAATTAAGGCAATTCATTATCAAGTCAATATCTAAAGTTTTTCCACCTTGAGAGACAACAAACTAAATAAGAATTCCTAGCACAGCACTCTGTGAGGAAGAACAATGATGATGCTTCTGATGCTTATTCCCTCATAGACAAATATCCCCACTGGACCCGAGTTTTCTCATCTGTAAAATGGGTGGGTTGAACTCAATAGCCTCTAAGATCCCTCTGAGCCATAGACCTGTGCCTCCCAACTGTCAATTTGACATTTAAAACTCAAAGTGCCATAGGCATCTCAAACTCAGCAAGTTCAAAATAGGACTTTTTTTCCTCTCCAAATTCATTTCAATTCCTAAAATCCCTTATTTCTATAGAGAGCACCTCCACCCTTCCAGTCACCCAGGTTCACAACCTCAAAGACATCCTCAGTTTCTCAACCTTCACAGTCAGTCAGCTGCCAAAGCTTCTACCTCCAGAACAACATCTGTTAAAACTGGTTCCCTGCTTTCCATCACCTTTCTTCAGAGCCTCATCGTTTGTTGGCTAGGTTATTGCAATAACCTCCTAATGACTTTCTCTGCCTACATCTCTTCCCTCTTCAATTCATTATATACATGATACAAAAATGATGTTTCTAGTGTACAGGTCTGTTTCTTTGTCAGTTTCCTATATGATAAATTCTAGTGGCTTCCTACTTCCAGAATTAGCTGCAAGCCTCTCTGTTTGGCCCTGAGAATCCTTCATAGTCTGGCACTAATCAATCTTTTTTAAGCCATATTATGATTTAATTCCCTTTACCTACTCTATAATCCAGCCAAACTATCATTTCTGTTCTTCATACATGACCTGCCACTCACTGTCTCCAAGCCCTTGTATAGAATGTTCCTCAAGGCTGGAATGTACACCTTCCTTATTGCCATCTCTAAGATCTCTAGTTGCCTTAAAAATTCAGCTCAGACAAAATAAATCACATCTCCCTTACAAGATCTTTTCTGATGATCCCAGCTGCTGATGCCTTCTCCCCCACAAATCACCTTGTACTTATTTTGTTTATATTTTGAATATATATGTATGAGTATACACATACATGTATAGACATATGTGTATATGTATGCGTAAAAGGCATATTTACTCTCTATGTGAATAGAGGGATTGTTGCATTTTTGTCTTTGTACCTATCCTACGTTTCCTATCACAGTGTCTGGTACATTGTCATGGTTCAATGAATATGTGTTGAGTAGTTAATTGATTGGAGGAAAAAAAGAGTTGTTAGGACCAATGGATGGAAGTTTCATAAAAGTTTTGCAGTTCTGTGCCCAGAAGCATGTCAGTTACACCTCTGAAGTTTCACTTCCTCATCTATAATATAGGGATACCACCAAAGCTACTCCACAGACTTCCCTTGAAGAAAGTGGTTTATAAACCATAACATGCTGTATAAAGGTGAATTGTTATTACTAAGAACTTTCTAGAAATTAAGACTGTCCAGAAATGCAGTGGACTGTCATCTCATGAGAAAGAGAGTAAACTACTCCTTTAAATTTTCCAATCAACCAAACAAATATTCATCCAGAAACTCATAAAGAGGATTTGTCCATCAGGTAGGAATTTAGACTGGATGATCTGTGAGACCCCCTGATTCCAATATCCTATCAGTCTATGAAAATGAATAATCATCCCATTAGCACTTCAGTATTAATCAATTATTGAAGCAGCTAGGTAGCACAGTACATAGAGCTTCCTGAAATCAGGAAAGCCTGGGTTTAAATCCAACCTTTTACTAGCTATGTTACTCTTGGAAAATCAGTTAACCTCAGACTGTCTCCATTCCGTCATCAGTAAAATGGGGACAGTAATAGAGTCAATCAGATAGGTACTATAATTAAGATAAAATGAGATAATGTTTGCAAAGTACATTGAAAATAATAAGGCACTATATAAATGCCAGCTATTGTTGCTGTTCAGCTATATGTGACAGGTAGATGGTGCAGTGGGCAGCTAGGTGGTACAGTGGGTAGAGCACTGGCCCTGGAGTCAGGAGGATCTGAGTTCAAAACCTGCCTCAGATATTTGCTAGCTATGTGACCCTGGGCAAGTCATTTAACCCTGTTTGCCTTAGTTTCCTCATCTATAAAATGAGATGGAGAAAGAAAATGCAAATCATTCCAGCATCTTTGCCAAGATAATCTCAAATGAGATCACAAAGAGTTGAACCCAAGTTAAACTCCTGAACAACAGATGGTGTAGTAGAAAGAGTCCTGGGCCTGGAGTCAGGAAGATTTGAATTTGAATCCTGCTTCAAATACTTAACTAGCTATATGATGCTGAGCAAGTCATTTATTCTCTTTTGACCTCGGTTTCCTTATCTGCAAAATGGGGATAGTAATAAGTACCTTATTGCTGGAGGAGTAAATAAGATTATATATTTAAGAGGTTATGCAAACCATAAGGCAACATAGATGTTATCTATTATTATCATTCAAGTAATTCAGATTTATTCAGATACATCTTAAAGTTTTGGCAGTTTAAAAACATTTTATCAGTTTGTTCTTTCCTTTAGAAAAATTATTGTCAAGGAAATATAAATATTCTTTTTTTTCACTGACTTTGGAAAATTGTTAAATGAATAAGAAGATGGCCATTTACATATTAGAATTTCTAGAAATTCCACTGAGCACCAGTTTTTAGTCTTTGAAGGTCTTCTTGCTGTCATTCATACTGTCTCTCCTTCAACGTACTTTCCAACTTAAAAGCATGAAAAGAGGCATCGTTTTACATTATGTTAATTCTACGTTTCGTGCATTGTTTTCTCTGCAGGTGATTGTCTGGGGGGATTATGGGCGAATGGATCACAAGTGTTTCATGGGTGTGGCTCAGATCCTTCTGGAGGAACTTGATCTGTCCAGCATGGTCATAGGATGGTACAAGTTGTTCCCACCTTCATCACTGGTGGACCCAACCCTGGCGCCTTTGACTCGCAGGGCTTCCCAATCATCTCTGGAAAGTTCGACTGGGCCTCCTTGCATTCGATCATAGTGAACTCGTAGAGAATGGATCCTAGTTAAGTAAAATGCTACCAATCCAGGATAATAATCTGAACTAGGTATTGTGTGATCAAAAACATTGTTGGAGACAGACAATCAACTTCTGTTTTACCTGTAATAGTTATCCAAAAAAATATGTCTGAATTGTTTGTTTAAACCTGGCTTCAAATGACAGATAAGGGCATCTAACAAATTACAATAAAAAAAAGTCAATTTGCTAGTGAGAGTCACTGATGCTTCTAACTGTTAGCAAAAAAAAAAAAAAAGGAGGGGGGATTTAAAATTCACACACACACACACACACACACACACACACACACATACACACTCTACCACCACACGAAAACACACAATTGAACAAACTGGAAGCCCTCGCTCTGTGAAAATCTTGTTATACACGTTCTCACATTCTTACCCAGACTACAAACAGTGTTATTTCCCCTGGTGTTTGAGCAGTGTTTTCTGTACTTGTTACTTCCTCTAGTTTTTGGCTGTGTGACCCTCTCTTCACTCATGTTGTGACAGTCCTCACCATACTAATAAAGACCCTTCCCTTCTTTTTTTCCCAGATCACCAATAAAGGGCTGCAGAACCTCTCTGTAAGCACCGCCCTCAAAGTGTGCAACATCCAGTCAAGGTGATACCAATCAAGGGTCTCATGTTTCCCATCCCCTATACTCCCCACCCCTCCAGTATCAGTTCTTCAAAGTCTTATGTGTAGAAACCCAAAGCAAACCAAGAGGCCAGAATGTTTCGCTCCCAACATAAGCACCATTGTTCTTTTTGCATTCTGGACAATGCATAATTTTTTTTTAAAATAAACAATGTTTTGCATGAAAGACTTTTGAGGATACCTATTTCCAACCAAAACTGGGGGCTGCAACAGCTTAATCTTAGTTTCTGACATTGAAACAACTCCTTGTTAATACCGTTCTCTTTCAAATGTCCAAGAGAGTATAACCACATTCATGTAGAGGAAATATACATTTGACGTCCCACAATGTTGACCAGTAATGGAATTAAGCATATGACACTTTCAGCTAAACCCAGGCTTCTCTGCTGTGTCTCCCTTCAGACACACCTGTCAGCCCTGGATAGAGCATGGTAGGGGCTGTTCAATATTCTGCTGGGAATTCCAGCTGAAATATTCTGCACTTAACTAATGTTTTTATCCAATTTTAGTTTACATTTCTTTGAGATTGATGCAAGCACAAAGCTTGATTTTTTAACGCAAAATATCTTACTTTTTTGAGGGAAAAAAAGTCCAATTTCAATTTGCATTTTCTTGATTTGAGTTTTTCTTGGCCTTGACGTTCCCTTGTGATGTGCTACCAACTGCAGACTGTGCAGGTGCATTGATAGGTTTTTCCTTCCTTTTATGGGTCATTCAATTTTGTGATCACACAGATAGAGCAGCATGACTTGGAATTATTCATAGCTGCATGCATGTTTTGTTATAAAAAAAGTAAAGAAACAAAAAGGTAATTTAATAATGTATGTTAGCTCCACGTAGGCCGGCTTGTATGTTGCATGTACTTGTACAGTTTGCTCGTTAAATACTATGCTGAAATAACCAAGAAATCTAAGCCATCCATTTTTGTTATAGACATTTGGCAGGTTTCAGCCAGACTCAGTCAGTCTGGTGCAAAAAAAATGTCTATAGATGGACTTTATTTTTTACCCTATGGAAAACGTGATGTAGTTCGGACCAAACCTTCTTATAAATTATTTTGGTGTAGATTCCTACTGTGGGGCTGTAACACATGTAGAAATTGTGTACACACTAGGTTTTAATCCATTAGACATACTGCCTGCACCGAGTGAATTACTCATTATTATTTAACATGCCAGACTTCTCTGCCCACCATTCCATCGGGCACAGATTGACTAATGCTCGATCTGCTGAGCAAGAAAAGCCGAAGCATTGGTGCACTATTACTACAGTCCGTTCTGTCTTAGTGGCCAACAATTGACCAAGTACAATTGGGTAGTATCTTTCTATTTTGACCACTTGTCTTAACACTCCCCTGTGCTTTTAAATGAACTTCCAACTCATGTTATGTAAACATGTTGAATAAAATTTACTTTTCACGTCAGTTGGTAGCCATCTGTGTTCTATGTTTTGCCAGACTGCATTGCAAGTCCTGTGGTGGAGAGCGGGAGCTGGATCATGGGAACGAGAAAGACTGGGCTTTGTTCTCTGTTGCTGATGTTTAACTTGACTTGTCACTGCACTAAATATATCTGAAACTATGGCCCAGAGGGTACATCGCCTCACGTACAAGTTTTCACTTTGTCAGCCTGTCTAAGTGAGCACATGAATACACTTCTGAAAAGTGGCATTATTCAAAACAATAAATCTTAGTAAGAAACAAATGGAAGGTTGTTTTTCTACTGCTGTTTGAGTGTGCTAATAATATGAAACGACCCAGTTGTCCTATTGCCAAAGAATTTCAAGTTATATGAAAAGTCATAATATTGAATCTTGTGGATATAAGGCGTTGAATATTGAAATCTGGGGGCTGTCTTCAAAGCATCTGGTTCTCTTCCCATCCTATCCTTCTGAAACAATGACAGATTTTTCAACACATCTTGATTAGAGAAAGCTGGCATATCAAAAGTAGGGGGTGTTTGTTTGCCAAACCATCTTCAACAGAATATTAGGGAATAAATGTATATACAAACACAGGTGGTCACATGATCATCCCGTAAGTATAATATATGTAGAGTACAACTGATTTACCCGTGGTACAACGGAAAGGATAGTGCCTTTAAGGTCAGAGTACTTGGGAACAATCTGACCTCATAACTTCAGACAATTCAAACTTTCTGGACTCAGTTTCCTCATTTATGGGATGAGCACAATGCTTGGCATATGGGAAGCCCTTAATAAACACTTGTTGACTAACCTTCAGATGGGGTACAATTATAAGACTTCTGAGGCCCCTTCTAGTTCCAAATTCATGATCCTATGAATAACAGAAAACCACACAGATTTAAATGCCTATTATGTGCAAGATACTAGATATAAAAAGATGTAGAGCTACATTATCACTTGCATATTGGAAAAATAAATTAAAAGTTTATATCCCCCTCCCCAAGAAAAAGAAACATTCTCTGAACAAAACCAAACCCACAATAAAACATTTCCTTCCCTAATAGGATGACAGGTCCACATCTGGAAGGAGCTTGAGAGGTCATCTAGCCCAGTCTTTTCATTTTATACACGAGGAACCTGAGACCCAGGAAGCTTAAGTGACTGTCTCCAGGTCACAGAGGAATAAAAGTCAGAAGTGGGATTTGATCTTAGGTCCTTGGACTCCTTAGTTACTACTTTTTCTCCCATGTAATATTGCCTTCTTCAGGAAATGTACATTATACTTTCTTTAGTGTAGCTTCCTTCACCAAAGTAATGCTATCTCCCTGCACATACATACACACTAATCACCAGTGTTTTTATACCTATCACTAATATGACTAAAAAACCTATGATATATATATAGAGAGAGAGAGAGAGAAACCTATGCCGTATATATATATATATATATATATATATATACATATTATATATATATACACACACACACACACACACACACACACAGAGATAGAGAGAGGGGGAGATGCTATATCATGTTGCAAACAAAAACAAAAACCCACCCATGTACACAGCTGGCTAGTTGATGAGAAATAAATGTGTGATGGAAGAATATCCAATCAAAAATGAAAAAGAGTGAACCAATAGAAAGTGAAATACCAAAATCTAAGATTATAAATCACCAAAAGAGTCAATTGACAAAATTATTCATTTTTTCAGTTACTCAGTTTAGTTTTATTTTAGTTTTCTATGTAACACTGAACTAAGGACCAAGTACTTAACTAAAATGGGATGAAGTTATAAGAATTCCATTTTGGGACAAAACATGGCAGGGCCAGTGAATAGTTTATCTATCGAAAGCACTTTCTAAACCTTGATGGTACCTATATTTTATATATATATGTGTGTATGTGTGTGTATGTATATATACACATATGTGTATATGTATGTTAATATATACACAATCTTAGTAAGATTACATATAGTGGTAGTTATGTAATATTATGATGCATAATGCAATTGTGTGCGTATATGTACACATACCATCAAGGTTTACAAAGTGTTTTATGTATACATATATATACATACATATGCATATATACATGTATGCATGTATATATGTATGCATGTATATATGCATACATACATATACACACATATATATATACATATACATACACACACATACACACACACCTATATATAAAATCTGATTTGGTAGTCACAACAACCCTTTAAAATACCTGCTTTTAAAATGTATGTGGTTGAAAAAGGTTAAATGACTTGTCCAGGATCACACAACTGGTAAAATGTCAGAGGAAAGTTTTAAACTCCTTACTCTAAGCCCATAGCTACAGCTACCAAGCCATTTACCTGCCAGAACAGTTAAAAAAATCAGTTATATCTTCCATTTGTTTCTCCTGGCACTAAAGATCTAATAAATTTCTGGGTTCTTTTTTAATTCTTTTTTTTCCTCTTATTCTGTTCCTATGATTTTGGAAGGGTTGGGTGCTCCCAGGGATAAACTCCATTGATATAGTTAGTTCTGTCATGTAGAGTCTTAGTGTGACCTGAGAGGCTAAGTGATTTGCCCATAGTCACATAGACAACATGAGACAGAAGCAAAACTTAGACCCAAGACTTTTTAATGTCAAGGTCAGCATTTTTCTACAATAGCATAAAATCTCTTTCTTCTCTTTCTGATTAGTTCCTGCTGGTAACAGTGGGTTATTGGATAATTCACTGAGCACATAATTAAATTCATTTTTAAGGAGTTAATTGACCAACTTATCACAAACTTTTTGGGGAGGTGGAAGCCTTTGCCAAAGTTGACTTTGTTTAATTCCCTGCAGTAGAACAAATGGACTTGAACTCTGGAAAACCAGAAATAAAGTATCTATAGAAGCTTTTAGCAACAGTTTTCCTATGTGTAAAATGAGAAAGTTGGACCTGATGAAAGTTGGACCTCTGGAGAACTTCCCATCTCAAGTTCTATGAACAAGTCATAAAAATCATATCCATTGTTGGGGAAGCAGCAGCTAGCCCAAGAAACATTTCTTTTCCTAGTGAATTTTGCTGTAGAGTATTGAAGAAATGGGAACTGCTCTACATTTCACTTAACTTAGTGGATTTGCCTTAGTACATTGGAGATGATACTTAGATGGTCAACTGAATTTTCAATTATAGATCCAAGGTTTAAATTCCAGCTTTATACTGGTGTGACTTTTGATAAAAATTTCCCCTGGATGGGGCCTCAGTTTCCCTCTTAAAAAAAAAGAAACAGAAGAGTCAAACTATGATCCTGTAATATTTAAAATAAAGACATTGAATTAAGTGACCCAAGAAGTCCCTTCCACCTCTAGATCTATTCCCCTAAGGATTTAAGAAACAAAGGTGACATTCAGATTTACAAGGGTGTGATCAACTTTCAAAACAGGCCTGCAATAAACAGCACCACTCCCAATATTTCTCTGACTACCAATCAATTTTTAAAAATCTTTAAATGCAAGAGAAAGGCAATCTGGTGTAATGGATAGAGAGCTGGGCTCTGAACCAGAAAGACCTGGATTTAGTCATACCTCTGACATACATTAGCTGTGGGACCCTGGCCAAATCACTTACCCTCCTCTGAGCAAGTCTGTAAATTTCAGAGAAGGTCCACAAAGCAGCTTCCTCACGTGGGAGTACTCTATACTAATGAAATCACAGATGCCGTCCCTATCCCTAGCCTACCATATTGCAGACACTGAGGATAAACAGACAAAATGGAAAAAAACTTCCTGCCCTCAAGAAGCTTACCTTTTCAAAGGGAAAACAAGACCTACATATGTAACAGCCTTGGAGAACGCTCAGATTACCTAAAATGAAGGCAGTCATATGAGAGATAGCAAGGTCCTACTTTTAGGAGAAGACTCCAGAAGAAGGTCTCTGCTGCTTCCACATGGATGATTCTGTCTTGGTTGATCTAGACATGGATCCAAACCAGGTTGTACTCTTCCCCTCTGTCTGAAATCAAACAAATAGGTAGAATGCATTCTGAGCAAAATCCCTGAACCCCAATTCAGAATGGTTCACTGGTCTGGGGAGGCATACTGTATTATCTTTCAACTTGCTTGTCCAGTTCCATACAGGAAAGGTAGGGGCACACAGGATGGTTTTCACTCAGAGGCAGGTTGCCGAAGTCTCCTATGTGGATGTCTCCATCTTAGGTGATCCTGGCAAGGGTAGCCTAGCCTTGTTCCACATACATGAAATGAATATAAGTTTGTTTGCGAAGGAAACACACTGGGAGCTTGAGAAAGGGGGTGATGTGTGAAGGAGGGAAATCAAGAATTGTAAAGAGGTAAAGATGAGGAGGGAGTGCATGGAGGGGAGAAGGATGAAGCTTTTGGACTGTAGTTGATTTTTTTGTCTTTTCTCAGTCCTGCTCTGCATAGTACATGCACAAAATACAAAGGAAGAGATCAGGATAAAAGTAATAGATCTGTATATCCACAGGGCATTCAGTGTCATTAGTTCCAGTTTAGGTATGCCTAGGAAACAAATAATAATTGAGCTTTTACAGCACTTTCAGTTCTGCTTCTGAATTCCCCTTTTTTGATTCTCCTCCAAATTCAAGCCTGAGTTCTTTTTTCTTTACTCCCTGTTTCAGAGGAGAAAACAGTACTCTGCTTTGGCAGAGGCCCAGTTTTCCACTTATTTGTAGGCATTGACACCCCAATTCTGCGTGAGCAGGTTGTCTGAATTGTGTCCCACTCACAGAAATCTAGGCTTCTTTCCTAACACATTGATCTCAGTAATCGATCAAAAAAGACATTTCTTCCATCTCTCCTCATCTGCCATCTCTGCTCTGGATCAGGATTTTGGAACTCTGTTTCTCTGATGAAGAACCTCTTATCTCTTTCTTTACATGCTTCTTTTCTTGTCTTTAATTGTTCTGAATTACACTATTAAAATAGATCACCCTCAAAGTTTAAAGCTTCCATCCAACAGCCCAAACACTTCTCAGGAAAGTCTCTGGGGGTTTTGTCTTCTTAGTACAAACATTACCCTATCTACAACTCAACCTAAGTGTTGAAAGGAAATAAAAGAAGTATTAGGAAATTTTAACCAATCTGATTTCTTAATATCATGGGGAAACCACTTTGTAAAGCATTTCCTTTAATTTGTCAGTTTCTAACATCAAAAGGAAGATATTTTATAGGATTTTTTAAAACTTCTGTACATAGGTTTCTGTGCAATTGCACAAGAAATAAAATCAATACAGATAAATATACATATAAGTAGAGATAGAGATGAGAGAGAGAGAGAGATGCAAATGGATGCCATAGATCAGTCACTTAGCCAGTAAGCATTTATTAAGTGCCTCAAACTCACAGCCCAATGATGGGAGGAAAATAATTATTCACAAATAAGCTACTTACAGGACAAATTTGAAATAATTAACAGAGAGAAGTTACTAGAATTAAGAGGATTTTGATAAGGCTTTCTGTAGAAGGTGGCATGTTGGTTGGGACTTGAAGGAAGCAGGAAGTAGAGAAAAGGAGGGAAAGCATTCCAAGGCATGCAAGAGAGCCAGTTAAAATGCCTAGAATCCAGAGACAGGAGTTTTCTTCATTAAAAACATCAAGGAAGCCAGTGTCACTAGATTGAAGAGTGTGTGACAGGGAATAAAGTATGACTGGAAGAGTAGGAGAAGGCTAGGTTATGAAGATTTTGAATGACAAACAAAGCATTTTGTATTTGATCCTGGAGGAGATAGGGAGCTACTGGAGTAGAGGTGTGACATGGTTGGACAGTGCTTTAGGAAAGTCACTTTGGTAACTGAATGGAAGATGAATTGGAATGGGGAGAGACTTGTGAAAGGCAGATCCACCTTATATATAAATCAATGATAAAGAAAGACACATAGAAGGATAAATTCAAATAGTAGATGAGAAATACAGAGACAGAGGCAGAAACTTTTAAGTGCTTTACTGTGTACCAGACACAAACATATATGAATATATAAGATTCCATAAGAAAGAAGGTAAAGGGAAACCGGGCTCACTTATCCCTCTCTAGAGTAAAAGTCCATCACCAGACCCAGAGAAATCCCTTACTCCAGGAAATAGAATCTCATTCCTAAATAACTCTACTCAGCACTAAATATTACAATGTGTGTTTATCCTTCATTGCTGAAGAAGACCTTGCCATCAGAGAAATAATGACATGACTTGCACTTGACTTTATTCGGATTGAGGGGGGGCTATGCAAGTCACTAGCCTCACTTCTCCTCCAGAGCCATCTGAATCCAGTGACCAGATATTCATCAGGATGACTGGAGATGACCCAGCATGAGGCAACTGAGGTCAAGTGACTTGCCCAACGTCACACAGCTAGTGAGTATCAAGTGTCTGAGGTGAGATTTGAACTCAGGTCCTCCTGACTCCTGCACTGGTGCTCTCTCCGCTGCACCACCTAGCTGCCCGTAATTATTCCCGTTCAATACTAGGTGGAATATTAGGTGGATTTAGATGGAAATATTAAATGAAATATTTGTGGTCCCCAAATTCAGCATACATGCATGCATAGGAGTATACTCTTTTTCTCTTCCTTGCCTTCCAAAAGCTTAATATTCAAGATTTAGCTTAGCTACCTTACTCTACAATAAAGATTTCTTTCCTCATATCTGTGATTGTTCCTTTCCTCCTCAAATTTGTTACTGTTATTTTCTCATTATCTCCTTTGTCACCATTAGATCTGATCTTATGTTATCTCTGCATACTTCCTATAAATTCTTTCTACCACCAGATTTATTGATGTTTGAGCACAAGGACTCTGTCATGCTTCAATCTTTACATCCTTAGAGACTTGCCCATAGAAGATGTTTAATAAATGATTATTGGTTGAATTAGTAAAATGGAACAATAGATATTCGAACCTATATTTTCTAGCTCCAAATGCAATGCTTTTCATGCTATCCCAGAGTCTCCCATCCAGAGATATGCATATCCCCAAAGGATACTAGAAGATTGCCAAGAGGGTGCTGGAAATAATTAGTAAGTTACAAAATGTCTAGTGTGCCCTTGGAAAGGAACTTCTTAAAAAATTAGCCAATTAAACTGACAACCAAATTCCATAGGCAGGGCAGGTACATTGGCCAAACTTTAGCAACCAGACACAGTGAGGGGGAGTTGGAAGGTACCTTGTGCCAGAAAAGTCAAATGACCCCTACCATCCTGACCACCATCTCCCTTCAGGCCCTAATGGAGGTATGCCAAGACCCTGAAACCAAGAACCTTGGAAAAGGCAGTATTTCCCATAACAATAGACACAACTCCAGCCTACTCCTTGTGGCCATCACTGAGGACAGAAATTATTGTGGAGAAGGTTCATAATCCTCATCACCACCAGCAAAAGTATCTGGACTAACTGCCATTAACAGGTTTCTAAGGACAAAAGTCATGGTAGGGGGAGCACCTAGTTTTAAGTGTCTACCCTTTGGTTGCATGGAGCAAACTAAGAGAGTAGCATTGCCTTTCACAGACTAACTGAAGTCTGGTTTGCTCTAACTTCTCAAGGAATGAATGAGCCTCTGACCAAAGGCCAAGCAGGGAGAGATTTAGGGGAAGAAGGGAGGAGTTACTTCTGTTTACAAATTTATGTGTTCTTGTTTTGCAGGAGACATTGTGGTGCAAGAAATGCATTACTCTCCTTCACATATTCTACATTGCAGCAAAATGATCTGCTTACTGTTTTGTCTACAAGACATTCCATCAGCTGTCTTGATGCCTTTGTACAGGCTATCATTCTTAACTGGAATGCATCTCGTCCTTGCCTCTACCTTGTATAATCCCTAATTTCCTTGAAAGCCCAGTTCAAGTGCTATTTCTTACAGGAAGTCTATCTTGACTCCAATAGCCCCTTCACTGGGGTACCGTCTCCCTGAAAGTGATCATGAAAATCACCAAAGGAGAGCATATAGAGACAAGAGACCTGGGAAATACTTATATTTAACAGATGGTAGAAGCTCTACTTTTTTGGGGGGAAAACACTAAAAATATGCTAGTGATGATTAAGAGAGAAAAAATCAAAAGCTACACATTGAAGTTCTAGATACCTCAAATTTCAATAGCCCTAGACATTGGAGTTTCTAAAATCATAATGCCATGATGATAATTAAACTTTTTTGCTTTGCAGATCACTTTACATAACCAATCTTATTTTATCCTTACAACAACTCATTAAAGCAGGTGCTGTGACTATATCCATTTTATACATGAGAAAACTGAGGCAAAGAAAGGTTAAATGACTTGCCCAAGATCACACATCTAAGTAAATGTTGAAGACAGGATTTGAACTTAAGCGTGCCTGATGAGCAAATCAAACTTTAGAATTTCTTTCCAATATCTCACTTTAGCATCTCATACATATTTTTAAACTCGTCTTAGACAAAATAGTGATTTAAAAATTTTAAGATTCTCTATGCTCTCTTCATGTTCTTTGAGCCATTTGGACTTATAGGTGGACCTTTATCCACTGTACAAAGCTCTTTATAGCCCTAACCGTCTCTACCTTTCCAGGCTTTCTAAATATTAGCCTTTCCACTCTAGAATTCATCCTTAATGCTATATTTGCTGTTCCAAATACAAGACAAGCCATCTCACATCTCTGTTGCATTGTCCTTGCTGCGTGTGTCCCATGCCTGGGATGTTCTGCTTCCTCACCTCCACTTCTTGGAATCCTGTGTTGTCTTCAAAATTCAGATCAATCACCATCAACTATCTTAAACTGTATCCAGTGCTCCTGGATGTTGTTCTCCTTCCCCAAACTATATTTTTGTTACTGGGAGGCCATATCCAGTCATCCCAATCTATATCTTACTATTGGATTCAGATGGTTTCAGAAGACAGAGCGAGCCTAGGGACTTTGGACAGCTCTCCCTCACTTAAATCCAATTCACTTGTAAGTCATGGCATCACCTTTCTGATGTCATGGTCTTCTTCAAAACAAAGGATAAACAATAATAATGTGCTTGATATTCATTTCATATATAGTCTCCCACATTAGAATATAAGTGCTTTCTGAGAACAGGGACTGTTTCATTTTTTCTTTGTATCCCTTGCACTTAGAGCAAGGGACCTAGCACATAGGAGGTATTCAACATGTGCTTGATCATTGATTACTTAGGAATGGTTTGCTGAGTGTTTGATTAACTAAACTAAAATGAATTGAATTAAACTAAGTCATTTTCAGAGGAAGGGAGATGGAGTTGGTGACTTAAGAGAGAAGGGGAAAGTTTTCTAAAATAAATTACTCCATGTCCAAGGTTTCAGGTGTTTATCTGTTCTTTTTGACAAAACAATTTTAGCATATGTAAACAAGCTACTTTGCCACATTGGTTTCAGGAAGGATCACAGGTAGGCTACCTAATAAATATATAACAAGAACTCATTTCTCATAATTCTGATAGAACTTCCTAATAAGCCTGAAAAAATGAGAACATCATGTTGTTTTTCAGTCATATCCAAGTCTTCATGACCCCATTTGGGGTTTTGTTGGGAAAGATACTGGAATATTTTTCCATTTCTGTCTCTAACTCATTTACAGATGAGGAAATTGAGGCAAGCAGGGTTAAATGACTTTCCCAGTAAGTGCATTTGAACTCATCTTCTGGAATCCAGACCAAGCTCTCTATCAACTGTGCCACTTAACTGTACATTACTACATGTTTCATTTATAAGATCTTCCAAATGGCGTTCATAATGAGCCCTAAATATATGAAACTAGTTAAACAATTTTAGAAATCTATTTTTCTATGTAGCTAAAATCATCTGTAGTCATTTTCATGGGAGTCTTGAATAATGGGATTGGTGGTGGCTTTGCAAATGAAATCTGGATTATGAGAGACATAGATAGATGCCTACATATAAAAGGAATCAACCACCTAATCAACGTGCATTTACTAAGTCCCTACTGTGTGTAAGGCACTCTACTAAGTGCTGAGAATACAAAGGCAAAAACGAAGATCGATCCTGGCCTCAAGGATCTTACATTGTGCATAGCATTCATACAATAGCATTCATACAGATAAAGTAAAAGGAAACGTAACATAGGATGGAGAAAGAAAGCAGTAACATCTGGAAAGATTTCAAAAGACTACACAAAGTAAACAATATGAGCTCAGCCTTGAGAGGCAAAGATGTGGAAGGAGTCAATCTGAGACGTGGGGGGATAGGACATGAGAAGACAAAGAGACTGATAATGAGAAGTTCAGGGAACAACATAGAGTAAACAAAGGGAAGGAATGTGAAATCAGGCAAGAAAGATAGTCTAGAGTCAGGTCACACAGAGGACTAAGTGTTAAGCTGTGGTATTTATAATTTGCCCTAAAGACAAAAGAGATCTGCCAAAGACTTTTGAGCAATGGAGCGGGGTAGACTGTTCAGAGCTGTGCTTTAGGAAGATGGTTTTGGCAACTACACTGGAAAGGTGACAGATTGGAAATAGAGGCCAGTCATGAAGCTTTTGTAATAGTCCAAGGAAGAAACTACTAGAAACACAAGTCAGCAATAGTCATATTTTTTAAAAAATCTACAAATTACTACTAATTAGGGAATTCAAACTAAAACAGTTCTAAGATTTTACCTCACACCCATCAGAGTGACAAAGATGGTAAAAAGGGAAAATGGCCAAATATTTGAGAGGCTAAGTGGGGCAGAGGCATACTGCAGTCCTATTGATGGACCTATGCATAGGTAAAAGCATTTTGAAAAGAAATTTGTAATTATTTACTGGAGGTGTGAAATATTCCATGCCCTTTGACCTAGATATACCTCTGTTAAGCCTACAACCAAAAGAGATTAAAGAAAGAGTTAAAGGTCTTTTGTTGTAAAAAATGCTTGTAGCAACATTTTTTTTTTGTGGTGGCAAAAAAATGGAAACTAAGGGGATATCTATTAATTAAAGAATGGTTGAACAGGTGATATATGAATGGGATAGAGTACTATTGTGCTGTAAGAAATGAGGAAATAGTTTATTTTTAAAAACACATGGAAAGATATATGTAAATTTATGCAGAATTAAATAAGCAGAACCAAAAATAGCAGTTTATACTATAGTATCAATATTATATGAAAGAACAATTTTAAGGACTTTTATAAACTGATGAAGAATAAAAAGAGCAGAACCAGGAAAATAAATTATATAATAATAACAGTGCTTCAAACAGAAACAACTCTAGAAGCTGTAAGTACTGTAATCAATATAATGATGATTTATGAGTTCAGAAAATTGGTGATGATAACTTCACATGTCTTTTTCACTGCAGAGAGACTGACGGACATTGAAAGGACAATGAGACATATGTGTGTGTCTGCATTATTCATATATAAGCACACACAGGTATTGAGGGAATTTATTTTGACAATATATTTGTTTTAAGAAATTTATTGGCTTTCTTTAATAAAATGGGGGAGGGAAAGAAAATCATTTCTTTTCAAAAAATTTTTAAGAGAGGTAGAATGTTGCATGTACTTTCAAATGAGATTATTTTATTATTAGTTTTGCTTGTGCTAATCTGAAAGTGTTCATAGCCTAAAAATAGAGCACGTCCATAAAACATTTTTTTAAATATAAATTTATTTATTTAACTTTTTACATTCATTTTCAAAAAATTTTGGGTCCCAAATTTTCTCCCCATTTATCCCCTCCCCCCACCCCAATACACCGAGCAATCTAATTTTCCCTATCACCAATCTGCCCTCTCTTCTATCATCCCTCCCTTCTCTTGTCCCCATCTTCTCTTTTGACCTGTAGGGCCAGATGACTTTCTATTCCCCATTAACTGTATTTCTAATTTTCTAGTAGCAAGAACAATACTCAACAGTTGTTCCTAAAACTTTGAGTTCCAAATTCTCCCTATCCCTCCCTCCCCACCCATTCCCTTTGGGAAGGCAGGCAATTCAATATAGGCCAAATCTGTGTAGTGTTACAAATGACTTCGATAACAGTCGTGTTGTATAAGACTACCTGTATTTCCCTCCATGTTATTCTGCCCCCCATTGTTTCTATTCTGTCTTTTGATCCTGTCCCTCCCTGAGTGTTGACTTCAAATTGCTCCCTTCTCCCATTGCCCTCCCTTCCATCATCCCTCCCTCCCTGCTTATCTCCTTCTCCCCCACTTTCCTGTGTTGTAAGATAGGTTTTCAAACCAAAATGTGTGTGCATTTTACTCCTTCTTTAGTCGAATGTGATGAGGCTAAACTTCATGTTTTTTTCTCATCTCTCCTCTTTTTCCCTCCACTAAAAAGTCTCCTGCTTGCCTCTTAAATGACATATAATTACCCCATTCCATTTCACCCTCTCTCCTCCCACTACATTTCTCTCTCACCATTTATCTTAATTTCTTTTAAGATATGGTCCCATCCTATTCAATTCACTCTGTGCTCTCTGTCTCTGTGTGTGCATGCATGTGTGTATGTGTGTGTGCGTGCATGCATGTGCATGTGTGTGTGTGTGCATGTGTGTGTACGTACGTGTGTGGTCCCACCAACTACCCAGATACTGAAAAGTTTTAAGAGTTACAAATATTGTCTTTCCATGTAGGAATGTAAACAGTTCACCTTTGGTAAGTCCCTTGTGACTTCTCTTTGCTGTTTACTTTTTCATGCTTCTTCTCATTCTTGTGTTTGAAAGTCAAATTTTCTTTTCAGCTCTGGTCTTTTCATCAAGAATGCTTGAAAGTCCTCTGTTTCATTGAAACACCGTATTTTCCCCTGAAGTATTATACTCAGTTTTGCTGGATAGGTGATTCTTGGTTTGAGTCCTAGTTCCTTTGACTTCTGGAATATCCTATTCCACGCCCTTCAATCCCTTAATGTAGAAGCTGCTAGATCTTGTGTTATCCTGATTTTATTTTCACAATCCTGGCATTGTTTCTTTCTAGCTGCTTGCAATATTTTCTCCTTGACCTGGGAATTCTGGAATTTGGTCAGAACATTCCTAGGAGTTTCTCTTTTTGGTTCTCTTTCAGGCGGTGATAGATGGATTCCTCCAATACTTATTTTGCCCTCTGGTTGTAGAATCTCAGGGCAGTTTTCCTTGACAATTTCATGAAAGATGATGTCTAGGCTCTTTTATTGATCATGGCTTTCAAGTAGTCCCATAATTTTTAAATTGTCTCCCCTGGATCTATTTTCCAGGTCAGTTGTTTTTCCCATGAGATATTTCACATTATCTTCCATTTTTTCATTCTTTTGGCTGTGTTTTATGATTTCTTGGTTTCTCATAAAGTCATTAGCCTCCATCTGTTCCATTCTAATCTTGAGAGAACTATTTTCTTCAGTGAGCTTTTGAACCTCTTTTTCCATTTGGCTAATTCTGCTTTTGAAAGCATTCTTCTCCTCATTGGCTTTTTGAACCTCTTTTGCCAATTGAGTGAGCCTATTTTTCAAGGTGTTATTTTCTTCAGCATTTTTTGGGTCTCCTTTTAGCAAGGTATTGACCCATTTTTCATGCTTTTCTTGCATCTCTCTCATTTCTCTTCCCAGTTTTTCCTCCACTTGTCTAATTTGATTTTCAAAATCCTTTTTGAGCTCTTCCATGGCCTGAGCCCACCGGACATCCACCTCGGATGTCTGGGATAGAGAGGCCCTGACCTCCACGTCTTTCCCTGATGGCAAGCATTGTACTTCCTCATCAGAAATGAAGGGGGGAAGGAACATCTCTTCCCCAAAAAGTAGTTCTCTATGGTCTTATTTTGCTTCCTTTTTCTGGGCATTTGCCCAGCCAGTTACTTGACTTCTGAGATTCCTGTCCACCCCTGCCTAGATCTGCCCAGCTAGTGCTTGGGGTCTGAGATTCAAATGGGCTTTCAGTGGTGGGAGCAGCTGCTATTCAATGTGAGCTTAAGTTCTGGTACTTGGGTGGGGGCAGGGCCGCCTCCCAGGCTCAGTTCCCTGAGCAGAGACCTTTGGTAATGGCCTTGAGCTCCTGCCTGCTGCTCAGGGATTTCTGGGCCGCCACTGCTGCCTCTGCTGCTCCCTCTGCCACTGCCTCCCAAGGGGGCCCGAGCCACGGAGACACCCCGCTCCCCTCTCGGCCAGCCCAGAAGTCTCTCTCACTGACCTGGAGCACCTGTGGGTGGAGGGACCTTCAGGGCCGCCAGAGGTTCTGTCCCTGAAGCCTGCTCAGATCTGCTCCTCTGGGGCCACGCGGCCAGGGCTGGGCAGGGGTGGGCTCTGCTGTCTGGAACAGGAAGGACCCCTGTGGACGGCTTTCCAGGGCTCTCTGGAATGGAAATCTCTTCCACTGCATTGGTGTGCAGCTTGCACTGATCCAGAATTTGTGGGCAGTTCTTTTTACAGGAAATTTCTGGGCTGTGGATTCAGAGCTTGCACACATGAGTCTTTCTACTCCGTCATCTTGGCTCTTTCCCCCAAACTTTTCTAAAAAAGAAAGAAATATGAGAACAGATGCAGGATGTTTTGCACAGGTATAACTGACTAGACTTCATAATTGGCTATGGAGGTGTAAGGTAGAATGAAAAGTCAAGGATGACACTAGAGTTACAAACCTAATTGACTTGAAGAATGACAGAAAAATACAGAATTTGGAAAGCTAGGAATAGATGCAAATGTAACGAATTCAATTTGGGATATGTTGAATGGGACAGACTTATATGGCATCCAGATAGCAATGTATGGTAGGCAGTTGGTGATGTAAGACTGAAAATCAGAAGATAGATGAGGACTACATGTAGTTTTGCAAGTTACTAGCAGAGAAATCATAATAAAGCCATGGTAACTAACTAAGACAGGAGACAAGAGAAAAGAGAAGACAGGACACAGGAAATATCTTGCCGGGCTTCTTAAACTGTGGGTGTGATCCCATATGGGACCATGAAAATTATGGAAACAATAAAAGGTTTCTGAACATGCAACAAATAAAAATTAATTAAAAATCAAATGCATAATTAAACTGAGGTGCATGTGGCCAAGCTTACCCATATTGTATCACTTCACTGCAACCTTGGTTCTGAACACAAAACATGCATACTTTGCACTGTGCATGCCCTCAAGCATGCAAAACCAAAGAATACTGCTGAAATGCCACAAGAGGTTTCTAGTGGAAAAAGTTTAAGGAGTCCCATAAGAGGACCCTTAAGGTTAATGGGATATGGATGATGATCCAGCAAAAGGGACTGAGGAGGAGTCAGGCAGGTAAAAGGAGAACCAAGAGAAAAATTTTCATGAAAGCCACGAGAGAAGAGAACACTCAAGAGGAGAAAGCAGTCAAGGGTTCTAAAAGCTGCAGAAAGGTCAAGGAAAGGTTCCTGAGGATTGAGAAAATGTTATTGGATTTAGAAATTTAGAGGCTTTAAAAAATATCTCCTTGAACTCATTCATCCCCCAAATTTAATAAAACTAAAAAGGCAGCCTGGGGATGCATCTAGAGGGGGGATTCATTTATAGTTCTAACCATGGTCCCAACATTTCTATTTAATACTTATGTCTTAATTGCTTATCCCTACCCTTGAGACAGACACTTTAGAATAGGTTAAAAGTGGCTATTTCTCCTTTCAATTTGCTCTGATCCTCAACATCCACTTTCTTGAGTATGACAATATATGCAAATGGAATTTATTTTGAGGATAAAAAGAGTCAAAAATACTAAAAGTATCTAGTTTTTTGAGTAGCCTTGTAACATCTAAGGTATTTCTCTGTGGCAGTTTGTACTGTCTCTTCTGGGAGAAGTTTTTCCTCCCACTTCATACCAGCAAACTGCAGACAGGTTGAAAAGAGCCTTAGCTGTTTCAACCCTGGAAAATCAGAGCACTTAGCATCCTTTCTCTTGGGTTTGATAAACATGGAAAAAAAGGCTAAAAAACTCCTATACATATATGGGAAGGTGTCCGATTCAGATATCAGAGATAACAATAATTGTATATTTGGAGTAAAAGTGACTCTATGGATTTTAAATACAACTCTGTTACTGACTAGCCAAGTTCCTTCACTCAGCTTTACAAGTTATGGATAAGATCTCACGATCTGCTCAGATAGAATGTAATTTTGATAAATAGCACAACCACAATAATATTAGCTAGTATTTACAAACTGCCTTAGGGTTTGCAAACTGCTTTACATATATTATCTCATTTGATGCCCATAACATCCTTGTAAGTTAAGATTTTCTACGTCAATAGGCAGCTTTCAGGAATTTGTTTCTGTGTGAGTTTGCTATCACTGCTTTAGAGAGCTTTAAGGGTCTTACCATTGAGGGGTGCAGGAGGAGCAAGATCCCAACCTCTTCCCCTTTCCAAGTTATTCTAGTTGTGTTTTGTTTTTCTTAAAAGGTGCTGAAACCATCCTTGAGACTTGCTTGTCCCAAATGACTAAAGGCTTGAGCTCTTATCACCCCTGCCTGCATAAAAACACAATTGGAAGGCTCTCTGAACACTCCAGAGCTTGACTGATGGAACACGATGGGCAAGAAAGCTTCCATTGGCTTAATCAACTCACATTCTCATTGAATATCTTTCTTCTGCTATAGTTTTTTCTTTCTTGATGAATGACCTGCACGAATCTCTTTTTGTTACAATATCCAACATAGACCCAACCAGAGTAGTAGGGATTATTTGACTTTTGCCTTTGTGTTCTCAATCCCTACCACAGTACCTAGAATTTAGTAGGTGCCTTATATGTATTAATTTATTGATTGATCAGTTGATTACTAATTAATCTCTGTATTTTGAAGCTACTGCGGGGACCTTGCTCGCTGAGGTCTTGTTGCTGCTTGCGATTTGTCACTCATTTTTGAAAAGGACCAATGATAGCACAAGATGAAATCCAGACTCTTGAGTGAATTGGATTTAAGTGAGGCAGAGTTGCACAAAGTCAGCAGCCTCACTCTCTCTTTTCAGAGTCATTGAGGTTTGGAGATGTCCCAGGATGCAGTGAATGACCTTAGTGTCTTTAACATCTCATGAAGCTCTAAGAAGTCCACAGCACCTGCTTCAGCCGCCTTCATGGTCATTGGATCAAGTAACTATATCAATGTTAAAATTGTTGAATCAATATATTAGGAAACTGAGAGATGATCTCTTACATTCAGAATTGCTTAGAAACTGTACTTAGTTGGGGGGGTCCCATCTTCCCCCAACTATCCCTTAATTATCCCTGAAAGTACAGTCTCTTTCATATTGATCACAAGACACATTCTGTCTCATTTTCTAAAAGTGAATATTCTAACCACCTCAAATTATAATTCCTTTAGTCTGTTGGATTTCCAAAGACCCTGTGCCAGATTTCTTCTCAAGAAATCATGACTTGAGCTGTCAGCTCTTCCACCCATCATGAACTTGCCTCCCCCTCCCCCTGCCTCCAGGCATGGCAACACCTTCTCTCTCTTCGAAGGATTTAAACTTGCCACTTCAAAGTTTGCCATTGATGATGATGTTGCCACTCTTGTTGACAATGGTTCTGGAATGTGCAAAGCTGGCTTTGAAGGAGAAAATTCCCCCCAGGCTTTTTCCCTGGTGCCCCAGACATCAGGGTGTGATGGTGGGGATGGGCCAGAAAGTCAGCTATGTGAGGGATGAGGCCCAGAGCAAGGGAAGCATTTTGACCCTGATGTACTCTCACCAACTAGGATGTTATAGAGAAGATCTTATATTTTTTTTCTACATACTTTCTACAATGAGATTTGTGAAAAGTCCCGGTGGTGTGTACAGAAATCCCACTGAGAAGATGAGTCAGATTATGTTTGACACCTTCAACATCCCAGCCTTGTACAT
This sequence comes from Bettongia penicillata ogilbyi, assembly GCA_023548195.1. Classification (NCBI taxonomy): domain Eukaryota; kingdom Metazoa; phylum Chordata; class Mammalia; order Diprotodontia; family Potoroidae; genus Bettongia; species Bettongia penicillata. The sequence continues at coordinate 3,693,478 of JAJHZJ010000032.1, read as the reverse complement.
TGCCATTGTGCTGTCTCCGTATACATTGGTCATATTATTGGTATTGTGAAGGACTCTAGTAATGGCGTGATCCACATTGTGCCCATCTATTAAGGTTATGCCCTTCTCCATATCATCCTCCATCGGGATCTGGCCGGTCTATGGACTACCTCATGAAGATCCTGACTGAGAGAAAGTATAGTTTCACTACCTACAGTTTTGCTACCACAAAAGAGGGAAAAGGTGCATGATATCAAAGAGTTGTGTTACATTGTCCTAGACTTTGAGAAGGAGATGTCCACTGCTGCAACTAGCTCCTCTTTGGAAGAGAGTCATGAGCTCTTTGAGGGTTGAGTTATTACCATTGATAATGAGAGGTTCTAATGTCCAGAAGTTCTTCTCCAACCATCTTTCTAAGGTGTGTAATCCTTTGAAATCCACAAAACTACCTTCAACTCAATCATGAAGTGAAACATCTTTATGTCAATATTGTATTGCCTGGTGGTGCCACCATGTGCCCAGGCATTGCTGACAGGATGCAGGAGGGGATTACAGTCCTAGCCCCCAGCACAATGAAAATCAAGATTATTGCCCCACCTGAGCACAAATATTCTTTCTGTACTGGAGGCACCACCCTGGCATCTCTTTCCACTTTGCAACAGATGTGAATCTGCAATTATTTTGTAGTTAAGAGCAGGAGTTTGATGAATCTGGGCTCTACATTGTTCACTGCAAATGTTTCTAAATGGACTGTTTCTGCGGTTCTTTGTTTGTTTTTTGTCAAAGGGTATGACAGTATAATCCTTCCTCTCCCCCAAAAAGAGATGAGATTGACCTGGTTTTATTGAATTTTTTGTTTTATTTTTTTGCTGTTTTATTTTTTGGCACTTGACTCAGGATTTAAAAACTAGAACAGTGAAGGTGATGAGCAGTCTAAGTATATTGGAGGCAAATATCCCCAAAGTTCTACAATACTTCTTCAATACTCCAATTATATATTTGTTAACCATTCCAAACATTGTATGATGCATAGTTACAGAGAGCTACTTCCCTCAGTGAATGTTGTTCTGCTCTACTAGAGCAAAGGAGCTTTTAGACAAAAATCCAGATGGGGACGAGGGAGGGAGGAAGGTACTACTAGTATTGCTTTACATGTAAATTATATAATCCTTAAAAAAAAAAATTTTTTTCTATCTTCCACCTTAACACTTCGTCCTTCTTTTTTAATGTCAGAGCCATAATGAATGGCTTCTTATATTCCCTCCCTGCCCCCAACATAGATGTGAGTGAAGACTTTAGTCTCCCCATGAGTTTTGAGATTGGTGCCAGTACAAAGGGGAGGGGAGGAACTTTACCTGTACACTGCCTTAAGACCAGTTCAAATAAAAGTGCACACATTGAAGAAAAAAATTTATAAGACTGGCTCTATTAATTTATGCTTTACATGAAGGCAGTTTTGAGAAAATAATTGACACAGCAAGACATTTCACGGCATTCATACATTTTCATCAGTCTTTCATTCTACACGTCAGAGTTTTGAAAGTTCAAAACTATATAACTTTGACATAATCAATTGGCTAATGTTTATTAAATACCTACTATGTGTCAGACACTGTGTTAAGTGCTGGGGTTATGAGGAAAGCCAAGAATCAGTTCCCTCTCTCAAGAAGCTCACGGTCCAATAAGATGGGGGCAGAGGTCTTCAAAAGTTTATTCTTAATAAATGGTGATGATGGTGAACTTGTGATCCTCACTGATGTAGACATTCTTGTCATATACCTGAGACTATATAATTTACATCCATGTTTGAAAAAATCACCACTACCACAACAACACTTAAAAAAAAAACCTTCCAGACCTGTGATTTCATCTATATCAGGAATTCCTAATGTGTAAAAACCCTCTACCTATACAGATTGGCAACACCTCTTTGACAGAATATTGGATCTGAAAGTAATGTAACTTGACCATAAGATGAGATCAAAGTTTGCACCTGGAAGGGACCTTACAGATCATATAATCTAAGCCTTTCATTTTGCAAATGAGAAAACTGAGCCCAGGAGGGGTTAAGTGATGTGCCTTGGATTATACCTAGTAAGTATCTGTAGTAGGGATTGAATTCAGATCTTCTCAACTCCAAGCCAAACTCTTAATCTATCATGCTCCCTATCTCTTCTCTCAGAGAAACACATTCTCACTGCATTACTGTATTCTACTGAACAAACATTTGTTTGGCAAATACTATTAAAAAAATACCACTGTGGTAGGTATATATGATGATCTCTAGGCTTCAGTTTCTTTACATGTAATGGCCTATGTAAGAAGACACAGCATCTTATGGATGCTAATGGTTTTTTTGTGGTGTATCAAGCAAGAAATATGATATCTTATTTGTGTGCATATGGAACCTATTTGCTCCAGCACTTGGCAAAATACAATTGGAAGAAAGACTTTCAGTCGGAATACAACCATCCTGCATATGGTATTCCCTCAGAGTACTTCTCCCGTTTATTCCCTCTTTTCTTTTCTCCCTTAGAGACAGCTCAGTAACATAGTGAACAGAGTGTTTGGCCTGGAGTCAGGAAGACCTGAGTTCAAATATGGCCTCAAACAGTTAATAACTGTATGACCCCAGGCAAGTCACTTACTCTCTACATTTTTGTGAGGATGAGACATAATTTGTGAATTATTTAGTACCATGCCTGACACATTTCAGTCACATCCAATTCTTCATGACCCTATTTGGGTTTTTTGGCAACAATATAAGAGTGGTTTGCCATTTCCTTCTTCAACTTATTTTCATGATGAGGAACCAAGCCAAACAGGGCTAAGTGACTTACCCAGGGTTATACAGTTAGTAAGTATCAGAGGCCAGATTTGAACTAACAAAGATGAGTCTTCCTGATTTCAAGCCCAGTACTGTATCCACTTTACCGCCTGGATTCCCCTCTGGGCACATAATAGATACTTAATAACTACTTGATTCCTTTTATTTCCCAAATCTATTCAGCTGCCAAGTCATGCCACTTCTATTTCCATGTGTCTTGTCTGTCCCTTCCTCTTTATTACCACTACTGTCACCAACTCAACACAGCTCTTCATTATTTCTCAAGTATAATAGGTTTCTCTTCTTTCAATTTCTTCCTCTCCTTTACTCTTTCATTCACAGAACTTCCAAAATAACATATGTGTTAACTCCACCACTCAAAAACCTTCAAGGTTTTCCTAGTAGCCTATAGAACAAGTCATAAGGTCATGACTGTTGACAGTTCATTTCTGGTCTTCTTTCCCAGTCTCATGTCACATGCTCCAGCTTGCATAGGAGATGTTCCAGTCAAGATTAACCATGAAATCTTTCTCTTTTTTTTCTGCTTTCACTGCCTTCTCCTGTCTCCATAAATTTGCACAACTCATTCTCTGGACCTGAAACATACTCCTTCCACCTCTTGAAATCTTTGCCATTTACCTCTCAGCCGTGGAGCTGCCTCCTCTACAAAGCCTTCTTTAATAACACAAGCAAAAAAGTAAGCTTTTCAGATTTCTCAGAGCCATTTTATTGACCTCTCTTTTGTGTTTATGACCTATGGAGTCTTGTATCATAATTTATTTGCATAAGCATCACCTCACTTACCAGATTGCAATAATAATAACAAAATAATAGCCATCATAGTATCGGAGATATAGGTATAAGAGCATGGGACTTGAGGCCAGGAAGATCTAGGTCTAAGTGCTGCTTCAGATATTTACCAGTTGTGTAACACTGGGTAAGTCTGCTAACTTCTCTGGACTTCAATGAGAAGTAGAATGAGAAAGTTGGATGCAGTGATCTCTAAGATACTTAGCTTTTAATTTTTTATTCTATAATTCTAAAATGACTGATGGCTCCCATTTATATAGTGCTTTACAGATTAAAAATGAGGGAGAAGCCATTGTTTTATTTTCAGGGAAACCTAAGCTTCCCATGAAGGCAAAGTCTCAGCCCTTGGCATAATGCCTCATCAATATGATAGGTGATAGGGTTTGGACTGGCGATACCACTGGAAGAGTGAATCAACTCCCAGATAGGAAGTCTTTGGCAAGTCCTCTGGTTTTGTCCTCTATGAAATGAGAGGCTTGGACAGGCTCAGTCACCCTACTCAGTTCCAGATTTACGAACCTATGATCTTATCTCATATGGAAATTGTGATTTAAACTATAAACTAGTACACACACACATAAAGTTATATATAAAATTTTAGTTATATAAACTATAAGATTTTAAATGGATCTGTGATATATACCCAGGAGCTCCCTTCAACCATGACTACACCACATTCATGACTGCTATACTATGCAAATCTCATCAATGTTCTTCCAAAAGGTCACCATGGAGGGCTAGCTAGTATGCTGAGGACCTTTCTTGTCTCTTTAAACATTACAATAGTGCTAATGAAACACTATGGCCATCAACCTGTCACTCCTTTCTCTTTCTTTTTTCCTCACTTTTCTTCTTCTCTCTACAGCCTTGGACATTGTTTTCTCTAGATTTTCAAGAAACTGCTCTCGCGCTAGGCTCTTCTTACCAGTCACTTTTGCTGAAATGTTATCCTTATCCCTCACCTTAGGAGTCCTTAAATGCTCTGCCCTGTATCCTGCCTCTTCTCTCCTCTTTTCTTTTCTCTTTTTTCTCTTCTCTTCTCTCCTCATCCTTTCCCTTCCCTTCCTTTCCTTTCTCTCTCTCTCTCTCTCTCTCTCTCTCTCTCTCTCTCTCTCTCTCTCTCTCTCTCTCTCTCTCTCTCTCTCTCTCTCTTTCTCTCTCTCTTTCTCTCTCTCACTCTTTCTCAAAATTATCCTCACTTCAGTATGCCCCTTGTTCTGGTGACTCCCCAAACTATCCATACATACATACATATCTGAACTATATATCTAGCCTTCATTTCTCTCCTGATCTCCAGTCTTCTGAAATACATGCCCTTTGCTCCCACTTCTGCCTTCTGGGGCCTAAAAGAACCACTCTAATTCACCCCCTCACACGTCAACAAGACCCTTACAAATACCAGAGGACTACCTTGTTCCTCCTGAATTTTTTCTTCTCCAGGCTAACTATGCCTGGTCCTTTCAACTGATCCTTGTAAATCAAGGGCAGGCTTGCCTACCCTGCTTGCCTTCCTCTGATCACTGTCCAGATTATACTTTTTATTAACTATCATGAAGCCCTACATTTCCAGATCATTGTTATGGACTAGAATTCCCACTTAAATATGCATATTTCAGTTTCATAAACTCATAGATTCAAAAATGGAAAGAACTGTCTGATCTAACCTTCTCCTCCCACATCGGAACATATCTGTAATCGGTTAGTCTTCTATTTCATGACTGACAAAAGTAATCCAAAACCTCGAGAAAGCAAGAGACCTGAGAGTCAGAATCTCAGTTCCCTGATGTCATAAGCAAGTGCTAGATCCAGGTTTCAGAGGTTCTTTGATTCCAAATCCAGTGTGGGTTTATAATTAATAAATGCCCTTGGGAGGCTATTTGGAGAAGTTCTGTCTTTAGGACCACCATTTCTCTTAGGACTAAGAATTACCAACTTGCGTCTAATTTTTAGCAATCACCTCTTCTTGGAAATTAGATGATCATTTTTAGAAAGCCAAGGAGGCCTCTCAGCCAACATAGTAGCTAATATTTAGGTAGCACTTTAAAGTTTGCAAAGCACTATACTTAATGTTGCTTCATTTGGTCTTGTGAGGTAAACCTGTGAGGTAGCTGCTATTATCATCCTTGTTATACAGATGAAGAAATTGAAGCACCAAGAAGCTGATTTATTTATTGAGTGTCACACGCTTAGTAAATCTCTGAGACCTCATCTTCCAACCTCCAATTCCTGTACTCTATCCATTGTGCCACTCATTGCCTCCTTGACTTGTTAGGGATTCACCTATCAGCTTATCACATTCAGAAATGCAGCCCTTTTACAGAGTCCCTTCTTCTCCCTGACCCCAGAGTTTACTGCCCTCTGAAGTATTAGCATTCCCAGAAGTGTGGAAAAGAGAGGAAGAAACTTTAACTAGCTCTTCTGGCTTTTTATTAGAACCTCTGAGAGAAAGACAGCTCAAAAAAAAAAAAAAACTCTGGGGAAAATATCATGACTACTGTCCACAGTCATCAAGGCTTTGTATGCTGTCTTTTGGTACAGCCTTAGGGGGGCCCTTAGGCTGATGAGACCACCCAAAAGATAGCCAGTTTCAGTGTTAAGAAAATAAGAGAGTGTCATGGCGGGATTAAGCCACAAGATGTCATTGATGCTTCACCCAACTCTGGCCCACATTTTACTAAGAGCTCCAAAAGATATTCAGCTCTGATCCATGAGCACAGAACAATATTGCCTTCTCATCACATATTATTGTCCAGTCATTCAGTCATCTCCAATCACAGCACACCAATACTGTATATAAGGCTTTTTTGGCAAAGATACTGGAGTGCTTTGTCATTTCCTTTTCTAGTGGATTAAGAGGGAAAGATGTTAAGTGACTTGCCCAGGGTCACAGAGCTAGTAAGTAAGTAAAGTCAGATTTGAATTCGTTCTTCCTAACTCCAGGTCCATTATTCTATCCACTGAGCCATCTAGCTGCCTTTTCTCAGCAAATATACTCACCCAGCAAAAGATCATTTGAGAAAGCTCTCTAAACCCAAACTACCTTATGGCTCAGATCGTACATGTGGGATGATACTCTCACTTGTGATATTTTAAAAATGCAGGAAATGAACATAAAAATATTCTTATCTTCTTATTCCACAAAATATGGGGGAAGGAAGGGAGGGAAGGAGAGAAAGAGGCAGAAAGAACAAGAAGATCTAAAACATCCTTTCTTACACATGAGTGTCCAGAAAAATCTACCCTATAATTGTGAGTCAGCACCCAACCAAAACTATAGCATGTGTGCTCCCTAGATATACACATTAATTCAAATTGATCAATGAATCAACAAGCTTCTAGTTGTCAGGCATTGTACTAAGTACTAAAGATTCAAAAAAAAAATATATCCCTGACCTCCAGGAGGTTATATTCTAATGAAGGAGACAGTATGTATACAAATAAGCACATGAAATATAAACATGGAGTAGGGATTCTAGGAGACGTAAGTGAAGAAATAGTTAATTTCCAGTATGGGGGAAAGCCAATGCAAAGTCATCAGGATGGAAAATTGAGCATCATTTGTGGAAAACAGTACATTGACTACTGGGGCTGACCCATGGAGCGCAGGGAGGGAAATAAAGGGGAAGAAGATTGGAAAGGCAGGAAAGGGCTAGATATGAAGAGATTTAAAGATGCTTTATCTTGTGGCCCTGGACAAGTCACTTAAACTCTATCAAGTCTTTTTCCTCATCTATCAAGTAATGATAATAAAAAGCACCTTTATCGCAGGATTACTATGAGGATCCAATTAGATGACACATGCAAAATATTTTCCAGCATTGAAGTGCTATGTAAATTCTAGCTATTAATAGTATTTTTATCATTTATAGACCTAGATACTTCATTATACATGTTGATTTCCCATCAAACACCCTAGACTCCCATTTCATCAGTCACCTCAACTCCCATGAGTCACATCCTCCTTCTACTTCAGCTCCCTACAGGAATCATAGGATCATATATTTAGAGCTATAAGGCACCTCAGCAGTCTTATCCAATCCTCTTATTTTACAGATAAGGTCACTGAGGTCTAAAGAGATAAAAGGGACTTAAATTGAGATCACACAGGTAATAAATAGCAGAGCCAGAAATCAAGTTCAGAACCTTTGACTGAACATGCAGGATTCTTTCAACTATACTACTTTTATGTTCTCAAATTCCCTTTTATGGTCATAGTGTCCTATACTTTCATTTCTCTGTCTTACTCCCTTATACTTCCCCTACCCCACACTGTCTCAGTAAATGACTTTATTTTCTGTACTGCTGAGATGAACATAATCTATCTATAGTGGACTTCTCACCTCCTCACCTGGTCCTCACCTCAAAACCTACTATTCATTTGATTACCCCATCCCCTCATGCTATCATTGTATATTTGTCCTTTTTTTTTTTTCCATTTTCTAATTCCTCAAAAGAGCTATCTGCCTTCTCACTGCCTCTACTTTCTGGTTGTTCAGTTGTGTCTCCATGGACCATACTGTCCATGAGGCTTTCTGGGCAAAGATACTAGAGTGATTTGTCATTTCCTTCTCAACTTTCAAAGTGTCTGTAAAGTTTTCATCAACTTACACTGAAACCTCTCACTCCATAACTGTATTAAAATGCTCTCTCCAAGATTACTAGTGACTTTTTTTTTTACAGCTAGATCCAATGAACTTTTCTCAGTCCTCTTGATCCTTCATTTTTTTTTGTAGGTTTTGATGTTCTTTTTTTTATTTTTAATTTATGGAATAAAACAAGGTTTTCCATAATGTAGTATAGTAAAAAAAAAAAAATGATTGCACAGGACAGTGAAAATCCATTATGCCTAACTTGCTATTTTTTTCAAATATACAACAAAATTATCATGCAATATTTTTCTTCCTTCCCTTCTTCCCTATAGATGGCTATTCTTAGACACAAATAGGTATATGTATGTGTGTATATGTACATAAATATGTATAATTATTGTATACATACTTTTATTTATCAGTTCTTTCTCTGAATGCAGATAGCGTCTTTCTTCATATGTCCTTTATGACTGATTTAGGTATTTATAATAGTCAAAATAATTTATTTGTTGAAAGTTATAATTAAAACAATATTGCTATTACTGTATACCATGTTCTCTTGGTTCTACCCATTTCACTTTTCATTATTTTGTACAAGTCTTTCCATGCTTTTGTCTCAAATCATTGAACTCATCATTTCTTACAGCACAGTAGTATTCCATCACAATCATATATCCCAACTAGTTCAGTCATGCCCCAACTGATGGGCATTCCTGCAGTTTCCAGTTCTTTGCCAGCCCAAAAAGGAGCTGCTGTAAAGATTTTAGAACATATAGATCTTTTTTTTTTTTCCCTAATTATCGTCAGAAATAAAGCAAGTAGTGGTATTGCTGTGTCACATGGTTTAGATGGTTTGATAACTCAGCATAATTCTAAACTGCTCTCAAAGATTGTATCAGTTCACAATTCTACCAATAATGAATTAGTGTCCCAATTTTTCCACATACTCTCCAATATTTTTCATTCTCCTCTTCTTTCACTTTAGCCAGTCTGGTAGGTATAAAATGATATCTCAAGTCTGTGTGTTTTTTTATTTGCTTTTCTCTAATCAATAGTGATTTACAGCATTTTTTTCATATAATAAATTGTTTTCATTTCTTCAATGGAAAGCTGCCTGTTCACATCCTTTGACCATTTATCAAGTGGAGATTGGCTCATGTTCTTATATATTTTATATATATATATATAAATATAAATATATAATATATATAAATATATATAAATATATTTATTTATAAATATATAATATATATAAATATATTATATATTTTAGATGAGATCTTTATCTGATAAATTATCTATAAAAAGTTTCCCCAAACTTCTTGCTTTCATTCTGATCTTGGCTACACTTGTTTTATTTGTACAAAATCTTTATATTTAATGTAATTGAAATTATCCATTTGACAACTAACTTTGTTTTCCAGCTTTTTTATTCATAAACTATTGATTGATCTATCCGTAAGTCTGATAAGTAATATGTTCTGTTTTCTTCTAATTTTCTTGTAAAATCTTTCTTTACATCTAGGTCATGTAACCATTTTTATCTTACCTTGGTAAATGGTGCAAGATATTGGTCTATGATCAGTTTCTGCCATACTGTTCCCAGTTTTCCCTACAATATTTTACCAAATAATGAATTCTTATTCCAAATTCTTAAATGTTTACACTTGCCAAATATGAAGTTATTATATTTATTTGCTGCTGTAAATATATATTTACTCTATTTCATTGATCTACCTTTCTACTTCTTAGCCAGGACCAGATAGTTTTGATAATTACTGCTTAATGATATAGTTTAAGATCTGCTACTGCTAAACCTCCTTCCATTGCAGGTTTTTTCATTATTTCCTTTGATATTCTTGACTTTTTGTTTTTCCAAAAGAATCTTGCTATTATTTTTCTTCTAATTCAGTTAAAAATGATCATTTAATTGAGATGACATTGAATATATAAATTAGTTTGAGTCAAATGGTCATTTTTATTATATTGACCCTGCCTACCCATGAACAATTAATATTTCTCCAACTGCTTAAATTATTTTGTTTTGATGCTCTTGACTATATCCTCCTCTTAGGTACTCTCTCATTCCTTTCTTTTGGGATTGCAGTCTCCTGGCTCTCTTTTTACCTTCCTCATTGCCATATTTCAGTATCCTTTGTATTGTATTTAGTATTCTTCCCTAAATGTGGCTTTTACTCAGAACTCTATCCTTTGGCCCTCTTATCTTTATGTATTCTCTCTTGATCTCATCAGCAGTTCCCATGCAGATGCAGATAACTCCAAAATATATATAATATACATACTATATATACACATATATATGTGCACATGTGTGAATAACCTTAATCTGTCCCAAATTCTGCTTCTGCTACACATTGCCACCCTGACCCTTCTAAAATGTAACATATCCAAAGCAAACTTCAGAATCTTTCCCATAAAACTCATCCCTTCTCCAACTTTCCTTATTTTTGTTAAAAGCACTGTCAAACACTTTCTCATTTGGGTTAAAATATTCCTTTGATCTTCTCTCTCTTTTCCCTTCTACAATCATAACATCTCTCATGGGGCAGGTAGGTAGTGCAATGGATACTCTATCCATGGACTTGGAATCAGGAAAACTTATCTTCATGAGTTCAAATCTGACCTCAGACACTTGCTGACTGTGTGACCCTGGGTAAGGCACTTAACCCTATTTGCTTCTATTTTCTCATCTGTAAAATGAACTGGAGAAAGAAAGGTAAACTACTTCAGCATCTTTCCCAAGAAAACCTTGAATAGAAAAATAAGATCACAAAGAGTTGGACACTACTGATTCAAGACCACACAAAAAATATCTGCCATATCTGTACATTTCTCTGCATTCAGATACCACCCCAGTTTAAATTCTAAATTTAATTAATTCTCCTCTGTAATATAGTAAAATTTTCTAATCTGACTCCTTTCTTCTGGTGGTTCCTATCTCTAATCCATCATCTCTACCACTAATAATATATTATTCATAAAGCATAGGACTTTCACTATTATTTCTCTGCTCAAAAGTCTACTTGGCTCCCTCTTGCCTTCAGGATGAAATATAAACCCTTCAGTATAAGTTTAAAAGTCCCTAATAGTGTGGCTCCAATGTAACTTCCCAATTCCCACTGCTCTGCTCACGCCCTCTGTGTTCTAGCAAAACTGGGATTTTAGCTATTTCTTGAACTTAGTGCTTCATCTCCTTTCTCCATGCCTTTGCAAAATGTACCTTCCATTTTCATTTCTTCCTCACCTTTACCTTTTAGAGTCTCTGTATCTATTTAAGATCTTGAAAATTATCACCTTTTATGCAGTCTTTGCAAACTCCTCAAGGGCAGAGACTGCATTTTTTTTTGTTTCCCTACTTTTGTATCCCCAGCATTTAGCACAGTGCCTGGCACATAATAGACATTTAATAAATATTTACTGAATTATTGGTGCTTTCTCTCTCCTCAAATCACCTTGCAATTACTTCTATATGTACGTATGACCTCAGCTCTAGAGTTGTAATGGATCTCGGAGGATTTCATTCATTCATTTAGGAAATAAGGAAACTGAGGTCCAGAGAAATTATATATCTTGACCAGGATCACAAAATAGTATTAGAGGCAGAATTTGAACCCAGATCCCCTGGCTAGGTAGTATTCTGTCCACTCTACCTCATTGCTTCTCAATACATGTTGGATTCTCCCAGTAGAATGTAAACTTCTCAAAGGCAAAGACCATTTAATTTTTGTCTTTGTTTCTCCAGGTCCTTGAACACAGTGGGTAGATAGCATTCCCTCTGGGGTATTCCCCCAACTCATATCCACAGTCATGGTTTGAATCCCCAAGCAATAGCTGCTCTCTCTAGCTCTAAGGGTAACTCTGTGAGTGGCTAGCCCTATTTCAGTATCCCCTATAAGTGTGTTTCCCGTCAATAATTAGTTCTAGACTCAATCAACTCTTAGAAAATGTATTTACTAAAACAGCATAGTAAAAATTCTAGCTACTAAGTATCACCCCACCCCCATCAACCAGGGGCATACTTTCCCACAAATAAATATAACATCCTTGATAAAAGTGAGCTCAACAACAGAGTGCAATGGTAGTAGTAAGGCACATACGTAGGCAAGACAACTTACAACTCCTGATTTTGTAGTACATTCTCTCTTTCTAGAGTCCTCATGCAGTTTCAATGGGGTTCATTGTCTCTGCCAAACTGGTTGCTCAGCTAATATCTAAGGGTTTGTCCTTCTCTACCCAGAGATTCTTCTCTGCTACTAGAGGTCCTATATTTAAAACTGCTTCCTTCCTCAAGGAAGGACTGTTTGTAGCATGAATCTCTGCTCCTTTAGCTGTGCCTGGAATGTTCTCAAATATATAAAGTCTTTGAATGCTTATCGGGGTGCCTCCCTCTGGCAAGTCACTGCTAGATGCCATGACCAAGGAAGGGGCAACTGGGAAAAGAAATCCCCTCTTACACACCTCAAGGAATCTCCTCTAAAATCTGCTCCTGAACCTACACTCTCACAATTGTACTCTGTCCCATGTATAATGCCAGATTTTGTTTTGCTTGACTATACCTATTTGTAATGGATTTTGTTTTTCTTCCTTTCTCAGTGGGTGGTGGAGGAGGTAGGAGGAAGAGAATTCAGAACTGAAAATAAAATAAAATTGAATTTAAAAAAACCAAGATTTGAAGTCTTATTCATCCAAAGAGTTTGTTCCCCAAATGTATCATACATCCCAAAGAGATAATGAGCTTATTTGAGTTAGCTTAACATCTTATTACTTCTAAGCCTTCTGATCTGGGATGAGGAGGGGACTGATCAAATATCAACACCCTTCTTCATATGTTTTTAATTAATGTTAAATTGAACTGAACATATAAGGCTCTTTGTGGAATTGAACGAAAGGCTGTATTGCATAGTGGATGAAGTATCCTTGGGATCAGGAAGACTCAGGGTCAAGTCCTGTCTTACAAACTTGCAAGTTATACGACCTTGGTCAAGTCACTTAACCACTCTGGATCTCAGTTTCTTCATTTATCAAATTAAGGAATTGGAATTGATGGTCTCTAAGGTCCCCTCCAGTCTTAAAATCCACAATTCTGTAATATCTTGGAAAGTAATTTTGTTTTGAACTCTGTTTGTGACAGATGCTGGAGAAGTAACATGTTATGCTGATCAGGAAGGCGTTTGTGTTGCTAGCTGTGCAAGCTTGGTATGTCCTCCCTTTTCTGAAGCATAGAAAGAAATGGCAATGCTGCAGAGTTTAACTTAGTTTTACTGAGTAGTCCAGCTCTCTGGCTAGGAGCTGGTTGCCTAGGAAACCACTGCAGGCTAATATGGGACCTGGATGGTTTCTCAATTGATTGGTGGAACTGGGAGCAAATTTTGAAATGAAAGACATATATATTCTACCACCAGAAAACAAACAAAAAAAACTGGATGATATTAAACCCTAAACTGTCTATACTATCCTTCAGCAGCTTTGGTTAGGAAAGCAAGTGCTACCCCTCCTGCCAGCAGCCATTGGACAACTTATCATGTCCTTAGAATAAACATATTTCAAGCATTATTTCTTAGAACTTAAAGGAGCATACTTTATATCCTTAAAGGACTTAGTGGTCAGTTGCAGAAGAAGTCATGATTATCCCAATAGATGAGAGATTTCCCACTTTCCCTATGCTGGCTTTTGACCTCATACTGAAATGAGACCATTTTGTCATGATAAGTTATCCATTGAGAAATCTCTTCCTATTTTCTCTTCTTTCCATAAATTCTTGAGGATATATACACTATTTGACATTCTTGCTGTTGTTTAATAGTTCTGAGTAGTGTCCAACTCTCCATAACTTGATTTGGGGTTTTCTTGGCAAAGATTCTGGAGTGGTTTACCATTTCCTTCTCCAGCCCATTTTACAGATGAGGAAAGTGAGTCAAACAAGGTTGAGTGACTTGGCCGGGATCATACACCCAGTAAGTATCTGAGACTGAATTTGAACTCAAAGATTCCTGCCCAGTGGCCTATGCCCTTCTCTACTTGACATTCTTTCTACAGTCCAGAGTAATTTATAAGGTCCTGAATTCACCCCACCATATTTCATTCCTTGCCCATCATGTATGGAAGAGTAATAGCCCTGATAGAGTCAAGGCAACAAGTGTCTAGGTCACCTTGGCAGTAGTGAAAGGATGCTACTCTTAATCTACAGTGGGAACCTGATATCTTCAAACTTGGTCTGCAGTGTTGATGAGTATACACACAGGGCAAGAAATAACTTTTGAGATGGTTGACTCCAACTCTCTCATTTTATAAATGAGGTTACTGAGTACCAGAGAGCAGACGTGACATGTCCAATGTCCACCAAGTGGCAACTGGGATTTGAACTTATGCATCTGGATCCAGATCCAGGGCTTTTTTTCATTGTCCAGAGTCACATCACAGTGGTGAGACCATACTCAATGAGAAGATAGATTATTTTTGTTAGGTTGTTTTCAGTCATGTCCAGTTCTCTGTGAACCCAACTGGGGTTTTCTTGGTTTTCTTTACTACAGTGGCTTACCATTTTCTTCTCCAGTTCATTTTAGGTGAGGAAACAGGGGCAACCAGGATTAAGTGATTTCCCCCTTGGTCACATAGCTAGTAAGTGCCTGAGGCCAGATAGAGGGTCAGGATACTGACTCATTTGCATAACAAATAGGATACAGACTAGACCTATGATTTCATTAATATAGGGAATGATGAGAAAAGGAAATCACTTCTACCAATGCACATTTCCAGATCCTTTGTAACTTAGAGCATTAGAGATTTACCTAGAGTGCTGAGAAATTAAATTATTTTACCCCCAGAGTTACACAGCCAGCATATTTCAATGACAAGACTTAAACACCAGGTAGCCCCAAGGCTACTACATCAGCTACATTAAGCTACCACAATACATAAAGAATAATGGCACAAAATGAGTTTTTTTTTTCAAAACATACAGCCCTTATATTTTTCGTGAATATCATTTTTTGAAGAGTTGGAAAATAAGTTGTAAAAAGGCTCCTGTCCCTTAAGAAAACTTTAGCTCACTAGGCCCCAAGTTAGCCAAATGCCCTTGCAGAAAACCATTCAGTATTTATGTCTCTTCTTTGAGGTGGAGCTAATGAAAATACAGTTGAAAGAGATATGAGAATCAAATGAGGCAATAAAGGTGAAAGGACTTTAAAGAATAAAAAAGTCACATATATGAGTTTCTCTCAATAGAATGTAATTTCTTTTGTAGATGAAGATAGTCTCATTTTGTCTTTATACCCCCAGTGCCAAACATAGTGCCTGGAGCATGGGCGCTTAATGAATGCAGATTCATAGAAGACATGGCTCCTTCTCTCAAGGTGCTGATAGTCTAATAAGGGGATAAGACATCAATGCAAAAGCTACAATGCACAACTTTTCCTGATAAGAGCATTGGAGAATTACCAAAATCTAAGAGAAAAGTTCATTGCCAACCTGGTGACTTAATGTTCATAAAATCTTGGCAGTTTTCATTTGATTTTTTTTTCACTGACCAGCCCAATCCAATTCAATTTCATTCAACAAGCATTTATTAAGCACTTACTATGTTCAAAAAACACAATACTAGGCATTGGAGAAGTGAAAACAAAAAAAACAACAAGGAGTTAGCATTTTGCTCTCAAACAGGTTAGATTCTATTGGAGGACATAGGATGCATGCAGAGAGTCAATTTAAAATAAATATAAAAAATATACAAATTAATTTGATGGATAAGGGAAATGCTAACAACTAGTGGAAGGGGGTTGTAGGAGGTGATCTATGCTGAATCTTGAAGGGTGTTAGAGATTCCAAAAGACAAAGGCAAAGAGGAGGCACCTCTCAGGGTAGGAAGGTCTGCCTAAGGGAAGGTCTGGAGGTAAGACCTGGAATGTCTAGTATGGGACATATTCATTGTTATATAACCTTGAAAGAAAAGTTAAAATTTTGCTTCAGTAGCAAACTCACACCTGAGGCTGCAGTCAAACTTCTTTTGTGTTCATTCTGTGATTTCTTAATCTCTCCAAAGAACAGGGCCAATTTCCTACCACAGCTGGTTTATGAGGAGAAGAGAGTGAGAAACATGTTTACTTTCAATGGGACACGGGATAAAATTCCAGCTTTGTCATATCCTTGCTTTGACTTTTTTCCTTTCCTGGTGGTTTTTCCCTGTTTCTGCCTGCTTCATTATATCACACACTAATCCAAGCCCTCCTAATTATAAGACTTCATCCGGCCTTGAGTGGTTGTCTAGCGAGTAATTTGATAGCCACAGAAGTAGTTTTTAATGTCTGACTGGTTACTTCCTAACCGCTCTTTGCCCTAGGTCATATTTAAAGCCAAACCCACAAACCATGCTTATGCTCAGCAAGTTTCCCTGTTGCCTATTTGGGGTAAGCATTGCCATGGCTCTCCCTCATTAGATTAACTGCCCAGGTTCATATTGCCTACTAACAGTTTCCAGCTGACAAATGGTCCTCCAGTCACTAGTGTTCTTTGCTCTGCTTAGGAGAGACAGTCCCTTGGATGCCAATTTCACTCCAAGGCCCTACACTAGCCTTTTTACTTTAGAGGGGTTCAGTCTCACTCAGTGGCACCCTGGTGGCAGGAAGTTGCAAGTCCAGAACTGGCTACCTCTGGGGTTTCAATATTTAGGGGAGTGAATTGACTTTGCTTTGAAATATTCAATTTCTGGCATTACATTTCAGAAATCCTAGCTCCAAATCCATTTGTTTCCCTGAGAATGGAGTAGTTCCCTTTCAACAGCATAGTATCAGGGCAGTCAAAATGCATTTATTAGGTGACTACTAGGCATCAGGTACTCTAAGCAGTGAAAACAAAAGAAAAACTCTCCTTGCCTTCAAACAGCATACATCCAAATGAAGGAGACAATATGCAAACATCCAGGCATATACAAGATGAATACAAAGTAAAAGAAAGACAACATGTAAGGGGAAAGCACCGGTATCCAGGAGCAATGGGATTTGAAGCTAGAGATGGAATGTTTTAAATTAATCAACTGTAAGGAGGCCAATGTAGTCAGATTACAGAATGGAACAGGAAGGAATAAAATATAAAATACAATAGAAAAGTAGGACGCATTAATGGAAAGAGTATTGCATTTGACCTCAGAGGACCTGGGTTCAAATCATCACTTTGCTACTTGCTATTTGGACACAAAATGAGAGGATGAACTAGGTTGTTTCTAAGATCCCTTCTTGTTTTAACTCTATATTCCTTCAAGCTGGTCATAATTAAAAGTGCTATCCTCAGGAGCATTCTCATTATTTGGGTGGTGGAGGGTGTTTCATTTTGTTGTTTTTGTTTTTTTATTTTTTTAAGGTTAGAATTTATTTATTTATTTTTATTTTTTTAAGACTAGAATTTATGTATTTATTTTTAGTTTTTAACATTTATTTCCACAAGATTTAGAATTCCAGATTTTCTTCCCATCTCTCCCCTCCCCCCCACCCCAAGATGGCATGCATTCTGATTACACCTTCTCCCAATCTGCCTTCCCTTTTATCATCCCCCCTCTTATCCACTTCCCCTTTACTTTATTGAAGGGTAAGATAGATTTCTACATCCCATTGCCTGTATATCTTATTTCCCAGTTGCATGTAATTTATTTTTACATTTGTTTTTAAAGCATTGATTTCTAAATACTCTCCCTTCTTCCCTCCCCACCCATCCTCATTGAAAAGGCAAGCAATTCAATACAGGTTATACATGTGTAGTTATGCAAAACACCTCCATAATAGTCATTTTGTGAAAGACTATCCATATGCCCCCCCCAATTATTCTATTTTCTCCTTTTACCCTGTCCCTTTTCTAAAGTGTTTCCTTCTGACTACCCCCTCCCCCAATCTGCTCTCCCTTCTATCAATCCTCTCACCCTTTACTCACTTCATCCTTACTTTCCTGTAGGGCAAGATACCCAACTGAGTGTGCATGTTATTATCTACTTAAGCCAAATCTCATGAGAGTAAGGTTCATTCATTCCTCCTCACCTCCCCCCTCTTCCCCTCCATTGTGATACCTTTTTCTTGCCTCTTTTAAGTGAGATAATTTCCCCCATTCTATTTCTCTCTGTCTCTTTCTCTCAATATATTTCTCTCTCATCCATTAATTTTATTTTTTAGATATCATCCCTTCATAGCCAACTCACCCTGTGCCATCTCTCTCTCTCTCTCTGTCTCTCTCTCTCTCTCTCTCTCTCTCTCTCTCTCTCTCTCTCTCTCTCTCTCTCTCTCTCTCTTTCTCCTTCAACTACCCTAAAACTGAGAAAGGTCTCATAAGTTATATATCATCTTTCCATATAGGAATGTAAACAGTTCAACTTTAATAAGTCTCTTATGATTGCTCTTTCCTATTTATCTTTTCATGCTTCCCTTGATTTTTATGTTTGGAAGTCAAATTTTCTATTCATCTCTGTTCTTTTCAGCAAGAAGGCTTGAAAATCCTCTAGTTCACTGAAATTCATTTTTTCCTTTGAAGTATTATACTCAGTTTTGCTGGGTAAGTGATTCTTGATTTTAATCCTAACTCCCCTGCCCTCTAGAATATCATATTCTAAGCCCTTCAATCCCTCAATGTAGAAGCTGCTAGAGCTAGTGTTATCTGGATTATATTTCTACAATACTTGAATTGTTTCTTTCTGGTTGCTTGCAACATTTTCTCCTTGACCTAGGAACTCTGGAATTTGGTTACCATATTCCTACAAGTTTTCCTTTTGGGATCTCTTTCAAGAGGTGATAGGTAAATTTTTTCCATTTCTATTTTGCTCTCTGGTTCTAATACATCAAAGTAGTTTTCCTTGACAATTTTGTGAAAGAGGATGTCTAGGCTCTTTTTCTGGTCATGCTTTTCAGGTAGTCCAATAATTTTAAAATTATCTCTCCTGTATCTATTTTCCACGTCAGTGATTTTTCCAATGAGATATTTCACGGTCTTCTATTTTTCATTCTTTTGGTTCTGTTTTATAATTTCTTGATTTCTCATAAACTCATTAACTTTCATTTACTCCATTCTAATTTTGAAGGAATTATTTTCTTCAGTGAGCTTTTGGAGCTCCTTTTCCATTTGGCCAATTCTTATTTCAAAGGCATTTTTTCTCCTCACTGTGTTTTTGAGTCTTTTTTGCCATTTGGGTTAGTCTATTTTTTAAAGTGTTATTTTCTTCAGTATTTTTTTGGGTCTCCTTTAGCAAGCTGTTGACTCATTTTTCATGATTTTCTTGCATCACTCTCATTTCTATTCCCAATTTTTCCTCTACTCCTTTTACTTGATTTTCAAAATCCTTTTTGAGCTCTTCCATGATCTGTGACCAATTCCTATTCATCTTGGAGGCTTTTGATGTAGGAGTGTTGACTCTGCCATCCTCCTCTCATTGTATGCCCTGATCTTCTTTATCCCCAAAGTAAGAATCTATAGTCAATATGATGTTTATTCATCTTCCCAGCAAAGCACTTGACTTTCTAACTCACTGTCAAGATAGGGTTCTGCTTCCAGGGCATGGTGATATGTATATTGTCCCAGACTTCAAGGATTTTGTATCAGCTGCTCCATACCCCATCATCTATGGGCCTAGAACTCCAGAAGCAGCCACTGTCAACCCACCACCACCACCACCACCACCACCCCAGGACTCAGGTGAGATCCAGTCAAACCATAAGGTCTTTCACCCAGTTTCCACAGAGTTTTTCCACTGACCTTTTTGGGGTTTGTGAGTTGAGAAGTTTGGAAACTGCCATAGGTGCCAATGATTCAGTGTCCTGAGGCCTGCTTTGTCCCAACCCATGAGACTTTGCTCTGCTCCCTTTCTAGTACAGAAGAGCCTTTCTGTCAACTTTCCAGTTTGTCTTAAGCTAGGGATTTATTTCACTCTGTCATTTTGTGGGTTCTGTAGCTCTAGAATTTGTTCAGAGTCATTTTTCAGATATTTGAAGGGCTTTGGGGGAAAGCTCAGGAAAGTCTTTGATTCTACTCTGCCATCTTGACTCTGCCTCCTTGTTTTGTTTTTTAAGCTCCAAAAAATGGCAGTCAGGAATAGGAGAGTATGAATGTCTTCAATCCACCCAATTTATTTAGCTTCACAATGAACAGGTTCATCTTGACACTTTTTTTGACTGAAATTATGTTTTCTTATTATTTGTATAGGAATCTCCCAATGAAGAAATTCCCCCTCTTAAAGTAGATCGACAACTCCTTTGCAGCTTACCATCTTCAATAGTTGTCAATCAGTAAGAAGTTAAGGGACTGGTATGGGGTCATATGGTCAATACGGGTCAGGGGTGGTGCATGAATCAAGGTCTTCCTGATTCTCTATCCACCACATATTCTCTCTTTGTTTGATGTAGGACACAATAAAGAGAAAGAAAAGTACAACTTTTGAACATATTTAACATGACATTTTCTTTGGTTAATATCAGTAGTGCATTTTGCCCTCTAATCATTTTGTTGGTTTTAATGCTATTGAAGGGTAGAAGTTTAACAGCTAAAAGGACCTTAGAGGATAGGGGGGAAGTTCATTACCAAATACAGGACAGAGGGGATAAGAGAAAGTAAAATGAACAATCCTAATTACATTAAATAACAACCTTTTTATATCAAAAAAAAAATTCAATGCAGCTAAAATTAGGAAAGAAGCAAATAAGTTGGGAGGGGAGATACAATCTTTGCAACAAGTTTCTCTAATAGAGATTTCATTTCTTAAGAACCATGCTCCAGTTTATAAATGGCCAAAGGATAGGAACTTTCATTTTTCAGAGGAAAAAATACAAGCTATTAATAGCCACATAGAAAAATGCTCTAAATCACTAATAATTAGAGAAGTACAAATCTAAATAATTCTGAGATTCCACTTCAAAGGAGGAAGGAAAACAATAAATGCTGGAGAAGCTGTGGGAAAACAGGTA
Source organism: Bettongia penicillata ogilbyi (assembly GCA_023548195.1). NCBI lineage: Eukaryota > Metazoa > Chordata > Mammalia > Diprotodontia > Potoroidae > Bettongia > Bettongia penicillata. Next base: position 3,672,326 of record JAJHZJ010000032.1, on the reverse strand, counting down.
CATTGATGCTCTCATTATTGGTGGAATGTGAACTGATCTAGACATTTTGGAAAGCAATTGAAACTATGACTAAATTTAACTATTAGAATGTGTATATCTATTAATAAAGCAATACCACAACTAAGTCTGTATTCCTAAAGAGATCTAAGAAAGGGGGAAAGAATCCATATGTGAAAAAATATTTGTAGCAGATCTTTTGGCAGCAGTAAAGAATTGTTACTGAGAGTGTACTCATTAAATAGTATATATATAAATTATAAGTGACAAAAATATAATATACATATATTACATATATATAACAAACAGTATAAATGTGATAAAATACTATTCTATGAGAAGAAATAATAAAGGGTGTCATTTCAGGGAAACCTGAGGAGATTTATATGAACTGAAGGAGAGTAACGTGAGGTTGGAGAACACCAGGAGAACAACATACACAATAGCAATAAGGTAAAGCCAAACAATTTTGAAAGACTTCAGAATTCTGATCAATGCTATGCCCAAATCTGATTCCAGGGAACTCAAGTGATGGACTTGGTCCTATCTGAGACATATATTTTTGGATATGGTCAAATAAGAATTTAATTAATTAATGATGCATTTTTGTAACAGGGGTTTTGTTTTGTCTTTCATATTCAGTGAAAGTAGGGGGGGTGGGAAGCAGGGAAGGTGAATTTTCTTTAAGTGAAAAAAATTTTTTTAAAAGAAGGGAACCTGGAAATCCTTTTATTCAATGCCCTCAAATTACAGATGAGGAAACTGAGGTTCAGGGAGTTAACTTGCCCACAATTGCCTAGATAGTAAAAGAGCTAGGACCAGAATTGTGCTTGTGCTTGTGATTGACCCACTTACTGATCTTTTGGCCATACTCCACTGTATCTCCCATTGTTGTTGGAAATAAGTGAGTAAAACAGCTTTTGTTAGTAGCATAATGGTGGGGACAAGAAGAGAGAGAGAGAGAGGGAGGGAGGGAGAGAGAGAGAGGGAGAGGGAGGGGGAGAGAGAGAGAGAGAGAGAGAGAGAGAGAGAGAGAGAGAGAGAGAGAGAGAGAGAGAGGGAGAGAGACGGAGGGAGGGAGAGAGAGAGAGAGAGAGAGAGAGAGAGAGAGAGAGAGAGAGAGAGAGAGAGAGAGAGAGAGAGAGAGAGACGGAGGGAGGGAGAGAGACAGAGGGAGGGAGAGAGACGGAGGGAGGGAGAGAGTCAGCACACAAGGACAAGTATGTATGTTTCTACCTCCTGTGAGGAGTGGGGTGACTAACAGAGGTGAATTGGGAAGAATTCGAAGGAATGAAAGAAGTCTAGAGGCTGTCAGATGTCTCTGCCTCAAGTATTCCCACAACATTGAATGTGAGAGCTCAGCAGACTTTACTGAATATTAAAGTCAATCACAGTCTATAGCTTAATATTCCAGTGAGTGGAAAAGAATTCTTCCTTGGTTTGCAATAACTATCCACCCCTCCAACCCAATTTATTCCTTCCCTGGAATAATCCCCATTTGGATCCAATCCTGCAAAGCAATGAGTCAAACAGCACATATCTATTTGCCCTGGGGCACCTTTGCTCATTTGTTTTGCTTTGATATAGACAGGGATTCAGACTAGATTTAAGAGAGCTCAAGGAAAAAAATACTCAGATGTACAAAGGGAAAAAGACAAAAAAGACAAGACAGGAGGAAAATAAGCATAGAGAGAGACTGTCTCTTTCCATTTTACCCCATCTCTGGAATTCAGGGAGATTAAGACATGTCTGGAACTGTACTCCTCTTCCTCATAAAACCTGCCCTTTGCCCAGAATCCTCTAATTCAATTAATGACAGCTGTCACCCAGGTTCTTGAATTCAATTTGATTTTAACATTTCCCTCTCCCAAGCATTGTTGATTTTTACTTCCAAAATATCCCTTATATCTATCCTTTCTATTCCCCCGTAACTCTCCTAATTCAGACCCTCATTTCTTCTCTTTAAGACTCTCATCAGAGCTCCTTTAATTTGTACCTTTTATCCCTCCTCCCTATGCTCAAGAAGCATAACTGCACCCTGGCCCTACAATTTTATTTCAAATCACTTTCCAATTTATTTTATACTTCTTTACTTCACGTATCATACACTCCAGTCAAACTGACTACTGTTCATTTCTTATTTTTATCATATCCTGTCCCAGATCTGTGTTTTTTCTCCTCAAGCCTCAGTAACAGCTAGGTATTAGAAAGGTTAGAAAGTAGGGCCTGGAATACTTAAGTTCAAATCTGCCCTCAGACATTTACTAGCTGTGTGACCCTGGGCAAATCATTTAACCTCTGCTCAGTTTCCTCAACCGCAAAATGGAAATAATACTAGCACCTACCTTGTAGGGTTAATGTGACAATCAAGTGAGATCATATCTGTAAAGCTTTTAACACAATATCTGGCACATAGTAGGCACTATAAAGATATTTATCTCTTTCTCTTCCCACTCCCTCCTTTAAGGTAAATGTTCTCCCTCAAGAAAATGTAAGCTACTTGAAAATAGGGACTGCTTCTTTAGTTTTTTTATTTCTAGAGTCTGATACATTGTAACCATGTAATAAATCTTTTTTTTAAATTCATAAGTGTAAGGTATTACTGATTCTGTTCCAAAGAGAAGATACACTATTAATGATGTTATTAAACATGCCTGTCTGTTTGCTTATGTGGCATGATGACCTTGTCAGATGATTAGAGCCCAGTAAAATGTAGTGAATTCAGGAAGGAGACAATGTTTCTCAGTAGATGGGGCCTTGAACTTATTTTGATTGCTCAGATTCACCACTAACCAAAGTGAGTGGAACCAGAAAAATGTCTTACACGGTAACAGCAACATTGTACGATGATCAACAATGATAGACGTACCTCCTCTCAGTGATACAATGATCCAAGACAATTCTGAAAGACTCATGATAGAAAATGCTATCCACATCCAGAGAAAGAACTATGGAATCTGAACACAAATAGAAGAATATTATTTTCACTTTTTTGTTTGTTTTTTTTCTTTCTTTTGTTTTCTCTTTCACTTTTGTTCTGATTCTTCTTTCATAACATGACAAATATGGAAATATGTTTAACATGGTTGTACTTGTAAAACGTATTTCAGGTGACTTGCTGGGTTGGGGAGATGGAAGGGAAAAAATTTGGAATTCAAAATCTTATAAAAATGAATGTTGAAAGCTATCTTTACATGTAATTGGAAAAATAAAATACTATTTAGTGGGAGGGGAGAAAAACTCTTAGACTAATGAAAAGAGCACAGCCATCTAGAAATAGGTGGAGCTGGGCATAGATTGTCGGTCCCTGAGACCCATAGAGGTCCTGACATTTTCCTGGCTCTTTCTTTGATGTGGGATAAAGTACCTGACCATCAGACTCCTTAGCACCTGTTTCTTTTGGTGAAAAGTGGCAAGATAGTGAGTCGATCCATCTAGTGGTCACATAAGCATTTCTCCTCTTCTACCTCCTCAAGTCTGTTCTTATCTTTTGTGACCTAGCACCTTATTGATTGACTTATGGATTATTTTATTTAGTTAAATAAAGTCCAAGATGATGATAGGATAAAAGCCTATAGGATAGGACCATAGGATAAAAGTCAATGTCTTTTCTAGTGTTATGGGTGTTAAGCGATATGGTAGAGTGGAAAGGACTCCTATATTGAATTTGGAAGACCGAGTTTGAATCACAATTTTTCTGTTCACAATCTGTGTGACCTTGGGAAGGATCATTCACTGGGGACCAGTCTTCTTATATGTAAAGCAATGGGGTTGGACTAGATGGCCTCAAAAAATCTCTTTCAGCTCTTTAAAAATATTTTTATTGCCCACTTTTATATTTTATTCTGATCTTTAAAAAGAGCATTGCATATACACAGCAGAACATAAAAAGATTGTAAATGAAACCATGACTCTTCATTTCATACTTTTTTATTTAAAAAAGTTATAAAAATTCTTTACAGTACTTTTCAAAACTGTCCTGACTGTGCTTCCTTCTGTTCTCTTCTGTGTACTTAAAACAGTGTTTCATTACACTTGACTTTTGGGCAACATTCTTACTAACCCTCCTCTCCTTCTATGCTTCCTCCAAATAAAACTTGAAAGAGAAACATTCTTGTAATGCCTAAAACACAGTCAATGGAAGGTGAGGTGTTGACTTTCAAGTAATCTCAAATTCATTTCCCTTCCAGGGTGAATCCAAGCCCTTAAGATAGTACTGATTCAGGATACTTGGGCCACTGATGGAGGGAGAAAAAAGTACCTGGTACGGAAAGGAGAATGGTGTTCTTTATAGGTGAGTGCAAGTCCTTTCTATTTTTGAACCTTTTTCTGTGGAGTAAAATAAGATCACTCCAGTATATATTATGAACTGGGTATTTTCATGGGGACTGAAGGCTCTTTTATGTTCATCTATAGTAAGGTAGACATGAATTACGTTCTGCTATTCTCAAGGGAAATTCTGAGTGAGGAATGAACAAATCATAGAGAGATTGATGAGCAACCCTCAAGTTTGAACCCAGAGTTTGGGATCCTGGGACATGGACTACACACTCTAAGATATATACACATTTGGAACATACAAAGGACAAGCCTTATATAAACTTTAGATTTATAAATGTGCTTGAAAACCTGGTTACAAATAATAAAGTATCACAACTATGTGTAACACTAAAAGAGGGGGATTTTGTGTGTTCTCGGAGGATATTACATTATACAAGTAGGGAAATTCTGCCCTTAGCTATCTGTGCTAACCGGATGGTAAAGTGAACTGGAATAATTGCTTGAAATGGCAAACGTTCATTCTTTGTTTCCAAAGAGGACCAATGATGTCTTGGCTTGTACCTGAATTGGATTTAAGTGAGGCAGAGCTGCACAGAATTGTCAGCCTCACTCTCTCTTCCAGAGTCATTAAAGTGCTGTGGCAAGACAAAAGTCAGAAATGACTGATGTTGGCCCAGGGTACAGTGGATGGCCAAACTATAAGCACTCTACAGAGCTTGCTTTAGCCACCTTCATGGCCTGTTGGAACAACTTGCTCTCATCTCCTCATCCCAGGGAGAGGGAAGAGTCTTCACATGCTTGGGGCAGATATCCTCCCAACTCATCAATAGGCATGAGGCCTGTAGGTTATATTTAACCTGGTTTAGCTCACCTGCCAAGATACTTTTACAGGGTGTGGCTGCTGCTCATGCTACAGCTTCTTGGAACTACAAGTGAGAGTTAGATGACAGGTGGATAAATTGAAAGTGAGGAGCAGTGCTCTGAAAAGACCTCAGCAAGCCCTCACGCCAGAGGTGCTAGTCTTCCCTGAATACCAACTGAAGCCTCAGTGACAATCCCTAGCAACCAGGGCAGTCTGTCTTTGCATGGCTAGAAGAAAGCAAATTCCAATCTAAGTCTGCTTTTTTTTTAACCAACAATCAACAAGCATTTATTAAGATCCTACAAAGTGGTAGGCACTAGGTTATCCTCTGGTAATACAAAAAAAAAAAGGCAAAAGCAATCATTGTCCTCAGAGAGTTTGTATTTGAATGGGTGAGCTGGTACATAATTAAATAAGCAGACACAAGATCGATACTGAGGAGATGGCAAAGCAGCAGCAGCTGGGGAGAATGGGAGAGGTCTTTGCTCAGATTACCTTCAGGTGTCTGTGTTCAATTAGGCTGCCCCCTGAATGCTCTTGACCCAGGTGTGAGGCTGTAATGGAGACAACAAGAGCTGGGGAATGAGGCCCAGAGGGAGGTCATTGTTTCCATCACAGTATGGCTCTGCTTGTTCCAGAGTGCTGACGACAAGGAGCAGCGTGGCATCTTTCCCAGTTCCAGACCACACTGGGATCACAGAATGTACATACTAAATTGTGCTTCTTCACAGTTTCTAGGAATATTTTTGTTCCCAATTTTCATTAGTTTCTACTTCCCTACTGAGAGTTGTATGAGACACTTACATGCCCCACAGGAGACTTGATACAGCCGCTCCAACAAGGACATCAAATATCTGCCTCTGGCTTTCAGCAGCTAAATGTACATTGTTCTTCAAAAATTTATCTTTCTTTTCCTGTCTAAAGCTGAGAAACTATGGTACTAAGACTCAATGAAGCATCCCAGTCTTTAAATGGAGGTAGCACATGCTTCAGAATCAAACATCGAAAGAGAGAAACAACATAGGACAAGTGGAAAGGGAACTGAATTCTAAAGACCTGAGTTCAAATCTTGTATGTCTTAATTAATACCTATTTCCCTAGAGCAAATGACTTTAATTTTGCTAGGCCTCAATTTACTGATCTCTAAAATGAGGGGATGGAATCAAATGGTCTCTAAGGTCCCTCACTGCTATAAATAGGTGATCTCCTCAGTCTTTTTTTTTATTCTATTAGTAGCACACAAAGCCACATTCTCGTTTTAGAACCTGCTTGACTTCATCATCTACTCAAAACCACTTCAAGAATCCTCTCTTTTCCTCTGAACCTTCCAATGACTAGTGAGAATTTTATCACATGATTTCACAGTAAACCAAAAAGACTTTTATTAAAATAATGTTTAAGGCAAACAATTAATTCAAGAACCTTATTTCATGAAACTAACTCCTTCCATGCCCCCAATCTTACATTCTTAATATGTAAAATAATTTGTTCTCCTTTCAGAAGACTTGCCTTGGGGGCTTGGTCATTCCAATCTCTGATTCATAAGCAAAGTGTGAAATATCGAAGAGATCACTACCAATTCTACATTGTGAATGACAAATAGTTATTCGTATACTAAAGTAATTGCATTTCAAACAGTGGTCAGGTAATAATATTTGGCTCTGTGATGAATGAAAAGTCAGAGATAGAGTTTCTGGGTAATTAATAAGTAACTTATTAATTAGGTTAGCAAATAATCAATAAATTGATAGTAAATGGTCTCTCTCAATAAGCAAAGACAAAACCATGAATATCTCTGAATGCTGAAATAACCCTGTTTGATGAACAGTTAATGAGGGGGTAAACTAAAAGTCTTCAGTTACTCCTGTTGAGAATGTGACATGATTACAAGGCTCGTCTGCCTCTAGCAATCTAGGCAAAGAAATCTATCTCTACCCATATACTCTGGGTGATTTTCTCTTTTATAAACTGAGTCATCCTAAATTCTAATTGGAGGTTCCTAGAACAGGGAATCATTTCCTTGGGGCAAAAACTATCCTAGACTGGATTCTGTTCACACTTTAAACAAAAACTAAGGCATTCTAGGGAGGGGGGCAGGTCCTGCCCAAGATGGAGGAGCATGTACCCATAGGATTTGGCCAATCTCATCTATCAGCAATGTCTCTCAGAAAGGGTCAGGGTCTCACAATGCATCCTGGGCCATCACCAGTCATCCTGATAAATATCAGACTATGGGACCTAGATGGCTCAGGACAAGAGAGTGAGATTGGTGACCTTGCACAACCCTCCCTCCCTCAGATCAATGTCAGTTGCTATCATCATTTTGATGTCATGGTCCTCTTCGAGAAAGAAGGATGAACACAACGTGTGAGTGAGTAGCAGCTCTCCTCTCCCCTCCTCTCCCCTCCCCTCCCCTCCCCCCTCTCCTCTCCCTTCCCCTCCCTTCCCCTCCCCTCCCCTCCTCTCCTCTCCTCTTCTCTCCTGTCCTCTCCTGTCCTCTCCTCTCCTCTCCTCTCCTCTCCTCTCCTCATCTCTCTTCTCCTCATCTAGCCAGGGAAGGTGCACTCCATGGCCAAAAGCTGCCCTTTTCTTTCCTTTGGGTGTACTGGCTACATTTCTTGCTCAAACATAAAGCCTTAAACCCAATTCACTCTGGAGCTCATAGAAGGGATAAGTCCCCACCCACCTAGCACAGAGTGAATGCAATAGGAAAATAGTAATTGTTTTTCTTTTACCCAGGAACTCCGAGGGTCTTTCCCTCCCAGTTTAATTTTCTTTTTGATTAAAGGGGCCATCCCTTGAATAACTTGAAGAAGTCTATTCATTGAATGAGTATGTCTCACTCAAAGTGAGAATGTGATAAGACATTAGCCTGAAAGGGTCAGGGTCTCACATCGCTTCCTGGGCCATCTCCAGCCATCCTGATGAATATCAGGCCACTGGACCCAGATGGCTCAGGAGAAGAAAGTGAGGTTGGTGACCTTGCACAGCCCTCCCTCCCTCAAATCCAAGTCAACTGCAAGTCATGTCATCATCTTGAGGTCATGGTCCTCTTCAAGAATGAAGGACAAACAAAGCAACAACAACCTTAGACACTGACTGAAAGACCTGCAAGGGCTGGTCACTGAACGAGGAAATAGAAAGGAAAATCCTAATTTAATCCTAATTTAATCATTGGTTATTAATATTGCAGAAAAATAATCATTTCATTTTTATGTAATTCTAATATTAATTGACTAGTGAATTGTGAACAATTTTTTCTTTCTCTTAGTGAATTTATTTTTAGTTTTCAGCATTTGCTTCCACAAGATTTTGAGTTCCAAATTTTCTCTCCCTCGCTGTCCTCCCCCCACCCCAAGAAGGTTTACATTCTCATTACTCTTTCCTCCAATCTGCCCTCCCTTCGATATATCACCCCCCCACTTGTCTTATCCCCTTCCTTTTTTCCTGTAGAGCATGATATATTTCTATACCCCATTGTCTGTATATCTTATTTCCCAGTTGTATGTAGAAACAATTTTTAACATTCGTTTTTAAGTCTTTGAGTTCCAAATTCTCTCCCTTCCTCCCTCCTCATGTGGGAGGGCCTCTTCATTGAGAAGGCAAGCAAGATGATACAGATTATACGTGTGTACTCATGCAAAACACTTCCATAATAATCATGTTGTGAAAGACTATTAGTTCCCTCTATCCTATCCCATCCCCCATTTATTCTATTCTCTCCTTTGACCTTGTTCCTCATCAAAAGTATTTACTTTTGATTACCTCCTTCCCCAATCTGCCCTTCCTTCTGTTATCCCTCCCCTTTCTTCCCCCATACTTTCCTGTAGGGTAAGAGATTTCCATACGCAACTGAGTGTGTAATGTTATTCCCTCCTTAAGTCAAATACATTGAGAGTAAGGTTCAATCATTCCTGCTCACCTTCCCCCCTCTTCCCCTCCACTATAAAAGCTTTTTTCTTGCCTCTTTTATGTGAGATAATTTACCCCATTCTACCTCTCCCTTTCTCCTTCTTCCAGTGAATTCCTCTCTCACCCTTAAATTTTATTTTTTAGATATCATTCCTTCACATTCAACTCACCCTGTGCCGTGTGTGTGCGTGTGTGTGTGTATGTACAGATATTCCTTCCAACTATCCTAATACTGAGAAAGGTCTCATGAGTTACAAATATCATATTTTCATGTAGAAATATAAATACTTCAATTTTAATTAGTCCCTTATGACTTCTCTTTCCTGTTTACCTTTTCATGCTTCTCTTTATTCTTGTATTTGAAAGTCATATTTTCTATTCAGTTCTGGTCTTTTCATCAAGAATGCTTGAAAATCACCTATTTCATTGGATATCCACTTTTCTCCCTGAAAGATTATATTCAGTTTTGCTGGGTAGGGGATTCTTGGTTTTAATCTTAGCTCCTTTAAGCTCCTGAATATCATATTCTGAGCCCTCCTATCCCTTAATGTAGAAGATGCTAAATCTTGTGTTATTCTGATTGATTTTCCATAATACTTGAATTGTTTCTTTCTGTCTGCTTGCAATATTTTCTCCTTGACCTGGGAACACTGGAATTTGGCTATAATATTCCTAGGAGTTTCCTTTTTGGGATCTCTTTCAGGAGGTAACTAGAAGATTCTTTCAATTTTTATTTTACCCTCTGATTCTAGAATATCAGGATGGTTTTCCTTCATAATTTCTTGAAAGATGATTTCTAGGATCTTTTTTTGATCTTAGCTTTCAGGTAGTCCAATAATTTTTAAATTATCCCTCCTGGATCTGTTTTCCAGATCAGCTGTTTTTCCAATGACATATTTCACTTTGTGTTTTTTTCATTCTTTTGGTTTTGTTTTATAATTTCTTGATTTCTCATAGAATTCATTAGCTTTCACTTGGTCAGTTCTAACTTTTAAGGAATTACTTTCTTCAGTGACTTTTTGGACCTCCTTTTCCATTTGACCAATTCTGCTTTTTAAGGCATTCTTCTAATCATCGGATTTTTGGATCGCTTTTGCCATTTGGGTTAATCTGTTTTTTAAAAGTTTTATTTTCTTCAGTATTTGGGGAGGGGCCCTCCTTTAGTCAATTATTGACACATTTTTCATGATTTTATTACATCACTCTGATGTGTTTTCCCAATTTTTCTTCTACTTCTCTTTATTTTCAAACATTTTTTTTAGTTCTTGCATTGCCTATTACCAATTCATATTTTTCTTGGAGGCTTTTGATGTGGGAGCTTTAACTTTGTTGTCTTCTTCTAGTTGTACATTTTGATCTTCCTTGTCACCAAAGTAAGATTCTATAGTCTAAGGACTTTTTTCCCCCTGTTCTTCATTTCTCTAGTCAGTTACTTGACATTTTTAACTTTTTGTTATGTAGGACTCTGCTTCCAGTGTAGAGGACATAGTGTCCCAAACTTCAGGGGGTTTGTGCAACTGCTTTTAGAGAAACTTCTAGGGAAGTGTAAAGTTTCAGTTCTTCCAAGGTGGTATGATCAAAGGAGAGGTGTTTCTTCCTCTCCTGGTCTGTGAATGATCACAAGCATTCTTTTCTGCCTTGTAACTTTGAGGAGGATTCCCTGTGCACCACTGCCACAAGCTCTGCCTCATCATTGCTCCTCCTTGCCCCAGGGCTACCACCCATGACTATTACTCAGATCCAAGCAGGATAAAGCAAGAGAATCCCACCTCTGAACCAGCAAAATGATCCCTGGAATCCCCCTCTAATCAGAAGCTTGATACCTCCACCATCTGTGGGCTGAGAGTTCCAGAAGCAATTGCTGTAGCCACCACCACTACCCTCACCCAAGTCCAACAGACCTTTCCTACTGACCTTCTAAGTTGTCTTTGGCATTTGTGGGTTGAGAAGTCTGGAAACCACTTCAGCTGCCAGTGATGCAGTCCCAAGACCTGCTCCAGGTTTCTGGGGACCCAGTCTCTACTAGAACACTTTGCACTGGACTGTGCTCCTCTCTCGGACTGGTGCAACAAAACTTTCCTGTCAATCTTCCAGGTTGTCTTAGGCTGGAGATTTGTTTCACACTATTTTGTGGGTTCTGCTGCTCTAGAATTTGTTTAGAGTCATTTGTATAGATATTTAAAGGGGTTTGGACATGAGTTCAAGCAAATCCCTACTTTTACTCTGCCACCTTGGCTCTGTCCTGAAAAAATAATCATTTCTCCCTACTCTGTAAGTGGTGAAAGTCATCAAAATTTAGATGATCTGAGTCACATTTTCTCCCCTCAGTCTTTGGCAAACTACCTTTTTTTTTAGTTTTGAAAGTGAGAATTAAGGCTCTTCCAAGTATGGATCATGGAATCAGAGATCTGGATCAAGAAAGTACTTCACAGGCCATATAGTCTAACTGCTACATTTTACTTTTGAGGAAGCAAAGACCAAGAGGGTTTAGATGACTTGCACAAAATCATACAGATGGTAAATGTTAGAGGTTATATTCCTATTCTAACACTTATCTCATCTACATAACACTGCAGGCAAGGGGACAAAAAAGGTATAAAGATTTGCTAGAAGTCTAGAAGACAGGACTGTCTCTTGGCACTGGATCAATGTTGCCTTGAGCTTGGAAAAAATTGTTGTTGTTCCCTATTATGGAGTAATGCGGCCTCAGCATCTGTACTGTACTGTCAAACATGTTTGAAAGTCTAACAAGGTATGAGGGGTTAAGGGGCCATACCCTTAGTAATGGCAAGAATTAAGTGCAAGTGGAGGGTAAACCTTTTCTCAGCAGCGGCAAGAGGTTAGCACATCTACAAGGCAGTCTCCTGACTCCATATTCATTATCCCCTCCCCTTTCTATTTCTCTCTCTGACTCTTCTGTCTTACCCATCTGAATCTTCCCACAATTCATCAGTTTCTGCTCATGAGACTAAGTGAGCCTTTTCTTTTCAAACTTTGCATGTTGCCATGCCTACCCATAGAATTCTGAAGCAAGTAGTTTGGAACCTTTTCTCTCCCAATCAGGGGGGCTCTTCTGGGCATCAAAGCACTTTGGGAACATACAGGTACTCTAGACAGACCTCCTACTTATTAAAATGATTATCTCTTATTCCAAAATAACATGAAAAATCATGCTATTAGTTAGAAGACTTCCTTTTGGAGGTTTGTGGATTTTAATCTCTAACTCATATATTATATTCAATTTTGGAGAAGTTTCTATGTCATAAATGCTAAATAATTAGGTACATTCCAATCTGTAGATATTTCAAATAGATGTAGATATAAGTGATACTATTTGGCCTTAAATTATAAAAAGTTATGAATACTAAAAGGAAGTACTCTGAGTCTAATTTCTCTTAGCTCTCCCAATGTCAGTCATTCTTTCTTGGTTCTGAAAGTGAGAATTAAGGTGAAGGTATGAACCTTCCCAAAGATCTTCCTGATTCCTATATATCCATATTTGAGAGATATGATAGAATATCATGTAACGGAAGGAGCACTGGACATGAGGTGCAAAGCCCTGTGTTTGATACTGTTATGTACCTGTCTAGACACTCTTTTTCCTCACCTGTAAAACTGCAATGGGAATACTTACATGGTTGCTATGGGAGATTGCTTTAATGGTTATAAAATACTTGCATAAATTGGATTTGTTATTCTTAGGTTCACTTCATCTCACTATGACTTAATCCATATTTTTATTCTTTTGTCTCCATGGGTGTTGATTTCTAGCTATGCTGAAGCATATCATAACATCATATTTATTAAGCATCTTTAGGTTTCTGCTGCTTTATACGTTTTGAAAATATCACCATCTTTAAGTGTTCATTGGGAATACTTACTTTTATTTTAAGTTTAAAGTTTATCTGGGAAATCCTCAGTGATCAACAATTTCTTTAGCTCTCTGGTCATCTTACAGGCAAGAGAAAAAATATTTTAGGATTTGACTGAAGAAAACAATAAAGCTTAAAATTGCATCATTTTTAATTTAAGTCTCCATATATTTCTTTGAGTTTCTGTCTTATCTGGTATTGGGGCTAGATTTATGCTTCTCAGTAAAACTCATTGGAGAGATTAATGATAGCAATAACAGTAAGAGGAAATAGAGGCAATAACAACTCTTCACTTTGGCCAAAAAAAGAAGGAAAAATAGAAACAAATTGCAAATTTTATGCACTTGTAGTTGGCTGTTGGAAGAAGCTGTGCTTTTATATAGCAGGGAGCACACAGAAACTTATAAATCATGTTTAGAACAGAGAGAACTTTCATAAACAAAAGGAGCCATCAGAATGCATGGAGAAATTCCCTAGTAATAATATTCTTTCCTCTGTGTCTCCTCCATCTGCCCCTCTTTTATCTCATTCTGAAATATGGATGGAGGGGTCTTGGAGAGATTGGATAATCAACCAGTTGCCCATTTTAGAAGACCAGTTCAGCTGGCTAATTTCAGAACAATAGATCTCTCTGTAGGAGTGGTCCAGAGAAATGTCTTTACAGAGAGATGGGAAGAAAATCTGGAACTCAAAATCTTGTGGAAGTGAATGTTGAAAATAAGAAAGAAAGAGAGAGCTTTACAGTCACCTGATAAAGCCTTTACTTATCTCTTCCTGCTATAGCGGAAGTCAATGGAATGAATGGATAGTATTGTGTGAGCTGAGTATCTAGGAAGAAGAGCTTAGCAGTAGGGTCTCCCTCCTCCACAAAGTCAGTGTGACATAGTAGAAAGGGCCCAGATTTGAAATCAGAGACAAGAATAATAAAGCTGTGTTACCCTGGGCACCTTGTTTGGCATCTCTGAACATTATTTAGTTTATCTGATAGAATGAGGGTAAGAATTGTTTCATTTCTTTTTTGTCTTTGTAGTCAAACCACCTGGGACAGTGTCTTGTACGCAGGGATGAAGACTGGACCTGTAATGTCATTATTACTGGGAACTCCCAGGTGAAGAAACTCTCTCCATGAGTGTAGGTCTACTACTTAGAGAGGGTTGCCTAGAGCATAGAGAAGTTCATTGACTTGTCCAGTGTTACATAGCAAGTATGTGCCAGTACATACTTATTAATTAATATTATTAATTGGTTGTTCTGTCAAAGTAAGGAATGGGAGTAACCCTTCAAGCTCTGGACCCTATGATGTCCTATCAAGGCATACAACCTTGCCTATCAAGCAGAGTAAAAAACTACCTTTGGAAACCTTCTAATATATCATGGGAGCATAGATGTAGAACTGGAAGGGATGCAAAGCTCCTCTTGTTCAACCCTCTCATTGTACAGATGATGGTCAGAAAAATGAAGTGAGTGACTTACTTAAAGCTATACAACTAAATGGGAAGACAAGGATTTGAACTTAAGTACTGAAAACAAGGATTTGAACTCAAGTCCTTGAACTCCTAATCAAGCATTCCTCCCACTGTGTCCCAATATTTCTCATGAGTTTGGAATCAGATGTGCACAACCAAAGTTTTTGTATATGTGTACTTTCCAGTGTGAGGGAAAGAACAGATATTCTGATTATTCAAAAATTTCAGTTGACCCAATATGATTTTTGTAGCCCCAAGTTGACTTCTTCTTACCAGCTTTCTTTGTTCAGATCTGTAAGTGAATAAAAAAGGGGATTTTCATATTTATGCCAATTAAACAATTTTTTTAGATACTTGCTATGTTCTTTTATTCTGCTCTTGTTTTTCATGATTAAAATGGTCTCTCTCCCTATCTCCACTTCTCAGAAGCCCTAGCCTACCCTCCTTCAAGATATCTTTCCGGATTCCTCCAGTTGCCAGTATTGTTACATCACAGTGTATCTAGGCTATTTATGTCTCCTATTTAGAGGCAGCACAGTATGGTGGATAGAAAACCAGCCTGACTGCCAGGAAGGCAAGGCTTGCTTCTCACACTAACTGGAGGCATGGCCCTGGGCAAGTCCCTTAACTTCCAATACCTTAGGAAACTAATTCTCTAAACTGCTAAGTTACAAAAAAGATTTTGTTTTGCATTGATAGAAGTTTCCCACTTGAGCTCCCAGGACCAATGAAGTCATAGATTCAGTTGCTATCCATATGGGTATCATAGATTTACTTTCTAGGAATGTATCATTTCTCTCTAATACAATGTAAAGTCCTTGAAGGTAGGGATAATTTCACTTTTATATTTTTATACCTACTTCCTACCTACCAAATATTTTATAAAATTCTGGCTCTACAAGAAGTGTTTAGTCAATGTCTGTAGCTGCACTGGGGATAATTGATTGACTAGTGCAGAAGGTTTTTATGAAATAGCCCCTACCTTTAGGGTAAATATAATTCTTGTAGGGTAACAAAACAAATATGAAATAATACCTAAAATGATAAGTGATATAGACTCTGTATGTATATGCATGTGTGTATATATGCATATATTGTGAATAGGTATTTGTACATGTATTATGTGAATATATGCACACACGTGTGTACTGTGTATGCACACATGTCTGCATACACATATACATGTCTACATGCACATATGTTACATATATATATTTTAATCAAATACTGAAGTATGTACTATGCACTACAGAAGCTAACCCATATCATTACCATATTTCTGGTTCTGTTATTAACACTCATAATAATTAGGAAAAATATGGAAGCATAAGAATGAAATAAGTAGGAAGCTAGTGAATATAATCCTGGATTAATATGTTTTTGGAGGATCATGGGGAGGAACCATATCTGAGGAGATTTCTCTATGTTGTGGATCAGTAAAACTTTTATGCAGTTTATCAAATCAGAGTGTTAATGGAGCACTGAGAGATTAAAAATCTTGCTTGGGTAATGTGCCAGTAGGTGTCAGAGTATCTGAAGCTAGGTCATCTTAATTCTAAAACTAGCTCTCTAATAACTAATTTTCTTTTTAGATTAAGTAAATAAAACTATAAGAAAATTAATCCAGTGATAATAGATCCCACTTATATAATGTTCTGCAATGCACTACTGCAGTTCCAACGATCTGCCTAACCCCATTAGGCAGATGATGCAAATATTTCTACCCCTATTTTAGAGCCAGGGCTGTGGATGATGCTCAGAGAAGTTAAACGACTTCCTCATGGACACAGAACTAGTAAGGACTCAAAGTGAATGAAAATGTACAGCAAGGAGAGGGTGAATAGGCAGGGAAGGCTTCCCAGAAAAGGTAAGATGATCTATAGTTTAATCCTGAAGAGCAACCACCAGACCCCAAAGGGCTGCAGTGCTGTCCTCAAACCCTATTCCATGTCTTAGCATGAGGCTTAAGTTAAGTTCAATTCTGGAAGTCTGCCTTTCATGAGAGGAGCTAACCTTTTTTTTTTCTCACGCTCATCAGCTCATTAAAGACTTACCCTCAAACGTTGGATACAAATTTACTTACAACTTAAGTTATGAATCATGTCAAGGGCTTCCCCCCACAACTGGGGAGGAAAAATGTATATAATATGAATCAGGAGTAGGACATGTATTGCATTCCTACATACCTACAAACAAAAGGAAGGCTAAGCATAAAAGTTTCACCATACACATTATTAGAATGATGAGCAATATTCAGTAATTTCCAATCTGCTAGGGGCTTCATGCTTAAAACTTATTAGAATAGTAGACAGTTTTCAGGACTGCTAATTAAGCACTTTGGTTCTGCACTTGCACTATCTAAAAGACCTTCAAGTACATGTTCGCTGATAAAACAGTTAAGCTTAGACCATTCCTTTTGTTTGATGATCATCCTTTCTAAGACTGCTATAGATAATGGAGGTCCTCTCCAAGCCTGAATGTTTTCATCTCAGAACACGCATTCTCCTAAGATAAAGAAATAACACAAAAAAGAGACCCCCTAAACATAAGTTCAAGTTTACCTAGGCAAGACATGTGTTTTAGATGTCACATGTTCTTGGTTGCATGGAAGTCAGAATAGGCAAGCCCTTGCCCCCTTAAAACCCTCTTATTAAAGGGGGCCTGATAATTCACAGCTGGGAAAAAAGAAAGACACTGATGGGATGGTCACTCCCTTTTGTACATACAGTGACTCATCAGGACATGTTTCTCCATAGCCAATAAGGGTATATTTATCATCTCAAAGTATAATCTCTTTAGCTGTGAGTCACATTTGGTTAGAAACAGACACTAAAGTTTTTATATTGCCAATCAGAACTAGGAATGTTAGTTCTGAGCTTGCTCTATGGGACAGAGCAATTTAACCTCACTACCTAAGTCAGAAGTAAGAGAGGTTATTTAAATAAATCATTGTTTTTATCCTCCCCACTGAAAAAGTTTCAAGTAACCTTGTAGTAATTCTTATTAACCCCCAGAAGACTGTGTCATCATTGTTCAGTAGTTTCCTTCATGTCTGACTTTTCATGACCCCATTTTATGTGGATTTTCATTTTTTCATTTTGTTAGGGTTTCTATTTGTGGGGGCATTCTTGGAAAAAAATAGTGAAGTGGTCTGCCATTTCCTTCTCTAGCTCATTTTATAGATGAAGAAACTGAGGCAAACAAGTTTAAGTAACTTATCCAGGGTCACACAGCTACCAAGTGTCTGAGGCTGGATTAGAACTCAGATTTTTCTGTCTCCAATCTCTGCCCTCTAACCACTGTGCCACCTAGATGTCTAGACTGTTCTATTCTGGTTATTTTGATACCAATACTGGCTAATAAACTGAAGATTTTTGTGAGGGATAATTGGAAATATTTTCTGGTTGGTAAGTTGTTAGATGATAGGATTTTTATTATACTCATTTTGGACTCCCCTAATGTTCTCTGATTTTTCCTCATTTTCTTCATTTCCTCATGTTGGGTTTCTAAAACTTTTTTTTCAGATCATTTGCTCTGATTAGTCTTATTGTGCTAGAAAACTGTCAAGTACAGTCTACTGAAGAATTACATGACTAATCTCTGGACCAGGCTTGGATGAGACTCATTAATAGAGTGCACATGAATTGATGAAACAGAAACATCTATTAAGATATAAATATCTTCTTTCCACCCACCTTCTATCCTGGTTCTAAGGTCAGCAATAGCAGAGCTGGAGGAGACCGCTCCAAGGTCCAAGAAAATGTCTGATAACATGGATTGGTTTCAGAGTTCTGGGGTTCCTAGCTTTGCTCAGATGTTGAAAAAAAACTTGTCAATTCACCCTTCTTCAACAACAGTGAATCCTCCTCCAGGATGTTTCTCATCAGAGGATTTCACGGTATTGAGGAGTTTCGCTTCTAAGGTTACACAAATCACAGCATCACTGCTTTTCAAAATAGGCCAGCCTAATCCAAATATTGTCCTTCCTCCAAAGAAGATTCCCAAGAAATTCATCATGAAGTAGAAATGTGGAGAGGTTAATCCAGGCAGTTTGTACAAATGCAACATGTGCAACTTGACTTGAAGGAAGCTGTACCAACAGATAACGTTATGGATCCTTATTTTGCCTTTCGTGCTATAGTGGACGGTATTCAATATAAAACTGTAAAGGGACAAAATAAAAAAAAATGTCTTGATCCAGGGTGGCCAAGCTTGCCCTCGCTGAGTTTTTGCAGTTGAGTGATACTGAAGAAAGAGCGTACAAACCTCAGTTCTTGACCATTTTTGGCCTCAAGCCCCTAATGAAACCTCCTAGAGAACTCCCCAAATGACTGCTTTCTCCTTCCTGAATGATTCCCTATGGTGGCCCATATTGATCCGGTTCTCCAAAATGGTGATGTCCTGACCTATGATGAACAACAGTGGAGAATTAGAAATTATAGAAAAACAACCAGAAAGCTTTGGCTGTAAGATGCACCAAAAACTGTGAAAAAAGTTTTAGCTCGCTGCAAGGTAGGCCCAGCTGTTGTCCCACCACTGGCACGTTGTAATAAATGAACATACACTTGTAGTGCTATTTGCTCGTGTGTGTAGATGTTTTTATGGTTAATAAACTGTAAATTATGAAAAAAGAGATAGAAATGTCTACTAAGTTACAGAGGATCTAGGTATGGCGCCATTGATCTTTGAAACATTTAAATAGTGTGTTATTATTAATTTGAGCTTGTGGATATTAAAATAATAGAATGTTAGAGCTAGGTATCACCCTTGAGGTCATGAAATCCACCCTCCTTTCCATTTTATGCATAAAGAAATCATGTTTTCTTCAATTTTATTTAAAATAATATGTATATTCTTTCTCCTTAACTAGTTTGTAAGCCCTTTAAGTTCATCTTTCTCTCCAATATATCCTACACATTGTCAAATGCCAAACTGTTATTTCTAAGGGACAGGTCTATGTCACTCTTCTCACAAAAAATAAACTTCAATGACTCCTTGTTTGTGTCTAGGATAAAATATAAACTCTTGTTTTTGGTATTTAAAACTCTTCATAATCATCTACAATCTCTTCTGGATGGATTCATCACTATTCCCCCCTTATCATTTGCATCTGCACAGTGACACTTAATGAATGCTGATATTTAAGCAAATAGCTCTTAGAGATTCTTTACATTTAAGTTGACTTTTTCAGAACTGTAACTAGTTTTTGCTGTTCATCCTTTATAATCAAACAGGACAAATGAAATCGTGGGGCTGGGCCCAAGATACAGTGTGTTCGACTGTAGCTGGTTAGTCCAATACAAGTTCAGAAGGCTGTAGCACAGATCAGGCACAAATAGTTTCTTTGAGTATTTGGGACAGAAATGTCTCTAGATTCACACATAGCAAGCTTCTTGTGTGCTGATGCAATTCTGCTTTGTTCATAGAGTGTGCAAGCCTCTGATGCTGGAGTGCCATGCTAGATGGGCCTGCGCAAGCATCTCCCATATCTCACCATCAATACTAAAGCTCTTCAGAGAGACCTTGAGAGGGTACTTCTTCTGACCTCCCTGTGAGTGTTTACTTTGTGCTGATTCTCCATAAAATAATCTTTTAGGTAAATGTATGTTTGGCCTTCAGGCTACTTGGCTGGCCCATCTGAGTTGCACTCTCTGCAGATGAGTTTGAGTGCTTGACACTTCAGCTCAGGAGAGGACCTCAGTGTCCAGGACCTCATCTTGCCAAGTGTTCTTCAGACTTCCCAAGACAGTTCAAATGAAAGCAGTTCAGTTTTCAGGTATGGTACTGGTAGACTGCCCAGGTTTCCCAGGCGTACAAATGAGACCTTCAGTTTAGTATTCAGCCTAATACCTTTTCTCTCCCACATTTTACTTTTTAGAGCCTCAGCTCTGGCAACAAGTACATCAACACAGGTGTATGGGGATGTCCAGGGAAGATTAACACCTTCAGTGGGAAGGTTTACTGAGTCATTTTCAGGGCTACACATCCATCTTTGGCGTCTCTCACTGGGCAGCTAGGTGGTGCAATGGATAGAGCACCGGTGCAGGAGTCAGGAGGACCTGAGTTCAAATCTCACCTCAGATACTTGACACTCACTAGCTGTGTGACTTTGGGCAAGTCACTTAACCCCAATTGCCTCATCCTGGGTCATCTCCAGTCATCCTGAGGAATATCTGGTCACTGGATTCAGATGGCTGTGGAGGAGAAGTGAGGCTGGTGACCTGCACAGCCCTCCCTCACTCAAAACAAAGTCAAGCGCAAGTCATGTCATCATTTCTCTGATGGGATGGTCTTCTTGGGCAAAGAAGGACAAACACACACCTGTGACTCCAAGAAGCATTTGCAGCAGCCACACATTGTTAAAAACATCTCTTCAGATGGGCTCCACCAGGCTAAGGGTACCGTACAGGCTTCAAACCCATTGATGAGTTAGGGAGATATCTACCCCAAGCATATGAAGAATTCCTCAAGTAGAATGGGTGGATGGGAATAACTTGTTCCAACAACCATGAAGGTGGCTGAAGCAGGTGCTGTGGAATGCTTAGAACTTGTTCAGACCTCAGATGCTAAGGTCATCCTCTGCATCCCAGGCCATTGCCATTCATCTTGATATGTGTCTTGACATTGGACTTTGAAGACTTTAGAAGAGGGAATGAGGCTGACAACTGAGCAGCTCTGTCTCATTTTAATCCAATTCATGTACAAATCAAGACATCATTCATCATTTACTATTTTATTATTTTTCTATTTAACAATATTTTGTTATTATTTTACTGTCTCATTATTTTATCTGTCTTGAAGTCCTGTGGTGACAGGTGAGTGATGAAACAGCAAGTAGAGAATCTGTAGTCACAACCCTGCACACAGGCAGCCTAGGGCATAAGGTCATCTTCTTACTGGGCTGAAACAATGGGATTCAGCAGCCCCTTAAATGTTTGAGCAATGGTAATTAGTGAGGCTCAAATAAATCCTTACCCCAAAGCACTAATACTTTTGGTGGGGGGAGGGAGACGAGAGATGTTTCTCCCCAAACAAATGTATTTCCCTCATACAAGTTTCTTTCCCTTTGCAATTTTTATCTCCAACTATCTCATCATTATACCACAGGCCACCAGACAGCACAGTACAGCCACTCCAAGAGACTGTATATCTCATTGCTATTCCAATCCTTTTTCAGGATTGACCTTTTTTCCCAAACCTCAAGGGCATGAGGGCCAGACTGTTCTCTTTTCACAAAAGCAGTCAGACTACCCTTTTCTGCTTCACCAGCCTGCACAACCCTCTTCCCCAACTGTTTTCGCACCAGGTGAAAATGTTCTTAGTGCTCTGGTCTCTGAGCTCCCTAGGCTAGCTGGCAGGTAGGTGATGCAATGGATAGAACACTGTTTCTGAAGTCAGGAAAACCGGAGCTCCATTCCAGCCTTGGAAACTTACTAGCTATGAGACCCTAAGTTAGACACTTAAACCTCTGCTTCCCCATCTATAAAACGAGGCTAAAAATAGCACCTAGCTTCCAAAAATCTTGTGAGAATTGAGATATTTGAAAGAACTCCGAAAGCTTAAAATGCTAAGTACTAGCTACTATAATTATTATTAATCTCTAAGATTCTTTTTCTAACAAATTTGTTCTGTGATTCTTTAAAAATCTTTCAGTCCTCTGGTCATACTGATAAATTAAACATTTGTAGTTGAGTTTTTTCCTTTTCTGGGCATCTTCCCCAGAAAGATTTTCTTAGAGTTCTCAGTATTCCATCAGAGACCTTTCACCACCTGCTGTGTTTTAGTCCATTTTCACATAATGCCACTCCTAACTTCAAATAGTGCCACGTAAAACATTGACTTGATATAAGTCTGGAGAAGCATTTTTCCCATCTTTTGATTTCTGACAACTTTTGGCCCTAAGCTTCCCCAATGTGCAAATGCACTGAATTATCATTATCAATAATCCCTGTTCAAAGTAAAGAATATCTGGTACTAAGGATATGCTGGGGCCAGATCATACCCTCGAGCAAGCGGACTGGTACATTTTCAAGGAGAGCATTGACATCTCTCAAATTCCCCTAAGGTCAGGCTTTGATTCATTGTTTTGTTGATTATCTAGTCTTAAGAAAGGTTGGAGAAAATCTTAATAATGTAATTGAATGCAAAAATGAGAGCCAAAACACCTTGTTGTTAAACACTTACAAGCATACTGTAACAGTAAGCACCTCAACATACACAGGGGGCCTGCTATCACAGATTCTTTGATGTGCTTCTCTAAAAGAAAAAGCAACTTTTGAGGGGTCAACAATCTACTTTAATCAAGCACATATATCAATCATTTAGTGCAAGGGGAAAAGTCAGCACCCTGAACTTCAGAGAAAATACAGAGAAATACAGATCAATAGACAGTGCTTCCAGCTGTCTGACATAAGCAATACATACACCACAGATCAAGAGACAGATCCAACTGTCTGTCCATTACATACATACTTACCAGAGAGAGAAGCACCAATATCTCTGTTTTCAAAGCCCAGGGGACTCCTTAGTGGCTTCCCAGAGTCCTATCTGGCCAAACAAAACACTTCCAGTCAGTAAGCCCCAAAGTAAAAGTGTACCTTCAGACTATTTATACATTTTTTAGAGCCAGAGGTCATCACAACCCTTGAGAACCAGTACCTCATTGGTTGGTTGGTTGTTGCCCTTTGTTCTCAAAGAGAACCAAAATGATATTACCATGATAAAGTGAAGTTTCAGTATGTCCAACTGTGGCTCATCAGACCAATACGTCCTCAAAATGCTCTACCGCAGATTGGCACAGATAGTCTGTGTGAATATTTGGGGTGGTTACTCCAAATTTATGTATCTTATATTTCCTTTGTGCTGTCTCAATTTTGCTTTGCTCATAGAGCTCAGCACCCTTTCTGACGTGGGCACGCCATGCTAAATAGTCCTATGCCAGTGTCTCCTATGTCGCACAGTCAAATCCAAAGTTCTTAAGAGACACCTTGAGAATATCCTTGTATCGCTCTTCTGACCACCATGAGATCGCCTGCCCCATGTGAGCTCTCCATAAAATAGTCTTTTTGGTAAGTGTACATTTTACATTCAACCAACATGGCCAGCCCATTGAAATTGCACTCTCTGAAGAATAGTTTGAATGCTTGGCAGTTCAACTCAAGCAAAGACTTTAGTGTGTGGAAACTTATCCTGCCAGGTGATCCTCAGAATCTTCCTAAGACAGTTCAAATGGAAACAATTCAGTTTCCTGCCATAGCACTGGTAAACTGTCCATGTTTCATAGGCATACCACAATGAGATCAGCACAACAGCTCTGTAGACCTTCAGTTTGATAGTCAGTCTAATACCTCTTTCTCTCCCAAATTTTTCTTCAGAGCCTCCCAAATACTGAGTTAGCTCTGGCAATGCATGTGTTAACCTTATTGTCAATGTGGACATCCCTGAAAAGTACACTAACAAGTTAAGTGAACTTATCCACAGCATTCAAAACTTCTTCATTTGTTGTAACCAATGGTTCCATTTATGGATAGTGTGGTGGTGTCATATGGAGCACCTGTGTTTTCTTGGTGTTAATTATTAAGCCAAAGTTAGCATAGGCATCAGAGAATAGGCAGCTTGAGAGGTTGCATTGAGCACACAATCATCTACAAACAGAAAATCATACACCAACACACCCTCCACTTTGGTCTTGGCTTGTAGCCTTTTCAAATTGAAGACCTTACCACCACTATGGTAGTTAACCTTGATGCCAAGCTCATCTCATTGAAAGTATTTGACAACATGACTGAAAACATGATAAAAAGCTAAATATTTGTGTTCATCAAAAGTGCCACCCCCAAGGCAAAATGACTACCAGAAGAATTAATTACAACAAATTAGAGCTCTTCTCTGAGTGTGAACAATTTGTTGCTAACTTGGAGGGAAAGTTGAGTCAACACACACTTGGCAACAGTGGAGCAGAAATTTCAGAGATTTGATGTACAGCACTGCATTTGCTCATCTTGGTCAGAACACTTGCAAACACCAATACTGGTTTGATGAAAATGATAGGGAAATTCAGAAGCTGCTAAATGAAAAACAAGAACTCCACAGGATTTACCAGCAGGATAATTCATTTACCTCTAAGAACGGAGCATTTAATTCCAACAGGAGCAAAGTACAAGCAAAGCTTAGAGAGATGCAGGATTCCTGGCTCATTAAGAAGGCAGATGAAATTCAGTTTTATGCTGAGAGTAACAGTCCTTAGCACTTTTATGAATCCCTGAAAGTTATTTGTGGACCAAAAACCTAGGGTGCATCACAACTACTCAGTGCTGATGGAGCCATGCTGATTAGTGATAAGGACATGATCCTAGAGAGATGGGCTGAACACTTCCATAGTGTTCTCAACAGACCATCATCCATTAATGCTGAGGCCATTGACTGTTTATCTCAAGTTGAAGTCAATCCCTCCTTAACTGGACTTCCAACTGAAGAAGAGGTTTTGAGGACCATTAGGCTCCTTTCAAGCACCTGGTGCTGATTCTATTCCAGCTGACATTTACAAGATAGGGGATCATTGCTCACACAAAAGTTGACTGAAATTTTCATTATAAACTTAACAAATTCTCATCAGAAACTTAATAAAAGGTGTAGGCCTTCCAACAAATATTCCCATGCCCATTAATGTGTAGAGATCTTCTTTAATCACATTATTTAATCAGAGGCACTTGATTATGCTAAAACAAAAATAGCAAAAGATGCTACACACACCACTAAATATCTTTTGAGTCTGGCCTTTTCATTTACTTAGACTATCAATCAGTTAATATTAATTAATATTAAATATTAACAATTAATAAACACACTTGTCACATTGAACAGAGACACTTTTCCATAGATGGACATCAGATAGATTAGGGATAGTAAACCCTTGGCGGAAGCATAATTTCCTCCAGGAGACAGTCTTTTGTCTTTGTTTAAAAATATGGTGATCAAAGTAATGTTATTACAAAGAAAGGCCAAGACCTAGATAAGAGAAATGCAAGCAGACTGACTATGAACATGTAAACTATTGAATTAGAACTCATGAGGAGGACCAGCGATATCATAGGGTGATATCTTGATTTGTATGCTAATTGTATTTAAGTGAGGCAGAGATGCACAAAATTATCACTTTCTCTTCCAAAGTCATCAAAGTCCAGTGGCTTACCTGGGCATGTCTGCTGCTCATGCTACAGTTTCTTGGAGTCAAGGTAAGAGTTAGATCTCACATTAAGAGACAGATGTTACTTCTCTCAGAGATAAGCATATTGTCTATCTTGAATCTGAAAATTAAATCTTATGGACTATTTGCTTTATCAGCTATTAGATTCAAGGAAGCTTCCCACTGAGCCCCCCCAAAAAATATTGGAGGGGTGATTAGAAAATTAAAAATCTATTTTCTTTGGAAAGAATTGTATATTTTAGTAACACATTTTAATCCAATCACATTCTTAAACAAAGACAATAAGAAGCCAACAATGGGCTTAGAAGCTGGAATTATAAAGCTTTAGGCTACTAAATATTTGATGAATGAACATAATAGCAAGAGGACGAAATCAATCAATAAACATTTGTTTGTTCAGTCATGTCTGACTCTCTGTGATCCCATTTGTGGTTTTCTTGGCAACGATGCTGAGGTGGTTTGTCATTTCCTTCTCTAGCTCATTTTTTACTGATGAGGAAACTGAGGTAAATAGTGCTAAGTGACTTGCCTAGGGTCATACAGCTAGTAAGTATCTGAGGCCACATTTGAACTCAGGAAGATGAATCTTCCTGATCTCTGCCACACTACTCTATCCACTGTGCTGCTTAGCTGTCCCAGAATAAACATTTATTTAGCATCAATCGTGGGGAATTAAAAAAAAGAGGAAAAGGATAGTCCCTGCTTTCAAGGAGTTTAGCAGCAAACATGTATCAAAGCAAAAGAAATATAGGATAAATAGGATACAATTAGCAAAGAGAACACATTGGAATTAAGAGGGAGATTGGGGAAGGCTTCTTGTGGAAGGTGGAATTTTATTTAGGACTTACAGCAAACCAGGGAGCTCAGTAGTTGGAATCGAGGAAGAAGAGCTCGCGAGGAATGGGGTATGACCAGAGAGAGTGCCCAGAACAGAGTGGGGGAGTCTCTTAATCATGGAACAAGAGTATTTCTATCCATAAATTCTTATAAATTGCTGTGAAGATACTTGTTTGGGCCCAAGATCTTTGAGAGATAGAATTAAGTGGCATGATGCTAGAAGAGAAAGTCAGCTCCTTTTTTTGTTTTTAATATATTTTATTGATGCCTTTTTGTTTTCATATCACCTAATTTCCTCCTGTATTTCTGCTTTTATCCCATCTCTCAAATGCTACCCTATGAGAAAATCCCTTCATGACTGAGGAAATGTCAATGTCTATCTGGTTGAGTGAGGATTCCATTCTCTTCAATTAACATTTATGTTTATACTTCACTGAAGTAAGGCAATCAAAGAAGCTTCTGCCAAGAAGTCAGGAAGACCTGGATTCATGTCCTTCCTCTAATATATATCTAGGGAAGACTAGCACCTCTAGTGTGAGGAGTTGCTGAGCCCTTTTCAGGGCTGGTCATCCACTTTTGATGTGCACTTATCATCCAACTCTCACCTGTCATTCCAAGAAGCTGTAGCAAGTGCAATGGCCACACCCTGGTAAAATCACGTCTGCAGCCAGGTTAAGGGTAACCAGTGGGACTCAATCCTGTTGCTGAGTGGGGGAACGGGGCAGGGTATCTACCTACCGCAAGCCTGTGAAAGCTTCCCCTCAAGTCTTCCACCCCATACAATGGAAAGATGAGAAAAATTTGTTCCAACAGCCAATGGAGGCAGCTGAAGTAGGTTCCATGGAGCTTAGTCAGACATCAAAGATGCCAAGTCCATCCACTGCATTCCAGGCCATTGACAGTTGTCCCTGACTTTTACCTTGCCACTGGACTGTGATGACTCTGGAAGAGAAATTGAGGCTGATGACTTTGTGCAACTCTGCCTTTCTTGAATCATAGTCACATAAAAGTCAAGATACTACCTAGTGATATCATTGGTCTTCTTGGAAAACAAAGAAGGAACTGCAACAAGGTCCTGATCAGTGAGAATAATGAATTCCCTGAAGTGGTTGCATTATTTGAATTAGCAACACATATTTCCCTTCAATTGGAACCTATGACTACATTTTATATAATTGTAACTTTAAACAGTGCAAATTCAATTGAAAACATGTGACCATTTTAGGGGATTCACTATTTGCATAATTAAGACTTAACTTTTTATATAAGCTGTGTGATCCTGGGTAAATTACCTAACCTCTCAATGCTCAGGCAACTCTTCAAGATTATGAAAGAGTTAAGTCCAGTAAAAATAAGTATATTAAGTTAGCATGACCAACTCCATTTTGTTTTAAGCCTCTATCCTGTAATTAAGCTGTTCTGATTGAGTTGTTTTGTTATTAAGGTTGTTTTTCAATACGATAAGCACTTGTGACTCATAGTTTGGAAAACAGCATGTGTGTGTTGATAAACAATTGATAAGCATACATGAAATCTCATAAAAGGACAGACTCATATAAACAATTGATAAATGTATGTGAAGCCTCATATAGGAACAGGAGCAGCATGCTGAGAAGGAAGTGGAGCAAACAGATGTTGTGAATTTTTGCAGGCATCCTTCATCTGCCAGTCCATCATTAATATAGTTGAAGGTGATCCTTTCTTTTTATTTAATAAGCACATAAACAGTGCAAATAAGAAAGGATTGCAAACAATTTTATAAATAGCTTATATAATAAATTACTAAGCAAATTATGCAGTAAACTCATTAGTTAATAGACCACCAGTTAGAACTTGCGCATAATCAGTTAATGCCCCTAACCAAAACCACAAAAGCTGGTCCAAGGTGCCAGGCATCAGTCTGCTCCATGGTAACAACTAGAATAGACTCCTTGTGTTCCCCATGCTTGATGGCAGTATACTTGATGGCAGTAAAGATTGAGAGAGACCTGCCAGACACCATTCCAAGAGGGAGTCATTTGACCTCCAACTGGATGGAGAGGGAACTTTGTCATAAGCTCCAATATGAGACATACTTACCAAGACTTCTGGAAATCAGAAGTGGTTGGTTTATTCCTAGAGGGCTGAAATTTATATTGTTGAACCAATAATTGCATGCTATATTTTAATAAAGCTTGATTGCATTCATTGATGGGCATAAGTCTGATTTAGTATTTCTGTCACACTAGTCAGCAGGCAACTTAGGTGTCTGGTAAATATTAGTTTGTGACATCACATTTATCTCAAGAAGGTTCTATTCTGAATGGATAGAAGAATTTCCTCACCAAGAGATCCCTATTAGATAAGTTACAGGTCTGATTGAAAACAAAATACTACAGAGAAAGTAATATGAAGAAAAGAAGAAAAAAGCTGAAATAGACTGGAATACTGACTTCAGTTTTGCACATTGGACCATAATGAATTTTATTTTTTACACAACCTTGTGTTGTAGTGGATTCTTGGAGTGTAGGGATTTCTATATTTCAAGAATATGTCAGGCCAAGCTTTATCTTTGACATATATGGCCATGTGACTCTGGCAAGTCACATAACCTCTCAATCCAGTACTCCCAGTCAACTCTTAGATCATGAATATATTAGATCTGGTAATCGATAAGGTACATAAGAAGAGAAAATTTGCATGCTGGAGGTTCTGTAGACTCATGAAATCATAGACATGAAACCTAACAGAAGACTTTTTTTTTAAACTTTGAGAAAGCACTTAAAAGTTTTCCTTTATCTTCCTTGAGCTGCTCTAACACTAAATTACATTTAAGCAGGAAACTACTTCTTG
Organism: Bettongia penicillata ogilbyi; assembly: GCA_023548195.1. Lineage (NCBI taxonomy): Eukaryota > Metazoa > Chordata > Mammalia > Diprotodontia > Potoroidae > Bettongia > Bettongia penicillata. The sequence continues at coordinate 3,643,061 of JAJHZJ010000032.1, read as the reverse complement.
CCAAGTTCCATCTTACTGCCATTTCCCCACTGCTTTTGTTGTCCACTCCATGAGCTCATTCATCTGTGGAACATTTTATTTTCAGTCAGTTCATACTTTGCCTAAGCAACACTTCCTTGGTATCTGCTGTAAACTAATGTTCTCAGTTTTTATAAAATCCAATTAGAAGCACCATTATAATGTTCCCTTGTGCTTACTGCAAATGATCACTCTAAAATGCTGTTATCTTATGAAAATTATGCACCATGTTTGATAATTAAAAAAGAAAGAAAAACTGACTATGAGCATATTATCTACACATATCTACATTTTAATATCTGCTAAAATATGAATTTGGTTTGAGCTAAACATATCACCAACCATGCTTCTATTTCAGTATTGATTTGGTGATATATATGATGAGTTGAGAATGTGTCTTTTAATATTCCCTTTTTTAATGCAAGGAAATGAATCAAGAAAGAATTTTTTTAAATAAGGGTACTTTTTTTTTACATTAAAGTCATCTCTGGATGTAACCCTCCTTTACCCTTCCAACACTCCTTTTACTAAAGAAAAGCAGTCAAACAGAACCAGACTCCGTAGTCATCCCCTGCTCATTCACAGGCCTCGTCTTGTTGTTCAGTTGTTTTAGTCATGTCTGACTCTTTATAACCCCATTAGAGATTTTCGGAGCAAAGATAATGGAGTGGCTTGCCATTTCCTTCTTAAATTCATTTTACAGGTAAGGAAACTGAGAAGAACAGGATTAAGTGACTTGCCCAGAATCACACGGCAGTAAGTGTCTGAGGTCAGATTTGAACTCAGGTCTTCTTGAGTCCAGGCCCAGCACTGTATTCGCTGAGGCTTCTAACTGATATGGATGTATTTTTGTGTGTGTGTGTGTGTGTGTGTGTATGTGTGTCTATAGCTAAACTGAATCCAAGAACTATTTTCTAGCTGTTCCATCATCTGCCTGACACCTACATCTAAATGAAGACAATTCTAATACAACACAAGGAAGCTTTCTAATCAGGTAAAGGAAAGTACTCAGATACTAGTGCTGGTGTTCTAGGTTGTGTGTTCATCCTTTGTTGCTGAAGAAGACCATGTCATCAGAGAAATAATGACATGACTTGCACTTGACTTTGTTTTGAGTGAGAGAGGGCTATGCAGGTCACCAGCCTCACTTCTCCTCCACAGCCATCTGAACCCAGTGACCAGATGTTCATCAAGATGACTGGAGATGACCCAGGATGAGGCAATTGGGGTTGAGTGACTTGCCCAAGGTCACACAGCTAGTGAGTGTCAAGTGTCTGAGGTGAGATTCGAACTCAGGTCCTCCTGACTCCTGCACTGGTGCTCTATCCTCTGCACCACCTAGCTGCCCCTTGTGTTCTAGGTAGTAGCACCATGAATAATACCGTGTCATTGCTTTTGGATGCCTGGGGAAGGGCAGGGGGAAGAAACAATATTTATTCCATAGCTCATTAATTAGACCCTTTAAAAAAATCCTCAAAAATAAAGTTGACATTACTGAAACATATACCTCATAGTGAACACTCAGACTATATATCTAAGCACTCGAATAAATAGTGGGGTAACTAGGTGGCAGAGTAGACTGAGTACCTTGCCTGGAGTGAAAAAGATTCCTGTCTGGCCTCAGACACTTACCAGTTGTGTGACCCCAGGCAAGTCACTTAACCTTATTTACCTCAGTTTTCTCATCTATAAAATGAAGAAGGAAATGGCAAGGCATTCCAACATCTTTACTAAGAGAACTCCAAATGCGGTCACTAAGAGTGAGATATGACTGAAACAAGACAGCAACAGAATACATCGCAGTAAACAGCAATAACACCCATGCACATACTCCTAGACATCACCAGTCCTGAGGTATCCTCACCATGCCCCATGCCTGTTCAGGTTCCCAGTCCCCTCCAATGGCATTCAGCCAGAGATGAACTGGACTAAGTTGTTTCTAACTTACCTTCCCAATTCTATCTAAGCTGCATCACATGCTCTGGATCCATCCACCCTGACACCTTTCTTCTGAACCACATTGCCCTCCTATTGAAACATCCTGCATCTCATTCCTTCAAGGTCCTACTCTCTTGTTCCCCAAATTAATCCAATAAACAAGTTAATTCAGTAATAGCTGTTCAATCCTTCCCTCCTGATCCCCAGAGTTTGACTCTCCAGGGTTGATACAGAAATTAGTAATCTCAACAAAGGCAACTCACCTCCACGTAGCATTTTATGAACCCATTTCACGGTAATTCTGTGAGGTAGGGAGCAGCTAAGTGGTGTTAGAAACACCTGGACCTGAAGTCAGGAAATGTTGTCTTCCTGAGTTCAAATCTGACTACAGACACTACTTAGCTGTCTGACCCTGGGCAAGTCATCTAAGCCCGTTTGCCTCAGTTTTCTCATCTGTACAATGAGCTAGAGAAGCAAATGGCAAATCATGTTAGTATCTCTGTCAAGAAAACCCCAAATAACATCACAAAGAATCATAAATGACTGAACAAATTCTGTGTGAAGTAGTGAAATTATTGTTTTTACCACTGTACAGATGAAAGAACAGAGGCTACAAGAAAAATACAGGACTTGTCTATCAGCACACAAGTAGTAAGTATCTGAGCTAGACTTTGAACCCAGGTACCTTGACTATGAATTCACCTTGCTGTTTCTCACATGAGGTGAAATGAAAGTATTAAGCCATAAGCAGTGAGTGATAGGGTGAGCAGACAAGGAATAAATCATATATAGACAGAACTGAAGTATCTGCATTGAATCATGGCACATTAAGAAGGAGTACTGGATTGGGAATCAGGAGGTGCCAGACTCTATGGATCAATCAAGTGGTACAGTATATAGAGTATCTGTCCTGGAATCAGGGAGAGCTGAGTTCAAATCTAACCTCACTGAAAGTCATTTAATCTCAGTTTCCTCACATACAAAATGGGTATGACAATATCACTTACCTCCCAAGGTTGTGGTAAGTATCAAAGGAGATAATAATTGTATAGCACTTAGCCATGTCTGGCACAGAATTATCACTATGCAAATGTTAGCTATTAGCCACCATGTGACCTTGGTCATGCTTTTTCACAAGTTTCCTCATCTGTAAAATTAAGTGATTGGACTGAATTATCTCTAAATTATCTTCCCAGCACTGACCTCCTATGAGTCAGATGGATAAATATTTCCCACTGCCCTTTTCCCTTCTCTCTCATTCAGTAAAAGCATTTTTCTATTAAATTCTTGCAAGGTCTTTTTTTCCGGTGTATGATTCTAAGCTGTACAAACCATAATGCACTACTGTTTGGTCTAACTGATCTCTCCATTAAGTTGGCTTATTTTCCCATTCCTTAATTGTATCTAATTAAGTTCGTTTCCGCCCTGCTGTCTTGTTGACATATTTTGCCACTTGAAGACTGTCATTGTCCACTGTTGGTCTGTTTTTGCCCAAGTATTTAGCAGTCTCTCTCTTCTAATTCCACTCAGTTCAACTGAATTTAACTTCATTCCTTTAGTCTTCTGAATCATCATTTCAACTGAATTTAACTTCATTCCTTTAGTCTTCTGAATCATCACTGAATGACTAAATACTCTTCTTCCAACATCATCAAGTACACATGTGCTATCCAAGGACATTACAGTACAAAGGTTCTTAACCATTTTATATCCCTTTGGCTATAGACCCCTTTTCAAATTCCTTTTTGAAATGTTATTGTGTTGTTTCAGCAATGTCTGACTCTTCATTACCCCCTTTGGGGTTTTCTTGACAAAGATATTGGAGTGACTTGTCATTTCATTTTACAGATAAGGAAACTGAGGAAAATAGGGTCATAAAGCTAGTAAGGGTATGAGGATGGAATTGAATTCAGGTCTTCCTAACTCCCAGGACCCAGTGCTCTATCCGTTGTGCCATTTGGATACCCAATAAAAATATTGATGCTTTAACCTGAAATAAGTAAAGATGAACTTGCTGTCTTCTCCAAAACTCAATAAGTCATATCATGTTACTTCTTGCTGAACCTGATGAAACAGGCAAGTCGAAGGCTTTACACAAGAAAATCCATAAGAAAACCATGGGTAGCAATAAGTAAAAAAGGCCTTCAGATGCACAGTTCTCAAGGATCTCAGTACTAATTGATAGAGTGAAAAAGAAAAAAAAAACATGTAAAGACTGAAGGAAAAAATAAAACAAAATGAAAGTCATTTCTAAAGAGCACCATATGGCACATTAGATGTGTGGGAACAGAAAAAAAAACATGTGCTAGGGGAGACACACAAATTCTGGGAACTCAAAGAGAAAAGCACCCCTAAAGTAGGGCATGTCTTATCAAATTTCTCTTACTTTGGTTTCCCATATTTATGATTTCATTTCTCTTGGAGGGAAGGTGTCAAATTACTATATAAAAATTAAATCAATCCTCATTTCAACCCTATAGAGACATGATTTGTAGAACACCTAAATGAATTCATCATCAGAAAGAAATATAAAGTATTTCCTAAATATTATAGCAGCACTTTTGCGGTAGCAAATAACTACAACATGAAGTAGATGCTCATTGATTTGGAAAATGACAGAATAAATTGTAGCATAAGAACAACATAGAATATTAATGCACTATCAAAAAAACAATGCATATAAAGGATTCAGAGAAGCATGTGAAGACACATGAAATGATATAGAGTGAAGTAAACAGAAAGAACCGGGAAAAAATATACAAAATGTATAAAACCATGTAAATGGGAAGAATGAAATAGTTCAAATATATCACTGTAGTGACAATGACAAAGCTTGACCCCAAAGGAGAATGTACCTCACTTTCTTTATAACTATGGTTGATTCTGGGTGCAGAATATTGCATATAGTATCCAATTCAATATGTTAGATAGTTTTAATGAACTATTTTTTCCTCTTTTTTCTTTTATATTCTTTGTTAGGGTAATGGGCCTCTGGGTAGGGAAGGTGGGGAGGGGGAAATTGTGTGGGGAAATTATAGTAATGTAAAAATAAAATAAATAAAAATAAATGGCCAATAATTTTACAAAGAAAGAAAAAGCAGATATTTTTAGCCATAACACCAGCCTTGCTTTTCAAAAAGTAGATACCCTCTTAAATACTGAGTGATCTGTCTCTTTGGGAATGAATAGTCAAAAGCAACTTCAGCACAGCAAAGTGCAGTCAAAACCCTGAATCTGGAGCGAAAGAAATATGTCACTTTGTAGAAGAAAAATGGATAATCCCAGATTAAATAAAAAAATGATTGAATTGCCTTTTCTTCTGCTGTAGACTTAATAGCAAAACCTGTTTCAACTAGCTTCACCTATTTAAGGATAATACACAAAACCAAACGGTACACAGTATTATTTAGCTGCGCACAACCCTACCAATGTTGAACCCAAACTGCAACTAGGGACTTTTTAGACCTATTTTCTTATAGGAACAGACTGTATCTCATTGTTCTATTTAAACTCATTGTTCTACTTAAGGATGCTGCTAATTGGCTATGTATTCTAAGAAAGCCTGGCAAAATTATATACACTAAGAATAGTGCCTTAGGAAGCTCAGGCTCCTACCAATAATCATTCTTCCTTATCACACCAATAAATTTACTTTCCCTTTGGTTTGACCACTCTCTTTGTTTGACCTCCAGTTGTGCAGACCTGTCTGGGAGTGAGATTTTGCCTTGGCTTTTAAGGAACCTAGGATCAGCAATTCCTCAACAACCAAAACTCTCTCCTTACTTGAGGTTCAATGGGAAACCAAAGTACAATTAACCAATATAGGAATTGTGTAGAAGGGCCTCATACATATAAATGTATACATATGTATATACACACACACATAAATATATACATAGAAAGGCCTTATACATATAACTGAAAGTAGCTTTTAAGATTCATAGTCACCTTTGAGACTGCTAGTGACTCATTCAAGAGGTTGTTTTGCTTTCTTCTTTTTAATGAACATTTTTCCTCAATATTATGAACTATATGTTTACAAATATATAGTTATCAGTTATTATTATGTAACTCACATAGTGATGAGTCATGTCTATTCAGACTTAGACTTCTTGAATGCAGCTATAAGCTAAGAGAGTGAGAAAATCCACCAAAGTAAATCCTCCTCTTCACGAGAGTTTCTGACTCAAGGATTATGGAACGCTGTGGAGGATCAGTATATGTCTTGGGCAATATTCAATTTATATTTTACTTATAGGTCCCTTTATTACTAAAATAAATGTTCCCTTGAGGTCAGCTCTCAACACATACAATGGAACATGGACTAGCAAACCTTAAGATGTAAAAAGGAGTAAAATTTACTAATGCTATTCAAGCATCAGTTGACTCTTTCCTTGATTTCAACCAGATTTTCAATTAAGCAGGGAAAATGTAGAGGTTTGGGAGATAATTAGTCCAACTCCATCCATTTCACAAATGAGGAAATGAGGTCCAGAGAAATGAAGTGATTTGTCCACAGTTTCATTACTAATTAGTGACAAAGCCAAGACTAGAATTCAGGTTTTCTATCTCCAGTCATTTCTACTATCCTATAGTTCCTAATGACTTTACTGAGCAATTCTAGGTTACCCTATCCATGCAAGAAGGGAAGACTAAAGCCCTCCATAACTACATTTGACAAGTCATATAAGAACTTAAGTTTTTATAGAATTAGCCCAGTTGTTCTTTAAACTACATACTAAGTTCCTGCCTTCACTCTCTTAATCCAAAGAATGCTATACTACTCTCTTGGTGGGGAGATTTATGGTCTTCAAGCACCCAGTAAACCCACATTCTTAGTTCAGGCTTTTCCTATGGTTTTCCTCTTTTGGCAGAATATGACAAGGCAGCAGCGACAAACAAAACACAAAGGTTAAATAATATAACTGTTGTCATATTAATTAGGGATAGTTCTGAGAAAAATTAAGTGTTGGGTGAAATTTCTCTTCCAGGTCAATAGCCCATTATGACCATCTGCAGCAACATTTCTTAACCTTTTTGTGTATGTCAAAGACCCCTTCAGAAGTCTTGTGAAGCCTTCTTTGTTTTTAAAATGAATAAAATAAAATACATAGAATTACCAAAGAAACCAAAGAAATAGATATCAAAATATTAAAAAAAAAAAAAACAACAAATTCGTGAACACTCCATGGAGTTAGGTTAAGAACACTGCCCTGCTTCCAACAAGCCAGCTTATCAGAGAGAACTCATGCCTTCCACTACCTTTAATACTGGCTTAAAATAAAGGAACTGAAAACTATCATTTATAATATAATTTAAATTTAAATCTCAATGTTATAACTCTCAGATGTTCTTCAAGGTAACCCTTATCTTCTTTTTTGAGAGCTTCTGCATTGCCAAGGCAATATTCACAGCACCTAAGTGACTATGAGTATGGCGACATAGTTCTGAATCACAAAGTATAACAGACTTTCCATATAGAAGGCAGAAGAAAAACATTTATTCAGACACCAGAATGCCAAATCCCAACACCAGAAAGCCAAATCCATCATAGTAACAAAGAAATCCATCATAGTAACCAAGAAGTCTATACACATAATCAGGCTTTCCCACAAATGAACACCCTTAAGCAAAATGCCCTTCTCTCATTCACAGCCAGCTGCCTCCTTCCTCTCTCTCTCCTAGTTCTGACTCATCTACTTCCTCTCAGCTCTACTCCAGCTCTGCTTTTTCCTGCTCCACCCATTCAGAAAGTTCCTCCCACCATAGGCTTCATGTGACTCAAACTCATGTGACATAGGCGTCCATGTGACTTAAACAGGTCACATAGATCTATTAATGAATGTGACAGACCTTCCCATTCCATTAAAAATACATCAATTCTATTAAAAATACATTAATAATACACCATGTAGGTCCAGTGGCATGATACAGATCAGGACGATTGGAGATGGCCCAAATGCAGTGGGAGGCCATACAATGAGTAAAGGACAAGCATAACCATACTTCCTAGTTCTGTCATTTGCTACTTACTACCATCAATGTCCAGTTCAACCATTAGAGGACATCTTATCACCTTGACAGGTGACAAGTATACTAGCTCTTCAGATTTAGAAACTATCATTCAACAAATGTACCTTTTCATATTTTCTTCCTTCTTTTTATCTCCACTTGTTATTCTAACATGAAAATGGATTAATTGAAGGCAGCTCTCACACAATTAAAGCCAGTTCCTAGAGAGGAAAAACTATTGTTCGTTGAAGTTATGTAAGTCAAATATGATTATTCCACTGAAATCTAATAATAACAATGACTGTTGGACCCAAGGTACTGAAAAATTGAACTCATTCCCTCTTTACTAAATATCACATCTGATCAGGAAACACACCAGTGATATAGAAAAAGATTAAATCCTGGGGAGTCAGGCAGTGATATACTGGTAAATGTTTAACACTGGGTTCTCTAAAAAAGCAAGATGCTTTTCAGTTTAATCGTCATTATTAGGATTTTTCCATCTTTCTCAAGATTAGATAATCAATAAAACAATAAATTAACCTTTGATTTATAGCATTTGTTGATTTCCAAAGTATGAATGCTCACCCTGAAAATTTAACATTATACACATTAACAACCACAGTGTGCTAGGACTGTTTGATAGACCTAGCTGTTCACAGCAATGCAAGGACCTAAAACATTCCCAAAGGACTCTTGAGGCAAAATGCCATCCACATCCAGGAAAGAATTATGGATTCAGAACACAGGATGAAGCAGAACATTTTCTCTTGTGTTATGTTTTGTTTGGTTTGTTTTTTCTCATGGTTTCTCCCATTCGTTTTAATCTTCTATGCAACATGATTATGTGAAAACGTGATTAATAAGAATGTGTCTGTGGAACCCATACAAGATTACATGCTATCTCGGGGATGGAGTGGGGAGGAAGTGAGAGAAATGTAAGGCTTATGGAAGTGATTGTAGAAAACTGAAAAGAAATAAAGCAATTTAAAAAAAAGACAAAAAAATCAATTTGCTCTGGAGAAAGTGGGTTTGAACTGGCTCCAGCCAGTTCACACAAATGCAGTGGGGTGAAGAAGGATCTGACTTCTCATATTTTGGGGGCTCAATATTCTTTTCCCCTCACCCCCAGTCCAGAATTTGGTATAAAATTACTTAAGTCTTAGGTTTTATCTCATGTCTAAAGTATTTACAAAAGTGGTCAGTAGAAAGGCACTCAATGTACAATGTAAGTAAGGTATAGAACAAGTATTTATTCCTACACATAAAAGAAATAGTAAGACCAAACACAAACATATATTGACAAAAAAGCCTAAGACAGGATTCAGTCATTAAAATTAAAACAGTGGCTAACACTGAAACTTCATCAGAATATAAAGCAGTTTGGGAGACTAGAGATAAGGCATTTTATGTGCAACCTCAGCTCTGTAATTTCTCCCTTAAAGTAGGTTCAAATTCTATTCAACTGCTGTTATAGAAACAATGGTATGGTGGCCAGTGTTTGGAAGGCAGTTGGAGAGGTAGATTACATTCCTAATAAAAGCTGGTCCTGGCCTGGCCTGTGTTTGGCTTTCTATAGAAACCATAAATGCCATCTTTAACTCTAAATTATATGCCTATACGGTGTACTATTTTCTAAAATACGTATAAATTGATGAAACTGGACAACACAATTACTCATCTCATAAAATTATATTTACTGACTTATAATAACAACCTGTTACTAATAAAGTTCCTAATTTCTTCGTAGTGTCTTACTTTCCACCTAACCAAGTGGAGAAACCCTCATCGTTATTATGGAATTCAGAAATTCTTCATTTCCAAGATTTCAACAGAAATGTTTAAGGAGATTTTAGAAGATTTAAAGATACTTCATGACTTTTTTCAGAAAGGAACAACCTGTTGACTGTTTCCTGCCCTCTCTTTATTATTTCCAAAATAAGTATTAGATATAAAATAAGACTCTTCTTTCAACTTTCTTTTTTTAACTTCAATAAATTTTATTTTTCCCAATTATATGTTATAACTATTTTAATGTCTTTTTTGAAGTTTTGAGTTCCAAATTCTATCCTTCTCTTCCTCCTTTCTCTGCCCCTTCCCTGAGGTGGTAAGTAATCTGATATAGTTGTACATGTGCAATCATATAAAATATTTCCATATTAGTTATTCTTTTAGCTTTCAAGGACTTGCTACTTTCCTCAGCTGCCATCTCACAAACAGCTTCCCCTTTGGCCTTGAAGTTATATGAGGCAGATTGTGAAAGTCAATCCATATTTGCCCTGAATTCTCCATCCTTCAGTTTCTCATTTCATTGTTCCTTTGAAATGTCAAAAAGTCTAAGCATTTTGACTTTAGTGGGCACCAAGCTCAAATATGTCAAACACAATTCTAAATCTAATAAGTTTTGTCTTTCTTTTCTTCTTCCTAGTTCACTAATTTAAACTCAGCCTCCTTTCTTCCTTCTCTGCCCCTGAACAAAACACCTCTTCTGATGCTACGTGGAAATCACGACCTTAGGGAGAGACAAAGAATTTAGGATTGGGAAGAGGTCGGAGAAGGTTGGTTCAAAGGAAGTTCAGACTAACAGTAAGACCTCAGGAGAATTTTAACAATGGCACATCAGAAATCACACTGCCTCATGAAAAATTTATTTACATGCTCAACATTTCCTAGATTTACAACACAGGTCAAATCGGGCTAAGTACCACAGAGGTAAATCGCTAGAGATTGATTTGGTCTAGGATTAGGATATGCAAGCAATTAAGTTACTGTCTGAATCACAAGAACTCTTTCAGACCTACAGAATATTGTTGACTTACATAATTTCATATAGATCTTTCCTGGAATTGTTCCATTCTGCCTCATGAGCAAAAGTAACGTTTGATAGTTATTACCAAGATATTTTGATTTCTTATTAAGAATTCTGGTAAACCAGAAGTGTAGGTATAAATCATGGAAATATATTTGTCACCTTTTGTTTAAATATTGACTCATTTTTAATGTAGCACTAGGTTTACATTCCAACTCACCTAATGGATTCCCCTGACAAAGTTGCCATAGATTGAAGGTACTCTTCAGGGTGTACACCAACTCAAAATCATAAGTCATGAGCTCAATGGGTATGTTTACTTTTATTAGTCATCCAGAGGGCATACTAGTTTCAAAGAAAATACATTACATAAAAAAGATTAGTAAGAAAGCTAGAAATGAAACATTTGTCCCATAAATCTGGTGTACATTCTTTCATTAATATATACATCTTTACTGAGAAGAATGCACACAGGTGGTGAATATGTGTGGATAAGCACACACATAAGAAATATATGTGGCCAGGGCAAATGTGTAGAGAATCAGTTTGTATGTGTAATGCTTCAGAGATGCCAATGTCTTCTGGTGATGTTATCATGCACCTCTTGCTAGACCTGCTCCCTTCAAATCTCATGTGTAGATTCTACTGAACACTGATCTCTGCTGACTTTTCATGCTCACTGTTCAATACCACATAGAACAATGGTTCTATGACAATTACTAGGCACATTTTCATTGGACCTTCTCTTTCCTTCTGACTTTAGCTTTTGAGGTATTACTTCTTCATAGGTGAAGGAATGGACTTTGTCATTGATCTTCTAACTTATTCATCTGTTTCCCTGAACCTCGACTAGGATGGAAGTTCCCTCCCAAGAAAAACTCCTCATCTCAGATATGAGGTCCTTGAAACATGTAGTCAGACTCACCTTCAGGCTTAGCTCTACTTTTCAAAATTAAATTTCCTAGGCATCATGGGCACAGAGTTTATCAGGTTACTCACTTAAGGTTAGAGATTTCTTATCTATCTGCTGAATTTACAGTTGCCAAAGGTAGCATTTGGGTGCTAACCTTCTAAAATTATGATAAGGAATCCAAGGATTCGGAAGAAGCCCCACCCACCCAGACTCTTGATCCACAATTTTGGAGGGTAAATTCTCTGTAACTGTAGAAAAGAGAAAAAGCACAGGAACAAAACTAAGTCCAAGAAGCATGGTCATTGTTTTCTACCTCCCTAATTTCATTCCAAGTCATATGCCTGCCTTAAATATGTACATGTGATTAATAAGGAGCCATCTTACATTAGTGATTCAATAAATCCAATCAGAAGTCTGAGTTTGGGACTATATCCTTCCGATATCTTTTAACAAAGTAGGAAAATGCTTATTAGAACAACCTTCAACGATTAACAAGCACAGAAAACTCCCTACAAAGGCCTTGACAGAATTGGAGTCCACATTTCTGTCTCTGGTAGGACTGAAGCAAATGGTGACCTTGGGGATCTCTTATTACTTATTACCACTGTGAACTTGATTTACCCTACATGTACCACCTTAAGAGCATCCCTAAATCTGAGGTATATTTACTAGGAAGGAAGGCAACAACATTTATTAAATGTCTACTGTGTGTCAGGAGTATTTTAGGCACTTTACAAATATTATCTCCTTTGAGTTATAAAACAACCCTGGAAGTTAAGTGATATTATTTTCCCCTTCTAAAGAAAGAAAACAGAGGTAAAAAGAGATTAGATGACTTGCCCAGGGTCACACAGTTAGTGTCTAAATTCATATCTATCTGCTATGCCATCCAGCTATCAGCTTAGTAATAACGCCAAGAAAAAACCCTAAGCATTTTTCTCAATTGCATTTTACCTTCTAATGGCATTGATTCTAATTCTTCACTTTAGCCCTCCAATACAGGAAGGCATCTATCTCTAAAGTACTAATCCTTTGCACTTATTTCCATTCCATGTATCATTTTCTGCTTTGAATGACTTGTTTTAGACTCAACCTGAATACTATGCAATCTACTTTCTCTTAATTACTCACATAGTAAAACCTGTTTCTGCTCTTATTGATCTACAACAAATAAACGGGTGCTCTTTGTTAACAATGGGGTCCTTCTGTTTTTTACTTTTTTTGTTGTTGCTGCTGTTTTACATTTCTGTTTGATAATTGCAATGATGGAAAGAATTTGCTCTTGTTAAGCCATCCTAGGAACCTTTATCATAATCTTTTTTTTTTATTTGCTCTAATTGGGTCAAGAGGCAGCATTGGGTGATGGATAGAAGGGTATCATCAGGCAGCATGTGTTCAAATTTAACGTCCAATATTGAGGTTCTACGGCCTTGGACAAGTCACATAGTCTCTCAGTGTGCCTAGGCCACTCTTTCTGGCCCAAAGTTACAGAGTAATTGTTGAGCTGCATTGTTAGAGGGAATTAATTCATCAGGAGATCTTTACACTGATGACATCATAAAGCTGGATAAGTAAACATACATGTATACATGTATACAATGCACACATATATAGTATATATAAAAATGTGCATATGTATGGATGCATGCATGTGTAGGTATGAGGAACATGTCACATGGAGAATATGTGAGAATGGATCTGTAGGGACCAACCTATGCAGCATACATATAGTTGAGATTTCCTCTAATCATATCTGCCAATACACATGCTCTGGTTCAATAATGAATGACTTTTGTTTTGGAATGATAATCCTCTTATTGTTCCTTTGATCTCAGTTATGGTAGAGAGGAAGTATGAGGGGGGATGAGGCAAAAATGATTAACCACTGTCTACTCAGCAGATTAAAAAAAGAGAAGCATCTCCTCCTCCTCCTTCTTCTTCTCTCTCTTCCTCTCTTTCGCTTTCTCCCCATCTCTATCTGTCTCTATCTCTCTTTCCCTTCCATCAAAGCTTCCTTCAGGCTTCCAGTGAAGGAGGTAGTAGCACTCTCTTTCCCAACCCTGACAGCAATGGCAACTGCCTACATGTGGCCATAAGTACATGCTTACTTAGATGAGCTTGAAATGGAGTTTCAAATCTTTACATTTTCTGCTTTTTATTTCTTCCCATGAACAAAGATGATATGGAGATAGGTATTTATAGCCTTGAAAGAAATTTGTGAGCTTGAGAAGTTGGGAACTCTTAGACTCAGGTGTTGGTCACCCATCAGAAGGTGATTTCTCCAGCAACTTCCTAGGGGAAGAGATTACCATCATCAAGAGGATGAGACTTTGGCTTGCAAGAAACTCTGAGCCAAATCCAACTCTAATATAAAGATCAAAGTCAAGAATTAGGCTAGAAAATGAGCAAATAACAACAACAAAAATAATTTGACCATCTACAGTGGCTGAAATAATCAAGAAATAAACTCAGATGAAGACAATATGAAAATAGGTACAAGCAGAGCCTCAAAGAAAAATGCTAGTTAGACAAGGTTATCAAGAATTCTGGAAAGAGTTAAAGAAAGAAATGAGTAGTAGAAGAAAAATCAAGAAAAGAATTGAGTGATGCAAGGAAATTGTGAAAGGAGAATGAAGAGCTTGGTAAAAGGCACAAAAATACTGAAAAAAGACGTTAACATGTGTGCATGCACACACACACATCCTTATGGAAAAGAGACACAAAAATTATATGAAGAAAATGACTCTTTAAAGCCTAGAATTGGCCAAATGGAAAAAAACCATTGAAGAAAATAATTCTTTAAAAATTAGAATTGGGTAAATGGAAGCTGGTGACTCCATGAAAGACATTAAGAAACGATAAAACAGGGTCAAAAAATTAGAAAATAGAAAGAAATGAATTATCTCATCATTAAAACAACTGACTTGAAAAAATAGATCAAAGAGAGATAATTTAAGAATTATTGAACTATTTGAAAGCCATGACCAAAAACAGAACCTAGATATTTTATTCAAGAAATTATTAAAGAAAACTGTCTTGAGTCCAGGGTAAAATAGAAATTGAAAGAATCCACCAATTATCTCCTGAAAGAGATCCCAAGATGAAAACTCCTATCAATATTAGAGTGAAATTCCAAAGCTCACAAGTTAAGAAGAAAATATAGCCAGAAGGAAATCATTCAAATATCATGAAGTTATGAGATCACACAAGATTTATCAATTTCCATGTTAAAGGAGCAGGGGGGTTTAGATATGATATATTGGAAGGCAAAGTAGCTGGGATGACAAACAAGAATAACCTACCCTGCAAAACTGAGCATAATCCTTCAGGAAGGAAAATGAATATTTAATGAAGTAGAGGATTTTCAAGCATTGTTGATGAAATGACCAGAGATAAATAGAAAGTCTGACATTCAAACATTAGACTCAAGAAAAACATAAAAAAGTTAAACTTGACAGAGAAATCATAAGGACTCAATAAGGCTAAACTGTTCACATTCCTATATGGGAAGATGATACATAAAACTTCTAAGAACATTCTCATTATTAGGGCAATTAAAAAGAGTCCATATAGACAGAGGGTATGAATGTGAGTTGATCATGTTGGAATAATCTCAGAAAAAAAATGAAGGGATGAAAAAAGAGAAACGCCCTGGGAGCAGCTCACCCATAAAATAGAAGCAGATAGCACAATGGATTAGAAACCAGAATTCAACAACATGTTGCTTACAAGAGACACACTTGAAACTGAAATACACACAATTAAAGTAAAGGGCTTGAAGAGAATCTATTATGCTTAAAGTGAAGTTTTAAAAAAAAATCAGGAGTAGCAATCATGAACTCAGACAAAGCAAAACAAAAATAGACTTGATTAAAAGGGATGATCAGGGAAGCTATATTTTGCTAAAAGGTATCATAAACACTGAAATGATATAAAAAAATTACAGCAATTTTGTCTGACTAAAGCTTCATTTCTCAAATATATAGTAAACCAAGTCAAATTTATAAAAATAAGAGCCATTATGTAATTGATAGTCAAAGGATATAAACAGGCAAAATTCAGAAGAAGAAATCAAAGCTATTTGTAATCATAACAAAAATGCTATAAATCACTATTGATTAGAAATGCAAATTAAACAACTTTGAGCTGTCACCTCATGCCATCATGGAGGAAATGAGGAAAAATAGGTATACTAATAAACTCTTAGTGGATTTGTCAACTGGTGCAATCATTCTGGAGAACAATTAGAAACTTTTCAAAGCAGTATCCAACTGTGCATACCCTTTGACCCAGAAATACCACTATTGGATCTGTATCCCAAAGAGATAAAGTGAAAAAGAAAAGGACTCATGCACAAAAATATTTATAGCAGCTTTGGTAGTAGCTCTGCATAAACATATTTATAGCAGCTCTTTTTATGTTTGCAAAGAATTAGAAATTGAAGGGAAGCTCATCAGTTGGGGGATGGCTGAACAAACTATAACATATTTTTGTGCTGGAGTACTACTGTGCTATTAGAAATGATGAGGAGTTTGTTTTGGGTGGGGGGAAGCCATGGCAAGACCTACATAAGTTGATGAAACTATTCACCAGGCGGCGAAATTCTTTGCTCATGGCAGCCAAGGAAACTAAGAAAAAGACAAAATGATCCTTTTTCTTGGGTGATGTCATTATACTTCAGCAGTGACAGTATTAGAGGGGGCAAAAGATGTTAAGGTTCACATAGTGTTTAGATTGTCTCTAAACTTTAATCTGAGGCAGCTAGGTAGCAGAGTAGATAGAGCACTAGCCTGGAGTCAAGAAAACTCATCTTGCTGAGTTTAAACCTGGCTTCATACACTTACTAACTATGTGACTTTGGGCAAGTCAGTTAACCATGTCTGCCTTAGTTTTCTCATCTGTAAAATGAGCTTGAGAAGGAAATGGCGAGGCACTCCAGGATCTTTGCCAAGAAACCTCCAAATGAGGACACATGGACGTGTCTGAACAAGAAGAATAAATTTTAACCCAGTCCTTGATCTTCTAAATGCCAAGTTCTTGTCAAATAACTGTATCTACATACTTCTGGAATAGTTGAATTATATCAATCTTAACATTCTTGCCACAAATAAAATTAAAATCAGTTGTAACGTGATTGATTCTGGTCTCACTGTCTGAAGACCAGACTTTTATTTTACTGCCCACAAAGGGTTTGTAATATCATGAGGAAATTGAGAAATCTCTCTTTTCTGTCTCAGTGGTAAAATAGAGAAACTACCTTCCTAATAAAGGACATGAATTCACATTCTACCTCTGACACATATTGACTATGTGACCCTCAACATGTCATTTGATTTCTCAGTGATCCCAGACACTCTTCGAAACCAAATTGCAACACTGGTTTGGGAGAGGGGATTATCCTATATCAATAAAGTTATCATGTAAATGTTTTTTTTCTTTTTTTTTCCTTCTCTCTACCCTACAATGCCCTAGACACAGATAGGTAAATGTATGTAAATTTTTTCCATATTTGTTTCTATTTATCAGTTATTTCTCTGGATGCAAATAGGATCTTCTTAATTATTGAAACCTAAAATTAAATCATTTGTTGAAAACAACCCTTGGGCTTTTTCAGATGATATAATCTAAGTTCCTCATTCCAGAATAATCCTCTTGTGGAGTTACTTTTGCCATAATACTGTTCCCTACATAACTGGGAAACCCAGAATGTGTGTTGGACGTGATCATTTTATTATATATTTACAAGGAATAGCAAATTTTACAAAATGGATTGGCAGTTTCATGTGTAATCATCTTTTATTATACTAAATTATGGAAATGTTTGCTTTATTCCATAAATTAAAAATAAAATAGAACAAACAAAAAGAATAATTGTGCATCAGATAATGACTGTATATGTAGTCCTCTCCATGGAGCATTGAACAAAGGAAACAGGTTTCAATTTCAGTGAGAGAGATTCAGATTAGACATAAGGAGAACATCCTAACTGAAGGAGTTTGTAAGTAAAAAAAAAAATGCTCACTTTCAGGAGAAATAAGCATAGGCAAAGCTTACGTACACACAAAAACCCAACAAAAGTAAATCAGTCTCCTAACATAGATTCATTTTAAATGGTAATTTCTAGCAGATATTCTTGGAGCAATACATGTTCAACACAATCACCTACACTTTCTTCAGCAAATCGACATGGTTTTTCACCAGTCTTCGGAACAGTGACCCTGCAGCACTTTGTGATCATCAGTTAGCCAAGAAATATTCAATTAGATTCAGTACAAAGTTTCTGTTCAAGGAAAAGAAAGTTTTAGAAAGATTTTTCAGCAGCAATATTTGAGATCAACAAAGGGAGGGAGAGATTTGCTCAGCCCTGGATAAACAGGAAAATTTCAACGAGCCTCTAGCCCCATCTCTGAGGATTCTAGTTAATCAGTCTATTACACGAAGGGCTTCCACAATCCCTGCTTAGAAAAGTTACAGGTTTATAAAAAAAACTCTGCATGGAAGAGAAGGATGAATTAGATTATGCCTTGAGCTACTTGACAGCATAGGAACATTCTAATTCATCCCTTAATATCACTGACTCTGCTTCCTCAAAAATATCTTGACAAACAATCCTTTTCTAACTTTGTGTGGTTAGATCATGGGTGGTGTGTAACTGCAATTTTAGTGCCTAGAAAGGAGTAAAAAACAGTCAAAAGATATGTCAGGCTTTCATGGAGTCCTGAATTGCTAAGAAAAAACCAGTAATATGTGACTTCTTTGCCTTCCTACAATGTATTCTATTTTCCTAAGTGTTTGACAATGTGTTTGTTTCAACTGCTCATCTGGACACTGACAGAAAGGTCTGAATCCTTAATCTGAAAGGGTAACATCAGCTAGAGAAAATCATTTTGGTTCCACTTAGCTGCTTAACAGAGATAGCCCATCCATCATGAAAAATTAGATGCTCAGCAGTGCCAGTCTTTTGAATGTTCAATTAAATCCATCCCATAGGACATTAAACATCATTTTTAAAATGCAGCACATTATTAAAAACTGGCAAGGTAGGGTCTTTGTTTCCCATCAAAAAAAAACCTAACAAATGAACAGAATGCTCATCCTGTTTTATTTGGGGGGATTTTTAATCCCTCTTGTTGAACTCCCTCAATCCCTGTTCCATCTATTAAAGGAACAAATGGAATTTAGGGTCTTGTTTTTTTTGTGCAAGTGTAAGGCTCTTTTTCAGTTTCTGCTCCTTTTCTGATGTGCCCTAGGAGAGATCTATTAAGTCTTGGTTTTAACTTCGAGTGTTGTCTTTTTTCCTCTCTTATCCAAGTTATAAAGATACTACTTTTGCAATACCTCTCTCATTGATTGATTGATTCATTCAGTCTTTCAGTGAGTCTCAATCATTCATTCATTTATTCAACATTTATTGAGTGTTTCTGTGTATATACATGTTGTCTCCTATTTATAATGTAAACTCCATGAAGACAGTGACTTGATGGGTTTTGATTTGTGTCCCTAAATCTTAGCTTAAAGGAAAAAAACTTTAATTGCTTATGATATATTAATAGAATAGCTAATAAAGAGTTTAATAAAACCTTGTAGGTTGATTGATTCTTGTGTATCAAAGGAAGTTCAAACTCCTTAGCAAGAAATTCCAACATTTTCACAGTTAGATACCGTTCTACCCTACCAGACTTACCTTATATTTCTCCTTTCTTCATGCTCCAGATGGTATCCAAATTGATATACTTTGCCCTCATTCCTGAAAATACAAATGGACTGTCTCATCTCCACATGCCTTTGTTAACATCAAACCCTATGCCTAGAATTTTCCTCCCTCTCCATCTTCACACATCCTTTCAATTCCTGCCCATCCTTAATGCACAGCTCACATCATAAGGGGGTTAAATCAGGTGGCCTCAGAAGTTCCCTACAGTTCTATATACTTTCATGTTTCCCTCAGTCTGTAATGACATTTTCTCTCTCCACTCTTACATGGTGTTCCTTATTTTTTTTTATTTATAATTATCTTACTCTGTGTTCCTCCCCTCACTATACACACACACACACACACACACACACACACACACACACACACATACATGCATTTTTCTAACAAGATCATGGCTACAAAGGGGCATTTTAGAATTTTGTCCCATTTGAGTTTGCCCAGGTCTATGATGGAAATCACTCTCACACCTTGAAGTTAAATATGTATATGCTCTGTCACTATTTCTGAGGCCTTATTAGTACAAACTGTCGGCATGTAGCTGCTGCATAACTGTTGAGAAATCAGTACAAGTCAACTACTGCTTGTCATTTCCTGTTTCTCAGGTCTAAGCTGTCATGCACATCCTCTCTGTTTCCACCTCAAAGAAGACTATGGATTCTCATACAGGCATATTTGTAGGGCCATCAGAATAGGTTGCCTGCTAGACATAGCATGAATTAAGGGGAACCACATAGAACGAATCTTACAATCTTTCCTTTGAGCTCAAGTATTGCATCCTAGGATCTACTCTAAAAAAGTTAATAGGTTCATCTCCAGTTGAGTTTTGAGACTATCTAGGTAAATCACATCAGAAAGCAGGAAGTAAGACCCTTAAGAAATGAGAAACAGTACAGCTCTCTAGCTTCTCCACTCTCCAATTGTATGTATTACCAGTTCCAGTAGGAGCCCTCTTTTCTAGGCAACATTGTCCATCCACTTTCCCTCTACAAATACCTCGGTCACTTTCACCCTTGTCCAATCTTCTGTAGCTTCTCCCACCTCCTGGAATATCCTTCATGAATCAATACATCTATCACAATAATCACCATCAAAACCCTTATAAAAGAGATAAAATTCTCCTATATTATTCCTTTTCCTTAAATTTCCTTATCATCTATGTTCTGTTTGCAAGGCATACTTGAGTATACTAGTTTTATACTTTGTCTTATGACAAGCTACTTTTTAAGAGGCAATGTTATGTAGCAGACAGAGCATTAGACTTGGAATCAGAAGGACCTATATTCAGATTCTTTCTCTGACATTTTCTACCTGTTTGGTCAATTTAATTAGCTTCCCCAAGCCTTGGTTTCCTGATCTGTAAAGTGAGGGAGTTGATTCAGTGGTCTCTGAGGTCCCCTCCAGCTCAAAATCTATGATGTTAAAATACTGTGAAATAACTTTATGTCTACATATATTATTCTGTAATGAATGTAAGACCTGAAAAGCCAGGGGAACATCAGAAGACCATGTGTGAAAGTTGTAGATAGTCAGATTTTGATTCAATTTAAGGAAGAACTTTCATTAAAATAAAATGAACTATGCTTTTTTAGGCAGAGAGCTCCCCATCATTAGAAGACCCTTCATATGAGAAATTAGTGCTGTAGGTAAAATTGGAATGAGGTCTTTTTCAAACTAAGCCTCAGAGTTTCAGCCTATATCATTGGGATATTTCCTGGACAATATTTTGTCTATGCAAAAAATCATTTCTATACATTCAGGTAGGATAACTAATACACTGAACAAAAGGACCAAAATCTAACCAACCTTAACTACCTAATGACCTAAAAGTCAAGAAGTAAACTATTAATTCCTTGCATTATTCAGTTGATTTTTGTACCCAAGTACAGAATGGGGGAAGCATGGCCAGACATTATTTCTCATGAAAGACACCTGGCAAGTAAAGTTTTTTAAAAAATAGCAGTAGCAACCAACAATACGAAATGGAAGCAAAAAGAAAAAATTTAATTCAAAGTTAATAGAATTACAGTGTTCAGAATGAGAGAGGCAACATTTCCTTTGTACTCTGGCCTCATCAGATTCAACTGAGAGTATTTTACTCAATTCTGGGTGCTACAGTTTATAAACTGTTAATATCACCTTTTAAATAATAAACTTCTTGAAGAAAAACTGTACTTTTCCATTGTAACCCTAACACACTGCATAAGGTATTACTTCAATTACTTTAAGGTTATTGACAATCTGGATTATATTCAGAGGAATATGGGGAGACTTGAAATCACATTATCTAATAACTAGCATTTATATAGTGCTTTAAAAACTGGAAAAATGCTTTACAAATATTCTTACTTTATCCTCACAACAACTCTAGGAGATACAGGCTTTTATTGACTTCATTTGAAAGAGGAGGAAACTGAGGCAGAGAGGGTTGTAAGATAACGTGTGAGATAATATTTACAAAATGTTATAAAACTATAAAATGTTATAAATGTGAAATACTATGTGCATAGTTCCTGACATGTTAATAAATACATATTTCTCCCTCCCTCTTTCCTTCTCTTTCTTCCTCCTTTCCTCCTTTCTTTCCTTCCTTCCTTCCTCCTTTCCTCCCTTTCTTCCTTCCTCTTTCCTTCTTTCTTCTATTTCTTCCCTCCTTTTTCCTTTCCTTATTTTCTCCCTCCCTCCTTCCCTTCCTTTCTTGAGCTGAGATCAAGTTATTCTAATTATTATCTACTGTATGCCCAAATCACTATTAGTTTGGTTGTAACTCATCTGTTTTTCCAGTTTGTTTTGAACTTCTGGATGTCACAAAAATATTTTTAAGTCTCTTGATGTAAATAGTACCTTCCTTTTGGGGGGTTAATGCCCAGTAATGGAATTTTTAAAGTAAAGGGTATGGGCAGGTTAGTGATCTTTCTAGCATAACGCCTTGATATGGCATCTGAGAAAGGTCCAGATGAGAGAACTGTAGCAGCATCATTAAGTAAACTATTCATCCTCTTTTGATAAAGACTCCTTGATCATTCCTGAAGTCTTTGGTGGCATTCTACAAAGTCAGGCTAGTGGACCACATGTGTCATAAATGTATCATTAGTGTGACACTTCATGAAAGGCTCTCTTCTGTGCACTGCAGGGTCTTTTAGGACTTTTCACATTCAGACAGAAAAGGGACTTTACCATAAAACAGAGCTGTGATGAGAACTTATTTGCATTAAAAAAAAGTTATGATCTGAAAATATTTCCATTTGAGAGTCTTTTCAGGAGAGTAGCATTCATATTTATCATTATTCATTATTGATTAGAAGATATGAGCTAGTAGCATGAAAGTTTTCTTTCCCAGATGTATTGTTTATTTACTTATGTTTGAATTTCTAAAAATATGCTGTCTCTTGGCTCACAGACAAAAATAGAAAAAAAAAGATAGAACTGGGCAAAATTAAACAGCTGTGAGCCTAGCATAGAATTGTAAAAACAAAAAATATGATAAAAAAACAGTTAATACTTTCCATTCACCTTCCCATTGTTCCTGCAAGGCACTATAATCTGATCTATGAATATGACTTATGGGAGAGCTTGGTGGCTCAGTAGATATTGTACCAGGCCCCAAGTCAGGAAGCCACATTTTTCTGAGTTCAAATCTGGCCTCAGACACTTAATAGCTGTATGACCTTGGACAAGTCACTTAACCATGTTTACCTCAGTATTTTCATGTATAAAATGAGTTGGAGAAAGAAATGGCAAACCACTCCACTATCAATGCCAAGAAAAATCCAATCAGGATCACAACGAGTTGTACATGACTGCAAACAACAAATAAAACCTAAAGACTCATGGTCCTTGACACCCACCCAGCTGTAGTACCTTTAGTATTTTGTGGACTTTCCATCTGCCTGATAACTGAACTCTCCTTTATATGTTGCCTCACTCAGTTAGAATGTGAACTCCTTCAGAGTAGGGAGTATCTTGCTTTTCTCAGTTGTATCTCCAATGGTTAGCTTAGTACTTGGCCTATAGTTAGCACTTAATACATACTTTTTTTCATTCATTCACGGCTGTGATGTCTACCCTTCCCAGTCTTTTATCCTCACTAACCCCAAAGACTGATAGCAGAGTATATATGGAAAAGATCCTGCAGGATTACGTTCCTTAGATGGTGACACTTCTTCGTCCTAACAGCAGCTTAGGGATCAATGGTGAGCAAGTCCAAAGACTTTACACAAGTTTTACTTCATAGCTGGAATACTCTTCCTCCTCACCTCTCCTTGGAATACTTAGTGCATTTCAGCTCGAGAACCATCTACTGTCTGAGACCTTTCCAGTTACCCTTCCCTTTTTTTTTTCTCATCCCCAACCCTCAACCAAGTTCCTTTGTATTTACTTTGACTATCTTTCAATGTACTTATACACATATGCACAGCTAGGTGGTGAAATAGAGAGAATGTTGGACTGAGATTCGTCTTCATGAGTTCAAATTTTGCCTCAGACACTTACTAGCTGTGTGTTTCCCTGTGTTTTGTTCAATCTGCTGTGTTTGCCTCAGATAGGAAACTGTAAAATGATCATTTGTAAAATGAGCTGGAGAAGGAAATGACAAATCACTCCTGTGTCCTTGCTGAGAAAACCCCCTGAACAACAAATATATATATATATATATATATATAATATATATATATAAATATATATATATTATATATATATATGTATGTATATATATATGTATATATGTATATATGTATGTATGTATGTATATCTGTGTGCACACACATATACATATATATACACAAATATATTTACATATTATATATATATATATATATAATATATGTACGTATACATGTTGTTTCTATCCAGTAGAATATATGCTTACTAAAGATAAGTTCTTTTATGTCTTACTCTGTATTCAGAATGCCTACCACAAAGTAAGGGCTTAATAAATGCTTATGGAATTGAATTGGCATGAGAGTAAGAGGTACTTGTGCTGCAAATGGTTTAGTAATTACAGTCCCGGACAAGCAGTTCACAAGACCTAAGCTCCAGTCCTGCCTCAAGTATTTATCAACTGGGTGGCCTTATGCAAGTCACCTACCCTCTGCCAGTTTCATTATTCTCATTGATAAAACGGGCACAATAATAGCATCTACACCTCAGGGTTGCTCTAGGGATCAAATGAGATCACAGATATAAAGTTCTTTGTAAACTTTAAAGTTTATATGTTAGCCATTTTATTATAGTGGAAAAGACACCTCTAATAGTTCCTATACAATAAGAATAGTAATTGCAATATTAGTTGGCATCTATGTTATCCATTAAGATTTACAAAACCCTCTATGAATATAGTCTAATTTATGCCCAAAACATGAGGAGGTAGGTGCTAATATTATCCTTTTTTTCAAAGAAGGAAATTGAGACAGGCAGAAGTTAAGTGACTTGCTTAGGGTCACATAGTTATTTTCATTAATAAAAATATTAATAGCAACAACTCATGTTTGTATAGCACTTTAAGGTTTACTTTCATAAACATTATCTCATTTTACTATCATACTAACCCTGGGAAGTAGGTGCTATTATTATCCTTACTTTACATATGAGAAAACTGAGGTACACAACAGCTAAATGATTTGAGCTATTAAGTATTAGACTGGATTTGAACTCATGTCTTTCTGATCCAGAAATTTACTCACTGCATCATCTAATTGCCTCCTATATTCACCAAAAGAACATATGCTGTTGTTCGGTGTCCAGAAAGTACAAAATATTCCAGAAAAACTCTTTTCAGGAAACTTAGGTTGAGGCAAGAACCATATTTGAAGTTACAAGTTCACCTTTGACAAATTGTACTATAGAGTTCATAGTGTAGAAGCCAATAAATGTCCCTTTCAGATGACTATAGCAAGTGAGTGAGAGATTAAAATGTTGGGAGCCTAGAGGAAGAACAAGCTTTGAGTCCTGGGTCCAGGACTACTATATGCCAGATTGACCCAGGTCTTTCAATAAAGCCAACATTATTTTCATAGTTTGTCCTATTTTCTAAGGGCAGCATTTTCCAGTGAAATGAGAGTCCTTAGAAGACATGAGAACATGAAATGCTTTGGAATGGTATGGTCTACAGTAAGATATAAATGACTTTTACATTATACATGTAGTATAATCAAAACAATCCTCCAAACCTCCTGTTAGACATTGCAATTCCAATTTTTCTATTCTTTGTACTTCAGGTACAGACATCTTATGCCATAGGGTAGAGTGGATTCTTTTATGTGTCTTTTCAGATAGAAAAGAAAATGATTTTGAGACAACTTTAGCGAGGAAAAGAAAATTCAACTAATTTATTTATGATTCTGTTTTGTTCAATCCGGTGTGTTTTTTTAAGTTTTGTTCCAGAAACTGAAAGTGCTACTCTCTTTACCAGAAGCAATCTGTCCCAGAGATTGTAAAAAGGAACATACTTCTTTGCTGAACTACCTCAAATAACTCATCCTGTTACTTGGGTATAAGTCCCCTAGGCAATCAGGCCCTGGGTTTTTCTTTCTCTAAAATGGGCCTTCCCCTAATTCATTTCAACTTAGAGTTCAATCAATTCAGAATTAATTTTGTTTTCTGTGTAGAGCACTATTCTGGGAATTGGGGGAGACATACATTTATATTAGACATGGTCCCTCATGA
This sequence comes from Bettongia penicillata ogilbyi, assembly GCA_023548195.1. Lineage (NCBI taxonomy): Eukaryota > Metazoa > Chordata > Mammalia > Diprotodontia > Potoroidae > Bettongia > Bettongia penicillata. Next base: position 3,616,994 of record JAJHZJ010000032.1, on the reverse strand, counting down.
AGCTTACTATGTAGTGAAAGTGATTTATCAACCTTGCCCCCTCCCCTAACTCTTGGCTTTAGGCAGCTGAGGGTCACAGTACATAGAGTGCTAGGTCTGGAATCACAAAGACTCATCTTTGTGAGTTCAAATCCATCTCAAGATGCTTACTAGCTAGGTGACTCTGACCTAGTCACTTAACCCTGCTTACCTCAGTTTCTCATCTGTAAAATGAACTGGAGAAGGAAAAGACACACCAACCCATTATTTTTACCAAGAAAACCCAAATGGGGTCATGAAGACATTACTGAAAAATGACTGAACCCCTTGCTTTTCAGTAAACCCATTATTTCATATGAAAAGTAATACATGCTAGCTTTTCATTCATATGAACATGAAATTAAATAGATTAATTTCAATAAGAACACAAAATTATACTCACAGGAGGCAGAGTCATTATGGAAGAATAAAGGCAGGGACTCTCCCACCAAATACCTTTAAATAATGATTCTAAACAAATTGTAGAGCAGCACAACCCACAAATAGATGGAGTGAAACACTTTTTCAACCCCAGACAACTTAGAATATTGTCAGGAAAGATCTGTTGCACCAGGGTGAGAGAGGAGTGAAGAATCAGCTTAAACCCAGCCACAGCAAACCAGGAGAAGTCCTAGGGGTGACTGAATCAATGGTAGCAGTGGAAGTTTCTAGACCTCTCAGTCCACAGATGAGAAGGGGATTGAACAGTGGGTCAGATGATTTGCAGAATTCTCTTTGCTGACATCAGGGGCAGGACACTGTTACTTAGATCTGGATCTTAGTCCTGGGTCTTAATCCCAGTGTGAAAGGAAGAGTACTGGCATAGCAGAGTTTGTGGCCACAGAAGAGAAGGGACCCCTGGTCATGATTCCAGGCTTGAAAAGAGGGTCTGTGGTCACTAACTGACTAGAACACAGCCCAGGAGAGCAGTAAACCCACCTCTTCCTTGACCATCCTACCTTAGAAGGGCCCAAACCTTACAAGTTCTCAGAATTGCTTCTGAAAACAACTGCACAAAAAACCTAAAGTTTGGGACAGCGTGCCCCCTCCACTTGGGAAGCAGAGGCCCGCTTTAGCACAAAGTTAAGAAATAGGCTGGAAAAAGAGTGAACAACAGAAAAAATTCTGACCAGAGAAAATTACTGTGGTGACAAGAAAGATCAATCCACACGTACTCAGAAGAGGGCAACAAAGTCAAAACTCCTGCACTCAAAGCCTGAAAAATAAATAAATTGGATTCAGGACATTGAAGAATTCCAAAAAAAAAAAAAAGGATTATAAGAACCAAGTAATAGAGGTAGAAGAAAAATTGAAAAGAGAAATGAGAGTGACACAAGAAAATCATGAAAAAAAATCAACAGCTTAGTAAGGGAGGTGCATGTGCGCATGTACACGTGCATGCACACACACACACACACACACACACACACACAATACTGAAATAACCCAAATGATAAAAGAGACACTAAAATCCAATGAAGAGAAGAATGCTTGCAAAAGCATAATTGGGCACATAGAAAAAGATATACAAAAATTCCCTGGAGAACTCCTTAAAAAGTAGAATTTACCAAATGGAAAAGGAAGCACAAAAGCTCACTGAAGAAAATAATTCCTAAAAGTTAGAATTGGGTGAGTGGAAGCTAATGATGTTATATGACATTAAAAACAATCAAATAAAATCAAGAGTGAAAACTAGAAGAAAATGTGAAATATGTCATTGGAAAAACAACTGACCTGGAAAGTAGATCTAGGAGAGATAATTTAAGAATTATTGTACTACCTGAAAGTCATGATCCAAAATAAAGCCTAGATGATCTCTTTCAAGAAATTATCAAGGAAAATTGTCCTGATATTCTAGAACCAGATGGTATAAACAGAATTTGAAAGAATCCATTGATCACCTCCTGAAAGAGATTGCAAAATGAAAACTCCCAGGAATATTATAGTCAAACTCCAGACCTCCCAGATCAAGGAGAAAATATTGAGAGCAGTCAAAAGGAAACAATTCAAATATCATGGAGCCACAGAGAGGATAACATAAGATTTAGCAGCTTCTATATTAAAGAATCAGGGAGCTTGGAAAATGGTATTCCAGAAGGCAAAAGAGTTAGGATTAAAACTAAGAATCATCTACCCAGCAAAATTGAATATACTCTTTTTGGGGGTGGGGGAATGGAAATTCAGTGAAATAGAGGACTTTCAAGCATTCTTGATGAAAAAGCCCTAGCTGAATAGAAAATTTGTCTTTCAAATACAAGATGCAAAAAGAAGTATAAAAAATAAACAGGAAAGAGAAATCATAACAGATTCAATAAAGTTAAACTGCTTATATTTCTACATGGGAAAATTATATTTATAATTCCTAAAAACTTTTTCATTATTAGGGCAGCTAAATGGAATATAGATATACAGAAAGTAGAAATATAGGATGAATGGGATAATATGGTAATCTAAAAAGAAATAAAATTAAGAGATGAGAAAGAAAAAAATGTGCTAGGTGAAGGGGAAAGGTAGAGGTAGAATGGGATAAATTATCTGATATAAGAGAGGCCTGAAAGAGATTTTACAGTAGAGGGGAAAATAAGGAAAGTGAGGAGAGGTGCACATGAACCTTATCTTATAAGAATGGGCTCAAAGAGGGAATAATATACACACTCATTTGGGTGTAGAGATAGATCTTACCACACAGGAAAATAGGAAGAGAAAGGGATAAGGAGGGAGCAGGAAGGAACTGATAGAAGGGAGGACAGTTTGGAGGAGGTAAAAGTCAGAAGCAAAAGAGTTTTGAGAATGAACAGGGTAAAAGGAAAGAGAGAGTTGGATAAATTGGAGGGATGGGAGTGAAATGGGATAGAGGACAACACATAGTTGATAATCATTATTGGGGAAAAAAATTTATAGCGAGATTCTCTGATAAAGATTTCATTTCTCCAACATATAGAAAACTGGGTCAAATTTATAGAAATAAGAGCCATTCCTCAACTGATAAATGTTCAAAGGATATGAACAGGCAATTTTCAGTCAAGTAATCAAAGCTACCTATAGCCATACCAAAAAAAGATGCTCTAAATTACTATTGATGAAAGAAATGAAAATTTAAACAACTCTGAGCTACGACCTCACACTGTCAGACTGGCTAATATGACAAGAAAGGAAAATAACAAATGTTAGAGAGGATGTGGGAAAATTAAAACACTAATGTACAATTGGTGATGTTGTACACTAATTCAACCACTTTGTAAAGCAATTTAGAACTATGCCCAAAGGGTTATAAAGCCACACATACTCTTTGACCAAGCAATACCCCTACCAGGTCTGTATCCCAGAGAGATAAAAAAAAAAGGAAAAAGATCAATGCATAGAAAAACGTTTATATCAGCTCTTTTAGTAGTGGCAAAGAATTGGAAATTGAGGGGTTAATGTCCATCAATAGGTTGAAAGGCTGAATAAGTTGTTGTATATGATTGTGATGGAATATTATTGGGTTTTAATAAATAATGAGCCAAATGCTCTCAGAAAACATGGAAAGACACATGCAAATTGAAATGAGTTGAACCAGGAGAATATTGTACACAATGACAGCTATATTATATGATGATCTACTATAAATAACTTAGCTTTTCTCAGTTAAACAATTATCCAAGGCAATTCTATAAGATTTAGGATGAAAGGTGCTGTCCATCTCCAGAGAAATAATTAGTAGAATCTGACTGCTAGACAAAGATACTTTTTCTTTACTTTCTTTACTTTTCTTGGGACTTTTTGTCTGTTTTCTCTCACAGAATGACTTACACAGAAATATGTTTTTCATGACTACACATGTATAACCTATGTCAAATTGCTTGCCTTCTCAAAGAGGGGAAAGTAAGGGAAGGGAAGAATTTGGAACTCAAAATATTGGGTAAAAGGAATGTTAAATTTGTTTTTAGATGTATTTGGGAAAAATAAAATATTAACTAATGTTGTAAAAAGAAAATAAAATTATTTACCAACTATACCCTCTGAGCCTTTGAGAAGCTTTTCAGGTATTCATTTTCCAGTCTGGAAATCTCTGACTTAAAGGATACAAGATGGGAAAAAGGTGAAAAAGTGAAATGTCACCATATTTTTGTCCTTGATTATCTGGAACTAGCACTGGTCTAGCTAGAAACTCAAATATTTCCCTTGAATTGCCCTAACAAGGATCTTTGCAAAAATGACATAAACTATGTTAACAAGCAAATGATCAATGTGCAACAGTCAAAAAGATTAGTTGGATGTTCCTAGAGCTTCTAGGAAGCCGCTTCAATTGGAATTCTCTCACCCATAGGAAGCCTGGTCTTGTGAACCAGTCAGTCCTTCCATACACAGCCCAACTGGAACTTAGGGTAACTGTGCAGGCATGGCAGGTCCTAATAAATACATCAGATGGTATAAGGCCAGTCCTTTCTCATATCACTTCTGAATAAGTACAAATTTGTAAATTGAATCTCACTAGATAAATGAACGAAGTTCCATCAGTGCGTGGGGGCTTCTCACCCTCACTTTGCCCTTGAAGTCAAAGGTCTTCAGTTGGGATGGTTCTCTTCTACCACTAGTGAGTTCCTTTGGAAGTCTTTTTGGTCACATTTAGGGGATGTGACCAGAACAGCCACCATTCCTTCCTCTCTTGACTATGCTTCTGATTCTAAGAACGCTGTCATTATGTCCCCCACGTGGCCCCTTTTTATCCTCAAGCTCTGCCTTGATGTTTTATCTCCCCCTACTAGAAGTTCCTCAAATATATAGATTATCTTTTATGTGGTTTCTATTTTTATCCCATTAATAGGGGTCATGGTACTTAGTAAGTATTTAATAAATGCTTATTACCTATTTACTAAATATTGGCTATCACTGATACAGTGCTTTAAGATTTATGAAGTCCTTTGTATGAGTGTCATAATGAGTGTTATCTCATTTGATTCCCACAACCTTGTGAAGTGGGTACTATTAATAGCCTCATTTTATGAAAGAGGAAACTGAGGCTGAGAGAGGTTAAATGACTTGCCCAAGGTCACAAAGCTTTAAGTGTCTGGGGTAGGATTAGAAGATAGAGTATGCTGTATCTGTTGGGCTAGGAGGTAGCCTAGGTCTATCTATATCCACCATGCTACAAAACTGCCAATGAATGAATGCATAAATGAATGGATTTTAAAAATAAAACTTTGAAAAAGCATTTACTAAGTGCTTACCAGGTGCAAAGCTTTGGAGATGTAACAAGAAGAGCAAGATAGTCCCTGCTCTCAAGGAGCTCATTTTCTAATGGGGGAACAACATACATGGGAGGTTTTTAGCTTGAAATCACATGGAAAGGCACATTGGTGTGTAGGAAGCAACATCAAAGTAGATTGTAATTATTCTTTAATTCATTTCCATTGATGTAACCATCTGGGTTTCTGACAATGAACCATTTAAAAGAACCCAGGATTTTAAAAGTGAGATTTTTCTCTTGGGTCTTCAGAAGCTGGAGTTGATGGGGTTTCAGGGTTGCTCTCCTGGAGGTTAGCTATGAGGGGTTAGGTTGGAGGAAGGGCCTGTGACCTCAGAACTGGAGATGGTCATGGGGGGCAGGAGAAGAGTACTGCTACTTCCAGGGTTTTAGATTCAGGGTTCTGAACCATCTATACCTGGGTCTCAGAGATGTCAGGTAGCAGAGGTGATTTGATCCATGTGAGGACATTTTGCTTCACTAGCAAGGTTGGCTTGGCTGCCATTTTGGTGCTGACTTAGAATTGTTAAAATGGTTGCTTCCCCTGGATAATGATGTCTAAGTTACCTTTCAGCTCCAGACAGTAATGGTCCATAGTACACATGTTTCTCTCACAGACTTATGAAAGCTACTAATCTAAATAGATTAGAGGCTTTCCAGGGAATGAATACTGCATGGACAAATGTATGGAGTTACATGTCCAGGAAGTGGCCCAGCTTAGCTGAAGCAAGCTAGATATGAAGGAGAGTGATATGAGGTAAAGGTCTAACACAGACTTAGTTCATAAATATTTTTTGATTAGTGAAAGGACTTAACCTCATAAGTGTGTCCTTATTAGCACCATCCTCTACCTGACTATGAATAGAAGGCTATGACAGTATCTATTGAGGAGATTGATTAAATACTGTATTGTTGCCATCTATACAGGTATAAATGAGGAGCCGGTATTCATCTTTATTCTTTAAAGATGCAGGGTGCTGGCAACTTCATTTATGAAGCTAGATGCTAAGACAGAGGGAAGGGAGAGAGAAATGGGGAAGATGTATAGATGAACGACTACATGAATCAATCAACTAAATCACATTTTAAAGCACTTTTTCTATTCCAGACACCATTCTAAATACTAGGCATGCAAATATCAAAGGAGACAGCCTCTGACCTCAAGGATCTAACATGCTAATACAAGAACATAATGCATATGGAGGGGAGAAAGTTTGGGATTGGGGGAGTCATAGGGATTGTGAATTGATGTATAGGGGAGTTAATTGACAAGTCAACCATGTCCACGGAACCTTCTTACCCTGGAAGATTTCTCTGCCCCTACAGCCCTCCTCCAATGGATGAGTTCCTCACAGAACATCCATTGTGACAGTGTCAAGACCAGTCATGCTCATTTCTTCCTACTTCTCCCAACTCTACTCATGACTCTCCATCCTGCAACATGCCTCTATGTGGATATTTACTTCCATGCCCATGCTTCCTTAGTTTTCTTTTATGTGTTGAATCCCCCCATTAGCATAAATGCTCCTTGAGGCAAAGGACTGCTTTATAAAAGTATTCTAGGTACTTAGCCTCATGCCCGGTATATAGTAAGTGCTTAATAAATGCTTGTTGACTTGACATCCTTTCCAGAAGTAAGAGTATTATTAACTTCATTACAGTACCCAGAGCAGAAAATGTGCATGGGTGGAGGGGCAAAGAGAAATGGAGGAAGCAAAGGGCAAAATGACTTGGGCAAATAGCTGAGGAGCATGTAAAGGTGAAGTATGCTTTGTAATGCAGCAATACATTAGGAACCCCTTAGTTTCTTGGCTTCAGAATTTATCCCCTGCAGCAATTTTGCAGGATCATAGAATATCAGACTTGCAAGGAACCTTAGAGACCATCCAATACAATTCAGGCTCAAATAAAATTCCCTCTATGAGAGTTCATAAGATGAAGCTCCCCAGTAAGAAAGACCTTACCCATTCCCACAGCAACCCATTCTGCTTTGAGATATCTCTAATTCCTAGGAAGATTTTCCTGACATATAAAATCCCTAAATATGCTTCTAGGGATCCATTGCTCCTAGTTTGGTACTCAAAGGCCATTGCTAACAGTTACATTGTAAAATCACAGTTATAGGATTCTAGTCTAAACTGGAATGAGAATTCGGAGATACCATCACTGTGACTCATACCACCACATTCCATCTCCTCTCTTTGTACCTTTATAGAGGCTGTCTTCAATACCTGGTATGTCCTTGCTCATTAGTTCATATGGACCCCCTACGAAAAGCCTTTCTTGATGCCTCTCCCCACTTATTAGGGCTCTCCTCATATACAAAAACCAAAAACCAAAACAAACCCAAAACTCTGTATTTATTGGGCATATATCTACTATTGACTTCCCTGTCACCATGTTGTTTGCTTCCTGTAGAATGCAAATCCCTTGGGGTAGTGAGGGGGTGGGAGTGGGGATAGGGAAGGACTACTTAATTTCTGTCTTCATATTCCCAACCTAGCTCAATGTCTGGCGCATAGCAGGTCCCTGATGAATGTTACTGATGCTCTTTGAATTAGTCCTCTGGGTTCAGTCCAGCTCTCTGACTCAGGCTGCAACCACAAGATCACATCAGTTCCTTAAGAGACTCACTTAACCACAGTGCAGCCCTCCTTTGGTATAAAAGGTATATCCTCATTTTGCCTGTTATGGTCATTTCTATAGAGTCATTATACATTACTTAGACCAGGTTCTCTAATAAGAACATATATTAATAGCTTCATTTTGCTAACTTCATATTATAATTCACTTCTCAATACATCTTTGCACTGAAACTTTTGTTATGCATTTTTCAATTTATTTTTAAATCTATTTTTGTAACTGCCACTTCAACTGTGTGGCAAGGTTCCCCCCCAACCCCCTACTTCTTTCTTAAAAAAAAAAAAATCCAAAAGAAAGCTGTTCTGAAATCTGGCTTTTTCAGCAAACTGAACGCCTACACAGAAATGATGGAATGACAGAAGTTCGAGGTGGGAAAGATGCATTAGGTCACCTTGCCCATTCTTTTTAGCTTTTCCTATTATATGTATCCAATTGATATCTTAACAGAGTTTTTATCAGCTTGATTTTGACCTGGGGGAAATATCAATAGCCCCTCATTAGACCTGGGGGCAGTGGACTCATCCCTCTAGAGCATTGTTCTGAATTCTCCTTGTATTTGTCCATGTGGCATTAGATAAGGGAGCACTGTACTTGAATCAGACAATGTGGATTCAGCTCTGGCTTTGCCACTTAGTAGCTGGGGCTAATGACCTTTTCCTCTAAGCCTTCATTTTCTTACCTGTAGAATGGAAAGAGGAATATTTGCACTACCGGCATACACAACTGTTATAGGGAAAATACTTTGCAAATGGTAAAATGCTTTACTAGGCAATTATTATGAGTGTTCTAATAGGATCACAGATCTAGAAATGGGTCTATGTCCACACCTATCATTTTACAAATGAGACAACTGAGGCCCAGAAAGCTTGTGACTTGCCTAAAGTCACATAGATCATAAGAGAAGCACAGATCTCAGAGTCAGAGCTAGATAAATGACCTTGGAGATTTTGTACTCTAAACTCCTCTGTTTCACTGAGGCCCAGGGATACAATTGATAATTCCAAACTTTGTTCCTGAAGATTGACTACAATCATGCCCTCCTCTGTCAATCTCTGTTATCCTTTCTTGACAGCTCAACCTAATTTTTTACACTTCTTTAACATTCTTTCTCTTCCTTCCCTCCATATTTGAGGCAAACTACTGTTCATCAAATTCAGGATTCTCTCTCTTTCTTCACTTTGCACTGGCTGAATTTCATGCCTGACATACAATATATCCTCATTTTTGCATCTTAGAACCACAAACTTCAAGTGTCAGTTCATATGCTACCTCCTCCAGAAAGCCTTTCCCCATCCCTATAGTTGTGTGTCCTCTCCCTCCTCATATCTTATATTTACTTATCTATATAAATATTGTGACATACTCCAGTGAAATGTAAATTTCTAGAAATCAATGAATATCCATGTATTGAGGGTTCACTACGTGCCAAGCACTGTGCTAAGAGTGGGTGTTTTCCATATAGATACAGCACCAAATGCAGTATTTTTGTTTCCCTGCCATAGTTGATGCTTAACGTGCATGGATATCATTGACTAGCTTTATGTTCTTAGTAAGGTCATATATAACTTCCTTGCCCCTGTTTCTTCATAAATAACAAAAGGTAGTAAGTAATACTAAATGAATGGAAAAGTCTTCTCCAGATCTCAAATTCCCTCTGTGATTATAATCTTTGGAGGCAGAGAGTCTATTTTCTAGTTACAAAGGGAAAATCTTTGTTATTGACATGGGTGATTATGGTCTCCCCCAAGAGATCTGCAGCAGGCCCATGATTTATGGGAGTCAATTCGTATGACGTATTTCCTCTCCCCAGTAAGGCCAAGGGATGAGAGTCCACTTGTGATTGAGCTGAGATGAGTAATGCAGATGCTTTCTCTTTTCCTTTTTATCCTAAGATAGCCTTTGAGCTCAGGAAGTTTTCCTATTGAAATAATAATATGTTTTGGGCAATTTATACTTGATAGACTTGTTGATAACATTTTTTCTCCATCACATACAAATCAGAATAACATGCAAAATGGAAAATCTGCTTTCTGTCAGAGGCACTGAACTCACTTGGGAATCTTGCTATTAATGTGTGGGGATTTACACACATCAGCCATAACACTGAGATTAAAAAATAAACACAAATCCAAAAGATAAAAAAATGTGATCTGATGATGCAAAATGGTGGGCGATTTGAGACCTTTGTTTTGGTCTTTTTCTCTCTACACACAGATCTCATCTCCTCCAATGAGTCCAATTACATCTCAGTTGTCACTGACTCTTCCCTTCCTTTCATCTCCATAGCCATTTCATTGCTGAATCTTTTTGATTCTTCCTCTACATTTGGCCTCTTTTCTCTATTCACACTGCCAGCAAAATAGTTCAGGCCCTTATCCCCCATATTACTGAAATATCCTCCTAACTGGTCTACAACTTTTTGGTCATTGCTCATTTGACTGAACTGTTTGAAATTTCATTCCTAGATTTCATCAGAAATTTATCATTGTATAAAATCATATTAACCCAGAAATTTACACCTGTCTTGCATCTGAGACCCTCTTCCCTGCCCTCTAATTGGAGAAGGTGGAGGGCAGACAATGGAGAGCTCCTCCCATATCCCCTATTTAAGGAGGTCCCCAGGACAGCCATTTCAAGATTTCTCACCTGGCTTCACTCTTCTGAACTTTATCATGAGCACCATGTATCCTCCAGCTCACCTGTCACTTTTCAGTTCCTTTTTATGTCCTGTCTCTCCTATTGGACTCTGAGCTCCTTGAGAGCAAGGGCCTCTTTACCTTTCTTTGTATACCTAGCATCTAGTACAGTTCCTAGCACCCAGTAGATGCTTAAGAAAAATTTTATTGGCTAACAGTCTGGCAACCCTTCAATTCATCTATTACAAAATTGCCAAATTCATTTTCCTAAATCACAGATCTCATCATGTCAGTCCCATGCTCAAAAACCATCAATGGTGCCCCATTGCCTTTAAGATACAATAATAACAATTTATAATTAAAGCATATCTATATAATAATTTAAGGCACGTAAAGTCATTTACATGTATTACTCCTTCTTGATCCTCCAAACAGCCCTGTGAGATTAATGCTGCAGTTATGAAGAAACTAAGATTTAGAGTATGACTAGAATCTGGGAGCCTCCCACTTCCTTTCCTGAGCTCTTGAACAGTATGTTCCCTTTGTATGAAAAAATATCCTTCCTCCTTTTTACTCTATCATAGCCTCCAATAAGGATTTCCTGACTTAACTGCCCTTGATCCAATCCTACACCCACCATCATCATTCTATTCAAAGTTTTTTTCCTGGCAATTGCTCATGGATAATGGCTATGGTTGGCATTTATCTTTCCTGGAGATGGGGAACAAAACTCTATTTGTTCTTTACTGCATGATACAATGGACATTTTGCTGCACTTGGAGTCCCAGTACAATGGAAAGAGCATTGGTTCTAGACTCAGAGGTTTTTGTTGCTGAGTTGCTGATGACACCATTTGGGATTTTCTTGATAAAGATACTGGAATGGTTTGCCATGTCCCTCTTCATATCATTTTACAGGTGAGGAAACTGACATAGCTAATAAGAGTCTGAGTCTGGATTTGAACTCAGGATGAGTAGTCTTTCTGTCGCCAAGCTCCAGTGCTCTATACTACCTAGCTGCCCAGAAGTCATAGGACTTTGTTTCAAAGTGTGCCTCTCCCATATCACCCATGTCATCTTGGAAAAGTCATTTAAACCATCTGAGCCTCAGTTTCCTCATTCATAAAATGCAGGTAATAATACCTACAATAACTCTCTCACAAAGCTGTCATACTATTCAAATCACTTAATACATGTGAAGCCCTGTGCAAACCATAGGCAGTGTTCCATAAATTTTGTTCTCAATATAAATCCCAAGCACTAGGAAGCACACTACTCTGTAGGTGCTCAAAAGGTGCATGGTGACCAATTAAACAAATCACCAGGGTCACAAAAAGACCCAAAGAGAAGAGTTTCAAACAGTTGGGCAGGTAGTTCTCCAAGAAGGGCAAATCCAGGTGAAATGCACTTCCTGACATGTTCAAAAGAAGATATAGCTCTTGCCTGTGAAGTGCCTCCTCATCTGAAACTTCATGACTCATTTTCCTGAGGGACTAGTGGAAGAATTTGCTGCCATTTCTTCCCTCCCCTCCAGCAGCCCCATGCCTTGCAAACTGAGCATTTCTAAAGCAAGTCTGAGACATAGGGAACGAAAGTGACCTGCTCTCAAAATGCCACTGTGCTCTTCAAGTCTTGGAGCCTGGATTAGCATTGCAGAGCAGTTCCACTCAGAACTGTATCAGTGAATTCTATTTACTGGATGATTTCATCCTGAAATAGCAGGCCAAGAGAAAGAGGGGAAGGAACTTGTCTATTCTGACACCAGCAGTATGCCCCACACTGTATATGGAGACCGAAGGAGGGAGCATCCAAGGCCTCTGGGGGGTCAGCTGAAGGGGTCCATTCAAACTGTAGAGGCATCCCTGAATTCTGGGAGTCATGATTTCTTGATTTTAATTTTTGCTTATTCACAGCGCACAACAGAGCAAATTTTACAGGATATGTTCCTCTTACCACATCTGCTGAAAAGCAGACCTTCTTATTTCCTTAAAGAAAAAAAATCTAAACAGTACAACAACAATTAATTGTGAACTCTTTTAGTAGACTTTCTTTTCTCTCTCATAACACCAAAATCAAAAACAAAGCCTAGTTGAAAATGATACTAATGTTCAAAGAATTTATAAATGGCCAAGGAGCAAACAAAAATCCAACTGGTAGAAGGCTGTGGTTGGCTTTAAATAGTGGCATCTCACATGAGCAACCCTATGAATGGGAAGTCCTCTCAGAGTCAAGAAGACCTGGATACATTTCCCGTCTCTGATACACACTGACTGACAGGCCTAACAAATAAGGATGCCCAGAATAGCCATAATAATAGGTGCTGAAAAAAACCAAATTCTGCCCTTCACATTCTGAAGGAATAAATGAATCTTCATTCTTATGTTCCAAGCTAAGTTCTGGGTGTACAAGTATAAAAACTGATCGTCCCTGCCCTCCAGGGCCTTCCTTTTTAAAGAGTTACAGTCTGTGGGAGTTACAGTCTGGAAAGATACAAAGATAGTTAGCAGAGAAATAGGTTCATCTACTAAATCTTTTATAAGGATAATGGTAGTGGTGATTTGATTACAGGTCTCAGAAAAAGATTTGGAGAAGTGTTTGAGGTACAGCCTTAGTGGAAAGATGGAAACTGTCTAGGATGAAGATGGGAGTACTTTGTCTCAGGGAATACAGTGCTCTTTCCATCAATATTACTACAATGTATCTGTGATGCCATAACAGAATATCTCTCACATAGCAGGGGACACATCTCAGTCACATCTCTCAAGGGTTGATTCTTATCTATTTATCCTCCATGGGAGTACCAGAGGAGTGTCAACAAAGCCAACATATTGGGACCCTCCCCTATCTCTTTTAGTGATCTGTGGGAGCCAGAGCAATTCAAAGATTGTTCTATTACTCTTGATATGTGATCAGCCCATCTTCTTTTCTGATTATAAAATTACTGCATTATTTCTTTTATGTTCCTTCTTGTGTACAAGTTATTATTGGTGATGGGCTATAGGGGACTCACCTACTGTATAACTTTCCTTTATCTTTCAAGTCATTCTTTATTTTTATTTTTTGAGAAATTATGATTTCCCATTATTTGTGGCCATGTAGCATCACTATTAGTGTGGGGGGAAAATATGGTTGTGTTTCAGGCAATACTTTGGGTGTAATTCAAAATATTATACAGCTTTGGGGCAACTAGGTGGTTCTGGGTCTGGAGGCAGGAAGACCTGAGTTCAAATCCAGCCTCAGACATTTACCAGCTGTGTGACCCTAGGAAAGTCACTTAACCCTGTTTGCTTCAGTTTCCTCATCTGTAAAATAAGCTGGAGAAGAAAATAATAAACCACTTCAGTATCTTTGCCAAGCAAACCCCAGATGGGGTCATGAAGAGAAGGACATGACTGAAAAACAACTGAACAAAAATAAATTTCCAAAATCTAATGCTGTTCACCCTCCTCCAATTTAATTCTGGGCCCCTTCTATCTGCAAATTTTATCCAAGCTACTTGCACTGATAGACTGACCCTGTGAGCTGCTCTTCCACCCTGCTTTCCACTAAACTGAAAAGAATGTATTATTCTTCAGTGATAGGGACAGGACCTGTGATGTTATTAGTTTAATGGAGTCATAGATGAGAAAATTTTCTGTACCAATGCAGATCTGTACCTTCTTTTTTAATTATGGTCTCACTTGTTAAGTGCACTGAGAAATTAAATGACTTGCTCAGGGTCACACAGCTTGTATTTATCAGAGATGAAGATTATTTCAAATCTTCTTCACTTCAAAGACAGTTCTCTATCCACTATGCTGAAATGGCTTTTTATTAGTTGGGGAGAGAAGAGGAAATGTATTCTCTTGGCAAGAAAATCTTTATTTCTATGAGGAGCATGTTTAAAAGATAAACAAGAAAAGAAAAGGAGAAATAAAGATTCATAAATATTTTGTACTTCATATTTCAAACGAATAAGGAGAGCATGTTTTGACATAGACAGCAATAGACCTGGATCATAGGTCATTTTTTTTCTTTCCATTTGATTCTTGGAAACTGTGATGACAATAGAGGCACATCAGGAAGGAGCTACATTTCTAAGAATTTTTCTTCCCACAACAAACAGGGACCCAATTCTCAAATAAATGCTTCGGAAGTTTATTCTTGAGTAGTTCTGAGGATATTTTTCAAACACAAAAATAGATCTGGAGAAGTACATTCAAGGCAATCTAGTCCATCCCCCTCACTTCGTGTGCCATCTCCAGTTGACCTGATCAATATCTGGCCACTGGACCCAGATGGCTCTGGAGGAGAAAGTGAGGCTGGTGACTTTGCACAGCCCTCTCTCATTCACATCAAAGCCAATTGCAGGGCATGTCATCATCTCCCTGATGTCATGGTCCTCTTTGAGAATGAAAGACAAGCCTCAAAACCTCACTTTACAAATGAGGAAACTACCCAGGCAAGTGAAGTGACCTTGGGTCACACAAGTAATAACTATCAGAGAGGGGATTTGAACCTAGTTTCCTTAATTCTAAAGCTAGTACTCTTTTCACTGTACCATGATTCTTCCAGAATTTTAGGAATGGAAATTCTAGAGCATCTTCTGCATGAAGTATCTAAAAATGTTCCATTATACATATCTGTATGAGTAGCTGAGATTTTTCGGGTCATGCTCAGTTAAAACATGGAAATGTCTATGATAGACCTTTTCAGAAGGTCCACTCTTCCTTTTATGGAGCCCACTGTGTCCCCTTCCACATTGAAGAAGCTTCCTTTGATTGGCTACTGGCAACTTTAAAACTGGAAGGACAAGCATTTGTTATCTTTTCTACCGTCTTTAGATTATTGTACCCAGCTTGGATGCCGTGAACGGAACTAGTGAGACACAAAGGACTACTTTCCTCACTCTTTTCCTTTACTCTGGCTCTGAGAGATAAGCTCGGAGTGGGGATTTGTTTCTGTTCTGTCTTGTCTGTCCTCAGTTTCAGGTTCCAGAGGTAATCCTCCTAGGACTCTAGAGTTTGAGCTGTGCAATCCTGGAGGCAGGATTGCAGTCAGATTAGTGCAGCTGGTCAGTCTAACACGGAAATCCTGAAAAAACAGGTTGCCTGGGACTTGAGTCCCTGGGAAAGTGGGGTGGGGTTGGCTTGGAACTAGGACTGTGTTCTTGAGGAATCAAGCTAAGCTATGAAATTAATCCTCTTTTCTTCCCTAGACACAAAACTAGTACAAGGGAGAGGAGGATTATGGGTCCTTTGTTGGGGGAAGTATGTATATTTGTGATTCTAACTTTTGAAAGAAACATTCTTTTATAAAAAGTTTTGTGGCATATTTTTATTGTGTACATATATACATGCATGCATACACATACATACCACTCATGCATGTTTACATACATTCCTTTTTATAAAAGTTTTCTGTCACATAACTGCATGTACATACAAAGAATTTATATATACACATGCAATGCATATAACATATGGACTTGGTGTGTATACCTATAATTGTGTACATGCAAAGGACATGTATATATACACATGCATGCATTAAAATGTATATTTGTCCTCTGTGTGTATACATATGTGTGTATATCCACATATAAATAAATAACACAGGACCTTTTATAAAGGAGTGTATGTGTGTGTGTGTGTGTGTGTGTGTGTGTGTGTGTGTGCTAAATGAAAGGGTGGTATAGCTAGATGACCTCTTGTACAATATATATATATGCTTGGAGAGAAATGTAGAGATCATCTCTTCCTGTTCCTTTATTTTATAGATAAGGACACCCGTGCAAGATCAACTGATTTTTGAGGTCACACAGGTATAAAGTGATAGAATTAACAGTCAAAGCCAGGTCCTCTGGCTCCAGATTTAGCACTCTTTTCATTGAAAACATACTACCTCTCTTAGCTCTAAGACTATCATCTTATGATCTTATTTTCCCAGAAGAGAAGTTGAATTCAATTCAACAAACATTTATTAGGCACTGGGCTAAGCCCTCAGAATACAAAAAAAAAGTTGACAGTCCCTGACCTCAAGGAGCTTAGAATCTAATAGGAAAGACAATATGCAAACCAATATATACAAAGCAAATTATATGCAGAATAAATAGGAAATAACTAAGAGATGGCAAGTACTGGAATTAAGAGGAGTTAAAGACTTCCTGTAGGAAACAGGATTTCAGTTGGGACTTAAAAGAAGCCAGGGAGGTTAGTAGTCTGAGAGAAGGAAGTAGACCATTCAAGGCATGGGAGAAAGCCAAAGAAAATGTCCAGAGCTGAGAGATTGAGTGCTTTATTTGTGGAGCAGCCAGGAGCCCAGTGTCATTGGATGGAAGACTTTGCGTTAAGGGACAAGGTTGTAAGAAGGTTGGAAAGGTAGGAGGGCCGTAAGTTATGATGGTCTTTGGATGCCAAACAGAGCATTTTGTATTTGTTCAGGAGGCAATAGGAAGTGACTGACATGAAAATAGAGTTACCTCTTTAAAATTACTTTAACCTCCCTCATCTCATTGATATTGTGACTTGCTCAAGGTGACACTTGTAGTATGGAGCAGAAGCAGATTTGAATCCAAGGCCTGCAGCCCCTAAATTATCAGTCTTCTTCTTCTTCTTCTTCTCCTTCTCCTCCTTCTCCTTCTCCTCCTCCTTCTTCTTCTTCTCCTTCTCCTCCTTCTCCTTCTTCTTCTCCTTCTTCTCCTTCTCCTTCTCCTTCTCCTCCTTCTCCTTCTCCTTCTCCTCCTTCTCCTTCTCCTTCTCCTTCTCCTCCTTCTCCTTCTCCTCCTTCTCCTTCTCCTCCTCCTCCTCCTCCTCCTCCTCCTTCTCCTTCTCCTTCTCCTCCTTCTCCTTCTCCTCCTTCTCCTTCTCCTTCTCCTTTCCTTCTTCTTCTTCTTCTTCTTCTTCTTCTTCTTCTTCTTCTTCTTCTTCTTCTCCTTCTCTCTTATATGTATGTACATATTATAAAATCTTCAATATTCAGTATTCTTTAAATACACAACTACTTTCAAAGACTAAGACACAGAGGGCTTGCAATCTGTCCAGTGGAAAGAGCATCCACACCCACAAAATCACAGATTTCTAAGATCTTTAAGTGGTAAATACACAAACTATGTGAAAGATCATGACCGATTGTTATCTTTCTCCATAAAGACAAAATAAGAAGAAATAGGCTGAAGTTGAAGAATGGGGTATTTTTTCCCCATACTTGACAGCAAACATTGTCAAATACCAGAACAGGTTACCAAGGGATGTCTGAAAGTCTACTTCTCTGGAGGTCTATAAACACACAATAGAATGGCCATCTGTTTGGGATATTTTATGTTTGTATGGTTGTAACTCATTCCTCACTCTGATTTCCATTTCCATCTCACACCCACCTTCTTCTGGCCACATATGCTTCAGAGAGAATTTTATACTAAATTCACAGATTATGCCAAATTTCTTTTCAAAAAAGCCTTTGGGACTTCCCTATCAAATGCAAATTCCTGCGTGGGAGTTTTGAATCACCTTATGTGCTCTTTTCTGCTTTACCTAACCTTATTTGTAAGCCGCTGTACTTTAACAACAGACTATGCCAGTTGGGCAGACTTTTCATCATTCTTCACAAAGAGCTCTTCTTTTTCATCCTCTGGTCTTTTGGTCAAATTTGTTTGTTTTAAATTCACCTAAAATCGTTGTTCTGCCTTCCTCTCCTTTCTGCATATGTGACTATGGTCCTTTAGTGCTCATTTCACAAGTTTTACTTTTCCAGGAAGTCTTCTTTGATTAGCACAGAACTTTTCCACTGCATTCAAATCTCACAAGTCTCTCTATATTTCTATAAACATCCATTTGTAATGAATGAGTAAACATGAAGTCATTCAGGGCAAAGAACATGTTTTTTGCTCTTTTCTAAATCCCCAAAGTACACTACAACATCCAGCACATAGAAATCACTTAATAAATATTTATTGATTAAATGAATGAATGAAAGCACTTATTATGCACTTATTGCATAATAAATATTGGGGATACAAATACAAAGGGAGACATTTCCTGACCCTCTAATAGAGGAGAACTCACAGAGGTGAAGTAGTCAAGGAAGAATGTGTTGCTCAAGAAGTTCCAATTATGGTAAGTAGAATAATAAGTGGTAACAGGGTAGAGGATGGTTGGGGAAAGAAATTCAGCCTCCATATCTAAGTAATGTCTATTTTGCTTGTGTCCCAACCAGATGATGAATTCCATGAGGGTCAATATAATTGACCAGAATAACCCAAGTTCCAAATCACCAAGTATAATTCCATGTGTGCTGTTTCTGCTACTTCGTGCTCAATAATAGGAAGAGGAGGAAGTGATAAAAAAATTCCAGGCAGATAGAGAGTGACAGGGAGAAAGAGAGATAGAAGGAGAGAGGGAAGAAGGAGGAAAATATATAGCAATAAACAAAAAGATACAATGCAACCATTCTTTTATCATTAACTGTGTAATTGAGAATTCTGACATGCCTCTCTGGACTCAGCTATGCTGGATAGTTAAAAATCAAATGATGTGTCTGTCCTATTCTACATCAGATTATTTCCCTGGAAGATCCAGGGCAAAGAAAGCAGTTCAGATGTTGTCTACACATTTAGTCACCTCAAAAACACCTGTTCAAGGAGCTGTCTATCTAACTTGGTTCTCAGACCTATGGATTGAGATTTGAGGTCACTAGTTAGTCTAGTTAGTAACTAGTTAGGTAACCATGTATAAATAACTAAACGCACACAATGTACACTTGAGAGTAGGTCATGTATACACACATACACATATATACGTACATATATATGTATGCATGTATATAACGTTTACATCACCTGTATTTCCTCCCTTCCCCTCATCTCTGCCCTCATCCACCCAGGCAGCAGTTCAATAAAACTAACCAGTTTATCAGCTGAGGCTGGTAGTAAATACAGAATTCTGCATCAGCAGTACCACAAGTAGCAGCTAGGAGGTGTGGTGAAAATCTGGCTTCAGATGTTTACTAGCTTTGTGACCCTAGGCAAGTCACTTAATTTGGATTGCCTTAGTTTCCTCACCTGTAAAATGAACTACAGAAAAAAAGTGACAAACCGCTCCAGTGTCTTTGCCAAGAAAACCTCTGATGGGCACACGAAGAGAAATGACTGAACAGCAAATTATTCCATTGTTATTACTGTTATTATTGTATCTTCTCAGGGTTCTCTATATACTTCATATTCATCATTTCTTACAAAATAGTAACATTCCATTGCATTCATGCATTACAATATATTTAATCATTCCCCAATCAATAACTTTGCATATGCCCTTTCTCTCTTTTTAATTTTTAAAGGCAGCTAGATTGCACAGTGGATAGTATGCTAGGCTTGGAGTCAGGAAACTGCGAGTTCAAGTTCAACCTCACACACAGTTCAGATGCAGGTGCATATCAGCTGCAACTCAGGAAATTGAAATGTCCTATTGCATCTGCTTGTGATGCAGAAATTCTGAGAAAAGATGAACTCAAAGCCCGGATGATCAGTCCAGGTTTCATTAGGGAAGGAGACTCCCACAGTAGAATCTTGGGAAGAACCAAAAGCAAGCAGACCACATCATGGTATAAGTCCAAGAAGGACATTTGTCCTTTATGTCTTTTACTGAAAGTGTTTAAGGAGGGAGTGGGTTGAGGCATGTAGGATACATGGAGCATGTGGCCAGGGTAGCAGGACGTATGAATGTTCAAACAAGAGAGAGTTGGCTACGAGCCAAACATCATTCTAGACCTAGCAAAAATATTTATGAGTTTCTTACTTCTAACTGTAAGCATAATACAGTTAACCCACAAATGTCCCTGGGTAAATCACTTAACCTCTTTCTCCCTCAGTTTTCTCATCTGTAAGATGGAAATAAGAGCATCTGCCTTCCAGGGTCGTTATGAGGATTGATGTTGATGTTCAGTTGTATCTGACTTTTTGTGACCCAACTGGAGGTTTTCTTGGTAAAGATACTGGAGTGGTTTGTCATTTTCTTCTCCAGCTTGTTTTAGAAATGAGGAGACTGAGGTATATAGGACTAAATGACTTGCCCAGGGTCACACAGCTAGTTAGTATCTGAGCCCAGATAATAATGGTAAAGTGCTTTGAAAACCTTGAAACCCTACATGAATGTTTGTTATTGTTCTTGCTCTTCGTGTTCTTTTTTGTTCTTGTTCTCCTTCTCCTCCTCCTCCTCCTTCTCCTCCTCCTCCTCCTTCTTCTTCTCCTTCTTCTCCTTCTTCCTCTTCTTCTCCTTCTTCTCCTTCTTCTTCTTCTTCCTCTTCTTCTTCTTACTTTTCTTCTTCTTCTTCTTATTCCTCTTCTTCTTCTTCTTCTTCCTCTTCTTCTTTCTTCTTCTTTTTCTCTCCTTAGGGCTTATAACTGGAACTTCTGGATATGGGCATTTTAATCTTTTTTTCAACATAATCCCAAATTGTTTACCAAAATGGTTGCACCAATTAACAGCATTACTCATGATGTGCTGTGCATTACTGTGCTTGTGAGCACAGCAGATTTCTTTTTTAATAATATTTTATTTTTTCCAATTATATGTAAAGACAATTTTTAATATTCATTTTTTACAAAATTTTGAGTTTCAAAGTTTCCTCCCTACCTCCTACCCCTGTCCTCTTCCTACATTAGTAACTTGATGCAAGCTATATATATATGAAATCATGTAAAACATATTTTCATATTAGTCACAGTTGTGAAAGAAGAAATGGATCCAAAGGAAATAAGCAAACGAAAAAAACTAAAGAAAGTGAAAATAGTATGCTTCAATCTACATTTCAGAGTTCATTAGTTCTTTCTCTGGATGTGCATAGCATTTTCCATCATAAGTCTTCATAATTGTCTTGGATCATTGCATTGCTGAGAAGAGATACGTGATTCATAGTTGATCATCACACAGTGTTGCTGTTACTGTGTACAATGTTTTTCTGGTTCTTCTCATTTCACTTCGCATCAGTTCATACAAGTCTTTCCAGGCTTTTCTGAAATCCACCAAGCAGAGCAGATTTCAAAGTCTAATAGACTGCTAAAGCTGGAAGGGACCTCAGAGACCATCTAGTCAATCTCTCCATTTTGACAAATACAAAAACTGAAACCCAGGGATGTAAAATGGACACATAATTAATACGTTCTCTAGGATCATAGCACTAGCCCTAGTGCTAGAAGGGACCTTAGAGCTCTCATCTGGACTAAATCTTCTTCTCTTATAGGCTAGACAACTGAAGCTCATGGTCATTAAAGAACTTGTATAGGATCATAAGGTAAATTAGTAGCATACCTAGGATAAAGACTCAAGTCTCCTGACTCTCAACCTGATGCTCTCAACATTCCACCATGCTACTTCATGTGATGTAGGAGGAATGATTGAGTCTATGGGAAGCAGGTGACATTCCCATCCAGTTATCATTTCCCCCATGTGTTCAGTTTGGTATTGGATTGTAACAAGGTAAGAAGCATTTATTAAGAATTGTGTTAAGTGTGAGGGGATACAAATATAAGAAAAAAGAAAGACAATGCCTTCCTTCAAGTAGCTTACATTTCAATGGGGGATGAAATGTAAAGGTGAGAGGAATGGGGAAGAAGGGAACTATACTCATGATGAAAAAGGGGAATTGAAGTACAGAGAGCCAGAAGTAAAATGGGGAATGGAATGAAGGATAATCATTTGGGCCCCTCCTCAAAATGGAGGTCCCAGGTGGAATTCACCAATGGGAGAAAGAGGCCAGGATGATGGAGGGATGGTCCAGAACGAGAAGGTTGTAGGAGACAGCGAACATTCCAGTATGAGGAGTCCTCAGGGGTTGAGACATGATGGCAAAGTTCAATACAGTTTTAAGTCCTGCATATGTTTTTGTAGTCTCCTCTTAAATCTAGGAGTACTTGGTTTCTGTGAGGAAAAAAATAGAATAATATGTGTCTAAGGAGGAATTTGACTAAGGAAGTATGAGATGTGTTTTATTTGGCCAGAGAACAGAACCAGAAACTTTAGGAAAGGGATTAAGGGGAGTTGCAATGAGGCCAGTTTAGACTTGATATCATGAAACAAAGGTTTCCTAACATTTAAAGTCATCCAAAAGTGAATCAGCCTATCTAAAAATGTACTAGGTTCTCCCTCCTTAATGGTCTTCAAGCAGAGGTTGGACAGAAGCATGTTGGGTATTTTGGAGCAGGATTCTTTCGGAGTGTTGTTTGAATAAAATGGTTCCTGAGATATCATCCAACTTTCAAATGCTATTGTTGCATGGCTCTGTGTTTGAACAGCACATTTTTTTTGTAATTTCATATAATGGCAAAGTTGTTCATTCCCAAATTAAGTAAAGGAATCTTCACTATGAAATCTGCTCTCTCTGTTTTGAGGCCTTATCAGGTGTACCTGTCGGACTTAAATTTTAATGTATTTGTTTCTTCTATTTTTATATCACTTTTACACCTCAATATATCTTTTGCCACTCCCCTATCCAGAGAAACTTCCCTCATAACAAAGAAAAAAAGTAGAGAGGGAGGGAAGAAGAAAGGGAAGGTGAGAGGGAGGGATGGAGGGAGGGAAAAGGAGGAAAGAAAGAGGGAGAAATAGATCAATAAAATTAGTAACCAAGACACTAATAAAGTCTGAGAGTATCAGCATGTTCTATAGCCAGAGATGAGGATCTCTGTGAAGAAAAAAGGGAGATTCATTCTCATATGTTTTCTTCAGGTCTACGCTTGCTCGTTATAATTAGAGGGTTGAGTTTTAATTGTGGTTGCTATTTTGATTGTTATAGTCATTGTGTATACCATTTTCCTGGTTTTTAAAATGTGCTTAATTTATAATATTAAATCAAAAGTAAAGAATGTTATACATGTTACAGTAAAAATAAATAATAAATAAATATAGAAGATAAATTCATCTCTATCACACCTCCCTGAGGCAAGCCAATAATGCACATTAGCACAGGTATCAGGACTCTCTCTGACTACAACATGAATTTCACAAAGAGAAGCATTCATGGAGGGCAAACAGTTAATACTCCCTTAACACAATGCAAAGCACTAATTTCTTTGCTTTTCTCAGATTCCAAAAAGGGTGGCTATCATGTCACACAAATTCTGGTTTCTGATCTCGTCATTCAAACAAAACTGTTTCTCCTAAAGTTCCCAGTCATCTCAAGTATCAACTCTAATGGCCTTTTCTCAGTGCTTATCTTTCTTGCAACATTTGACACTATCCTCTCTGGATGCTCTCTCCTCTCAAGATTTTCATGACATTTCTCATACCTGATTCTCCTAATACTTGGGTGACCTCTCTTTCCCAGCATCCTTTGCTGGATCTTCATCTAGGTCAGGCCCATTAAATTTGGGGGGGAGGGTCCCACAAAGTTATTCTGGGTTTTCTTATCTCCTTCCTCTATCTATTTTGGAGATTCCATCAGCTCCTATGGATTTAATCACCATTGTATGCAGGTGATTTGCAGATCTATATGCCCAGGCTCAGCTTTTTCTTGAGCTCCAATCCGGTATACCAACTTATTTTTTGGACATCTCAAAATAGATGTGTCATGGGTATCTCATAGTTAATATATCCAAAACAGAACTTGTTTCTGATTTTCCATCCAAACTCTTTCCATCTTCCAAACTTCCTGATTCCTTTTGAGTGAACCACAACTTTGCCAGTCACCAAGGCTCACAGCATCAGTATCATCCTAGATTCTTCATTCACATTAACCCTTCACCCTTCACATCTGTTGCCAAGCCTTATTTCTACCTTTACAGTGTGTCTCCTGCATTCCCTCCTTCCCTCCATTCACGTATGTACCACCCGAAACAGATGATCACCATCTCCTTTTCTTGTTGCTTGGTTTTTTCAGTTGCATCTGCCTCTTCATGATCCCATTTGGAGTTTTCTTGGAAAAGATACTAGAGTGCTTTGCAATAGCCTTCTCCAGCTCATTTTACAGATGAAGAAATAGAAACAAACAAGGTTAAGCAACTTACCCAGCATCACACAGCTAATAAGTGTTTGAGGCCAGATTTGAACTCTGAAAATGAGTCTTTCTGACTTCAGACCTGGCACTCTATCCACTGCACCACCTAACTGTCCCATTGTCTCCTAATTGGGCTATTTTAATAGTCCCTGATTCAAGTCTCTTCCTAATACATTCTACCTCAGTTTCAAATGACAACTAAAATTTAGATATGACCATCTCAGCTCCCCCATTTGACAAACTCCCTTGTTTCCCGTTCCATCCAGGATCAAATATAAAATTTTCTGTTGGGTACTTTAAGCCAACTTGGCCCTTTCCTGCCTTTCTAGTCTTCTTGTACTTAGTTACCCTCCATATCCTCCTTGAAGCAACTAGACTGGCCTATTTGCTATTCCTTACATGTGACATTCCATGATTTTTTGTATTCATTAAATTTTATTTTCAATCAATGAAAATCTGTCTTCTCTCCTTCCCACCCTCCATTCCTACCATTCAAAAAGAAAAACAAAATATCTGTCACAAACATGTATAGTCAAGCAAACCAAATTCCCACATTGGCTATGTCCCAAAATTATGTCTAAGTTTGTACTCTGAGTCCATCATCACTCTTCCAGGAAGGAGAGGGGTAGCATGTTTCATCATGAATCATGTTTGGTCACTATGTTAATCAGAGTGGATACATTTTTCAAATTTGTTTGTCTTTATAATATTATTGGTACTGATTAAACTGTTCTCCTGGCTCTGCTCACTTCATTCTGTATCAGTCCATATGAGTCCTTCTGGATTTCTCTAGAATTGTACCCTCCTCTTTTCTTATAGCATAATAGTTTTCTATCATATTCGTGTTGTCCAGTCATTCTCCAATTGTTAGGCAACTTTCAGTTTCTGGTTCTTTACTACTACACTAAGAACTTCATGCTTTTTCAATGTCTATCACCACATCCTAGAATGTTTTTTCTCCTCATGCCTATCTCCTGGATTCCCTGACTACTTCAAGATTCAGCTCAAATCCTAGCTTCTATAAGAGGCTCTTACTGATCCTCCTGTAACTGCCATTGCTGGTGCTTTCCCTCTGAGATTACTTTCAATTTACACTGTCTTATATGTACACAATTTTTTGTTTGTAGTTTCTCCCATTAGAATGTGAACTCCTTGAAAGCAGAAATCATGTTTTGCCTTTCGAGAAATCCCTTGTGTTCATGACAGGGCCTGACACATAGTGTGTACTTAATAAATGATTATTGAATGACTGGCATGTGCCAATTTCATTAATATATAGCACAAATTTCCTTCTAGGTGATTGGTTCTTAACCTGGGGTCTATGAATTTGCTTTAAAAAAAGGATTTTGATAACTAGTTTAATATATTTGATTTTCTTCTCCCATGACTGAAAAGACAATAGCCCTAGCAGCCAGTCTAGATCATTTAAGCAGCAGTCTTTCCTTAAAGTGGAGTGATTCACTTCCAATAGATCCCAATGAAAACATTTATTGAGTAAGTGAGGTCTATAGGGATATAGATTTTCTTGTTTTACAGGAAACAGTCTCTCCAAATACTCACATTTGAAAAACACTTTTAATCATAACTGGTTTTATCATTCAATGTGGAGTGTTCTGCCTAAATACTCTTATCTTGGAATGAATCGTAATATCCTTGGAGAGATTTAAAAAAAAAACTTATCCCTGAGAATCCAGAAATATACTTGATGGCTGTGAACCATGGAACACAGCTGAAGAAATGGAAAATGGAATATGCATTATTATTATTAACAAGAAGAATCAAACCAATCCCACTGTAATTAGAAAACCAAATTCTCATTGCACCCTTCATCTAGAAAGATGACTCCACTGTACAGACAGATCTGTCAAAAAAGAGGAGAGATCCAATAAATCTAAAAATACCTTATAGGAGCATTTAACCCAGTTTAAGTGGGTGTTAAGGAAAGCAGAAATAGCTCTCTTGTTGATAGGGTAAACCTTACCTCCTTATGGGACAGTAACAGCTAAGTCTGAATTCAGGAAGCCTGAATGCAAAATTCTTTTCAGCAAAACTGGCATACTTCTGGTGCTTTAGTAGCCCCTAGAGCTTAGAGCTGGTAGAAGGCCATGATTAAGATTGGCATTGTAAGGAAATATCAAACAAGTGTTTATAACTCAAACCTTGGTTTGAACACAAAAATGACACCTCAGATTAATCGAGCTGGTATTTATTCTGAATTTACCTAGTATCGATTTTCAGAAAGATTGAAAACCTCTTATAGACATGCTATTTTTAATTCTTAAAGTGTTATTGTTCTCAAATGGGTTCATAAATTTGAATAAATAATGTATTTCTTGACAGAAGCAAGTTTTTGCCAATTTGACTAATATAAACTTATATACAGAAGTTTCCTTCTCGGTCAGTGGTTCTTAACTTGGATTTTGTGAACCTGCTTTGAAAAAATATTTTGATAATTCTCTTTAAATACTTTGCTTCTTTTCCCATGGTGAATTTCCCTTAGAGCTTCTATTTTGTGAAGGGTTCAAGCCAGCCAAATGTCAGTCTGGTTCTTGTTCTGTTTCTGACTTTCTCCCCATCACTCTGGCTTTACAGTTTCCTTTTGTGCATTGTCTTCTCCTAAATTCCCACTTACAGGGCAGGAACTGTCTTTTTTCAGTCAGTATTTGGATCCCCAGAATTCACACAGTATACAGCATGTAGTAAATGCTTTATTAATTCTTATTGCCTTGTCTTACCTAATCCTATATACTTTGTTTTATTCATTTAAATACATTATTTGAAGAAAGGATCCCAAGATTGTTGTCTAGTATGGCTATTTGAAGTGTCTGTCTATGTTTTGTGCTCTGTTTTGCTTGGTTTGTAAAAGCTGCTGAGGTTTGTGCGGTACCAGCATTAGAAACTTGACAACACACAGACATCAGTCTGGATAAAAATGTTCAATGCTCATTTTGCAAATATAAGGGAAAATATGGGTGAATAAGTAAAATAATACATGAAAGGATACAATGTAGGCCTGAAATCCCCGCAAGGCTTGAGGAGATATACCCAGTTACCGAGTCTGTGCTTGTCTGCATTTCTTCTTGGCAGGAGTATAATACTGAACTATTTATAGTGAGGTAGGCAAGGGGTAAATGCATGTTAGTAAAAGGAGCACCTTAGGAAATAACTAAGACAGCTCTTTTAAAGGGGGCAAATACTACCTTAACTGAACCAGAATGGAAAAGTACAGGTTGAACTTGTGAAAAAAAAGCGGAGTACAGCAAATATTTTAAGATGTGCTCCATAAAGAAGGCTAAAAAACTGACTTGCAACCAGTTTATTAACTCTGGTTGATCCAGTGTTGTCATATGAAAAAGAGATGAGATGTGTTTCTGTTTGACCCTAGAGCAGGAGCTCTTAGTCTCTTGTATTATAGACTCAGGTGACAGTCTGGTCAAGCCTATAAACCCCTTCTCAGAATAATGGTTTTAAATATATGAAATAAAATACATAGGATTATATGAAAAGCTAAACATAGTGCTAAAGCTATCAAAATATTAAATAAAACAAATTTGTGATACAGTAAGATATAGGTTTCTTTGTTTACCTATTAACTAAAAGGAAATGCATTTAAAATATGAGGATTTTAAGCACAATTTTATTTTTCTGAAAACGTTCTAATGTGAAGACTATAGGTACTTATTTTAAATTAGAACATTAAACTATAAGGCAGTCTTTCACAAGCCAATATGCATGTAATGGATTAATTAATTTCCAACTGTGATGTGATATGAAAATATCTGTGATTTCCATTGGTGACAAAGTCACTGGGTACTTGCTAATACAACCTGTTTGTTGTCTGCATTCATAGTGAAGACAGTGCAAAACTTCAGTTAGATGTTAGTGAAAATAAGGATATAATTGTTCTCATTTAAATTCATGGACTGAAGGATACAATAGGAGTCCAAGTTAAAAACCCCTTCCAGAGAGGATTCTGGGAAGATAGCAGAGTTGGTCAGAAAATTCAGAGCTCTCAAGATTTTTCTCCAAAAAAGAGATAAAATAGCACCATGAGGTGAACAAAATGCAGGCAAAAATAAACAAGAATGGGGTACAATAGAGATCTTTCTGGAACATTTTGAGAAGGTCTGAAGAAAAATTCCAGGATGAGATTTGGTGCCTGTGAAAAGTAAACACCTCCAGGCTAGGGTCCACTTTAACACCAAGTCCTGGGGTTAGTTGGTTTGGTGGGAACTTTTACCCCTCACCCCACCACCACCCCACCCACTATAGTGCAAGGAATTTGGTGTCGGAACCAGCAAAAACGAGGAACCTCTGCTGACAAGGAATGCTAGACCCAGTTGAGTAGCGGGGAGAGAGAAACCAGCACATGCCCAGTGAGTGCAGAAGCAATGGGGCGGAAAGCCTCTGACTGTCGGCACTTACAGCAGGTTGGAAGCTTGACTTTGGTTTCAGGCTAGGAGAAGAACAGAAGATCTGGGGCAAGAAGCACTATCCTCCACACCCAGGGATAGAGGCAATTGCGAAAATCAAGCTATTACCACAAAAAATGCACAGGAGAGAAATAGAACCATACAAAGCTATTATGGGAATAGAGAAGACTGGAGATCATCTTTGGAGGAGGATATTGAAATAAAGAAATGCCCAAAGAGTAATATCAAATAGTTACCTGCCCAAAGTGAATTCAGAGAAGACCTTAAAAAATACTTTAAAAATCAAATGACAGAGATGGAGGAAAACTAAAAAAATAAAACAAGAATAATCCAAGAAAAACTAGAAGATTATGAAAGAAAAGTCAATCAATTAGAAAACGAGGCTCAAAATCTTAAGGATGAAGAAGGTACCTTGAAAATTAAAACTGGGCAAGTCAGAAAAATTATAAGCGATCAAGAAATAATTAAATGACATACGAGTAATGAAAAAAGAGAAGAGAAAGTGTAACATAAGAAAAACAACAGATTTGGAGGAAAGATCAAGAAAAGAAAGTATAAAATAATTGGACCAACTAATAGTTATGATCAAAAAAAGGGATCTTGATGCAATAATACAAGAAATAATTGAAGAAAACTGCCCTGAAGCATTAAAACAAGGGGGAAAGTAGAAATAAGAAAAAATCTATCACCAGTTAGAAAAGATCCTATGAGGAAAACTCATAGGAATATCATAGGCAAATTCTAAAACCTCCAGCAGAAGAACAAAATATTAAAAGCAACAAGAATAAAGCAATTAAAATATTGTGTTGCCACAATTAGAATTACATAAGATCTAGCAGTGGAGACATTAAAGGACCACACATCTTGTAACACTCTGTATCGAAGAGGAAAAGAACTGGGGCTCTGGTCAAAAGTATCATACCCAGAAAAATTAAGCATAATTCTGAATGAAAAAAAAATGGACATTTGATCAACTATCAGACTTTCAAGACCTTGTTAAAAAGAACTAAACTTAATAGAAAATTTGACATAAAAGAACCAAGATAAATATAAGGTATATACCAAAGACTGATTATAAGGGATTCAATAAGGACAAATCATTTGCTTTTTATATATGTAAAATGTAAAGCATATATCTAAGATTCTTATTAATAATTGGGCAGCTTATAAGAAAGTATGGGATTAACCTGAGTATGACATGAATTTTCTAGTCTGAAAAAGTAAAACTATATAGGAAAAGCTAAAAAGAATAATTATTTTATACAAATGAGTTTAAAAAAGGAAGAATTAATACAGAAGTATTTGATGGGAGAGGAAAGTTGGTAGTTCTAGTAACCTTGTTTCATCGGGAATGAGTTTAGCAGGAACAATACATATATATTTAGAAGAGTATAAAAGTCTTCTAAATTCATAAGAAATAAAATGCTAGGGGATAGGGATGGGGAGAAGCAAGGGAGGGATATTTAGAGAGGAGGATAAGGGAATAGGTAAAAGAGGGATATAGAAGTATGTTTAGATTTATGGGAATGGAAGGATAAGGGAGAGATTCTTGGAGGAGGGTAGGCAAGTAATAGGGAGGCAAACTAGCAGGCAGAAGTAAAGTAGAGAAGGCAGGAGAGATAGGAAAAAAGAAATATGCACAAGTAAAAATACAAAGATTAGGAGTAGAATTTGTCTGAGGAAGTGTATGTCTATGTATGTATGTATGTATATATGTATATGTGTATATTTCTATCTGTAGCTCTAGAGAATCATATCCAAACTTAATCATAACCTTCTGGAGCGGGGGTGGAGGAAAGGAGCTCTTTAAAAAGAGCACAGCAGAGAACAAAAGAAAACTTACAAGGAAGCAAAAAAGACAGGCAGTTCTCAACACAATGTATATTATTTATTATACATACTTTTTTGAAATGAAAATTTATTGTTACATATTTTGAATCTTCTCTGATGCTATGTACTTAACATGTTTTTTTTCACAAAAAAAGAACTCCTTCCCTAAAAAGAAAAAAATTACAAGTAAAAAAGTTGATTTAAAAAAAGCTGGTGAAAGTTGCAGAAAGGAAGATATAGCTTTGATTGAAAGAAAAATTTCTGAATAATTAGAGCATCCAAGAGTGGAATGGGTTGCCTCAAGATATAGGAGATTCCCTCCAGGTGTGTGATGCTCAGGATGGGTTATCCAAAGAAATTGTACTACAAAAACACTTTTAACTTTAACATGCATTATTAAGATTTTTTCATCTCTTTCTAAGTCTAGACAATCAACAAAACAATAATTCAAGTTCTGATTTATAGCATTTGTCAATTTCCCAGATGTAACTGCTCCCACTGAAAATTTAATAATGGGCATCTCCTCAAACCAATTGAAGTTGACTCTAGCACAACCCTTGTTCCCCTGAAGTCTAAGTATGACCATGATACAGGGGATAGAATATAGCATGTGGAGTCAAGAAGACGTTTTTAAATCTCACCTATAAAACTTATGCTATGTGTTGCCACAATTAAGTCTTTCAGCATCCCTGAACTCTCATATGTAAAATGCGCACATCTGTATTACCTATCTCACAAGGTCCTTATGAGATTCAAATGATGTTATGTTCACAAAGTACTACATAAATGTCAGTAGTTATTATTATTTCTCTATAAATACAAGATTGATTCTTTGTAACAGATAGAAAGCTTCCCTTCTCTTTCCCTCAGTGTACTTTTCTATAACACAAATGATCATTTCCAAATTTAAATATCCTACTTCAACTAGCAAATGTTGCCTTACGGATTACATTTAAATGCTTTAAAAATTTGATTTTTTTCTTAGACATGATGTGACAAATTGGAGAAAGCATTGGACTTGGAGTCAGGAATATGGGTTCAAATATGGTGTCAGACACTTCCTGGTTGATCTTGAGCAAGTCAATAAACTTCAGTTTTTTTCATTTGAAAAATGAGGATAATATTAGTACTTATATCCTATGGCTATTGTGAATCTCAAAGGAGGAAACATTCATTAATACTTTGTAAACCTTGAAGTGTTAGATAAATATCAGCCCTAATAATCCACTATTCTTCCCTTGCTATTCACTCTTTTCTGAAATAGAAAAAATTTCTCACATTTAGCCATTCATGCAATCAAAGAATTACAGATTTAGAGCAAGAGAGTCTTATAAGCCATCTAGTCCAACCATCTCATTTTATAGAAAAAAACAGGAGGCCATAAGAGATTTTATTGAGTTGTCCAAGGTCAGATCTCCAGCAGCAAAGTCAATATTTGACCCCCTGTCTTCTAACTCCAAATTGAGTTTAGTCCACCTCAAATGCCTCTCAGACTTTTCCTGCCCTTTTTCTTAGGTTTCTTCTTCTTCCTATTAATTTCTGAGACCCTTCACAGGTCATTCATTAATGGAGAGGTGAGTTTCAGAGCAACTCTCTAGGATTAGAATGGTGATACATAGTGTTTCCCTTTTCCTGTATATACCATTATCCTGAAGTCTTTCTATTGCTTTTCTCTATCATTTATAAAATAATGTAATCAAATTTCTCCAATCAACTTTAACATATTCTAATTAGTTTATGACTTTTGCTTATTTTCCTTGAAGTATAGTTACCCTCTCTATCCTCCCAAAAAAGCTCATTCTTTCCCTCAAAAATCAAGAATTATCAGAACAAATACAGTTCCCAATAGCTGATCTATTCAAACCTTGTATTTGTTTGTGTTTTTAAGTTCATTATCATTATCAAGAACTACCTACCCTGAAATATGACCAAGATGAGAAAGAAAATGAGGTATAAGGAAGGAGTGGAGGAGAGAAGAAAAGGGAGACAGACACAAAGACAGAAACAGGAAGAGACAGAGAGACAAATAGAGACAGAAGCAAAGTCAGAGGGAGATAGCAAGAGGGAGACAGACAGAGAGAGAGAGATGATTTATTAATCACTTTCTTTGTGGCAGAAGTTATGCTCGGTAATGAGAAAATAAATTCAAGAAGACAGTGCCTGTCTTATGGACACAACACATAAAAGAGAACCAAAGAGAGGATCAGGAAGTTGTCCAGAGAGTAATAGATGGAACCAGTTTTTAAGTGAACACAGTTGACACGGTTGCTTCCTCACAGGAAGTCCAAGGAAGGAAATCACCAATTTGATAGGCTCATTAAAAAACACCTACAGAAAGATAGTGGAGAAAAACCTCCAGTTTCCCTCAGAAACAATGTTAAATCTAGCCTCAATAAGAACTCTAAAGTGATCAAATCCACAGCAAGACAGAGTGAAACAATTTACCAGTCCAATATAACTTAGATGGACTTCAGGAAAGTTTGCCTCATTTAGGGAAAAGGAGAGTGCACCACAGCACAAGCAATGTCCAGGCAAACCAGCAGAGGCTCTTATCCACAGCAAAGAATCAGCAACCAAGGACCCATTGTTTTGACTTACCAGAGCAGTGGCACAGCAGACCAGCTGTGAGACCTCCAGCCCTAGCACAGCCGACAAACTGCCAGCCCCCAAACCCTAGCACAACAGATATGACTAGGCTGGGCTACCCCAGCTCAGTGGTGTAAAGTCAATCATGGTAGCACACCTGAGGACTGCTACTGTGAATGATTTCAAAGGTCCAATCCCATAGCATAATGAACTCTCTATTTATTCAGCAACAAACTAAACACTATTCAATAAAATAAAACAACATTTGTAGCAACATCCTTAAGTAAAACGTATCCTTTTTATCTATCTATCTAGCGATCTATCTATCTAGAGTAACAATAGCAAGATCCTTAATCAATATTAAATATCCAAATAAAGTCCTTTTTTATAAATACAACACTATCCACCCCTAGTAAGAACAATCTCCTTAATCAGTACCAAGTGTCCAAGTAAAGTCCTCTTTCATCTTAACTAGAGGATGACTTCCAAGTCCCATGGCTCTTCCTCTGCGGGTTGACCATACCTGACTCTTGCCAAGATTCACAGGTAGGCAACTCTCTACTCCTGTTCCATGTCTCAGCTCAGGGGCAGTGCTCCACTCCACAGCTTCTGCTTCTAGGAAAACAAAGGCCAACAGAACAACAATACTGACACACACCACCAGCCCTACCATGTCATCTCTATATACCCCAAAGTCTAGAGGCTCTGTGTTAACAGCCCAGTTCATTTTAACAGTTCTCAAAAAGGGCTTAGCTTCATGGGTGTGTTTTTGTCCTACAGCTCTATTCTCTTTCAAAGTTCAGAGACTCCTTCAGCAAGTCTCTGCCATCAGAGGCCCCCTCTCTCAGCCCAGAAGTCTCTTCCCTGCTTGGAGGTCTCCTCCTGGCTCAGAGGCCTCTTCCTGGCTCTTTTCTTCTCAGAACTGGCTCACCCTTTCAACACTGACTCTCTTCAAAAAGTCCTCTAAGAAGAGTTAAAAAAAGAATTTTAAAAATTAAGTAAGAGAAGTAAAAGAAAAACTTGGGAAAGAAATGAGATTTATGTGAGAGAATAATGAAAAAAGAGTCAACAGCTTCAAAAAGGAAGCACAAAAACGGGCTGAAGAAAACAATTCGTTATAAAATAGAGCAGGCCAACTAGAAAAAAAGTGCATTGGAACACATTCTAGAGAGGCAAGCTCCACAAAGCGATAGAGTGTGGCAGAATACTAGCCCAAGACAACTTGAAGGTCAATAGGAAGGATCTGTTACACTGTGATGGGAGAGGAGCACTGGACTGTCCACAGGCTATACCAGCATAAACTCAACCACAGCAAAGCCAGAGCAGAGCCAGAGGACTGAATCACTGGCAACAGTAGCTGAAACTGAATGAGAGAGAAGCACAGTCCTGCACAGTGGTAGCGGGGGCATCAACTACTCCTAGAGCTATGAGCCTACACACTGAATGTTTGAAAGTCTTCCATTTAATCTTCTGGGAACTAAAATGACAGAGAAAGCAGTAATTTGCTCTCACCCTCCCCTGTTGACCTTGAAAAATACAAAAAATATTCTCCCAGGAAAAATTCTGGAATAGTGGAGCCAACAGAAAGATGGGGTACTGCAGTCTCTTAGCTCAGGAAACTAGGGGGATTAATGGACAAGCTCCCTCTTGTTGTAGTGAATGGGTACCAGTACAGAATGGGAAGCATCCCAGTAGGCAAGCAGCAAATTATACTTCAGTGGACCATCAAGAGATACTGAGCCCAAGGGTGGAGGAGCAAGTAAACACCAACATCAGGCATACACCAACAACCACCATAAGATACAGCTCAGCACCAGGTAAACTACCAGACCACTACAACATTCAGCTGCACAAGAAGTCTGGGACAGTGCCCCCTGGGCCCCAGACGCAGAGATCACATTTAAAAGCCAGAAAAAACGGTAAACAATATGAGCATGAAGAATAAAAATAATCAATGACCATAGATCAGAAGATCAAAACACAAATTTAGGAGTGGAAAACATGGTCAATATACCTACATCAGAAACTTCAAAGGGGAATATGAACTGGTCTCAAGCCCCAAAAAGCTTTCTTAGAAGACCTCAAGAAGGATTTTAAAAGTCAAGTAAAAGAAGTAGAAGAAAAATTTAAAAATAAAATGCAAAATGGAAAAAAGGTACGCAGAAGAAAACAACTCCTTAAGAAGTAAAATTGTCCAAATGGAGAAGGCACAAAAACTAACTGAAAAAAGCAATTTACTAAAAATTAGAATTAGACAAGTGGAATCTAATGACTCTATTAGACATCAAGAATCAATCAAACAAAATCAAAAGAATAAAAAATAGAGGAAAATGTGAAATACATCAATGGAAAAACAACTGACTTGGAAAATAGATCCAGGAGAGATAATTTAAGAATTATTGGTCTATCTGAGAACTATTATGAAAAAAAAGACCCTGGATAGCACCTTTCAAGAAAAAGTCAAGGAAATTGCCCTGATATCCTAGATCCAGAGGGTAAAAAATTCATCTAAAGAATCCACCAATCATCTCCTGAAAGAGATCCCAGATTGAAAACACCAAAAAATATTGTAGCTAAATTCCAAAATTATCAGATCAAGGAGAAAATACTGCAAGCAGCCAGAAAGAAACAGTTCAAATCTCATAGAAAAAAGTCAGGATTATGCAGGACCTTACAGTTTCTATATTAAAAGATCAGAGGGCTTGGAAAATGATATTCCATAAGGCAAAAGAGTTTGGATTACAACCATGGATCAATTACCCAGTGAAACTGAGCATAATATTTCAGGAGAGGAGATGAACATTCAATGAAATAGGGGACTTTCAGACTTTCCAGATGAAAAGATAAGAGCTCAGTGGAAAATTTGATCTTCAAATATAAGACCCAAGAGAGGAATACTTAGGTAAACAGGAAAGGGGGGAAACGTTATTCAATAAGGACAAGTTACTTACACCCCTCCCTGGGAAGAGTTACTTGCAACTCTAAATAATTGGAAAAATAGCAGTTGTTCATGGATTGGCCAAACTAATATAATAAAATGTTAATTCTACCTAAATTAATATACTTATTCAATGCCATACCAATGAAACTATTTAAAATTATTTTATAGAGCTAGAAAAATAATAACAAAATTCATCTGGAAGAACAAAGAACTAGTATATCAAGGGGATTAATGAAAAGAAATGTAACATAATGTGGCTGTACCAGATCTAAAACTGTATTATAAAGCAACAATCATAAAAACTACTTGGTACTGGCTAAGACATAGAGTGGCAGATCAGTGGAATAGGTTACAAGACACAAGTCAATGACTATTGTAATCTACTGTTTGATAGACCCAAAGACCTCAGCTTCTGGACCAGAACTCACTATTTGACAAAAACTGCTGGAAAAACTAAAAAACAGAATAGCAGAAACTAAACATAGACCAATATCTTATACCATATGCCAAGATAAGATAAAAATGTACATGATTTAGACATAAAGGGTGGTACTATAAGCAAATTAGGAGAACAAGGTATAGTATATCTGTCAGATCTATGGAGAAGGGAAGAATTTATGACCAAACAAAAGATGGAGAACATTCTAAAATGCAAAATGGATAATTTTGATTACATTATATTAAAAAATTGAACAGACAAATCCAATGCAACCAAGATTAGAAGAGAAGCAGAAAGTTGGGAAACAATTTTTATAGCCAGTGATTTTAATAAAGGCCTCATTTCAAAAATATAGAGAGACTGAATCAAATCTATAAGACTACAAGTCATTCCCCAATTGATAGTCAAAGAATATGAACAGGAAGTTTTAAGAGGAAGAAATTAAAGCTATCTATACTCATATGGAAAAATGCTCTAAATTAATATTGTTAGAGAAATGGAAATCAAAACAACCCTGAAGTACTACATCATATCTATCAGATTGACTAATGTGGCAAAAAAAAAGGAAGGTGACAAATGTTGGAGAAGATGTGGAAAAATTGGAACACTAATGCATTGCTGATGGAGTTATGAAATGATCCAACCAGTTTGCAGAGCAATTTAGAACTATGCCTAAAGGGCTACAAAACTGCCTGCCCTTTGGTCCAGCAATATCACTGTCAGGTTAATATCCCAAAGATATCATAAAAAGGGGAAAAGATCAACTTTTGTAAAAAATACTTATAGAAATTCTTTTCTGATAACAATGAATTGGAAATTGTGAGATCCCCATCAGCTGGGGAATAGTTGAATAAATTGTGGTATATGAATTTAATGGGATACTATTGTTATATAAGAAATGATGAGCAGGTGAATTTCAGAAAAGCCTAGAAAGCCTTACATGAACTGACACTGAGTGAAGTGAGCAGAACTGGGAGAACATTGTATGCTATAACAATAGCACTGTGCAATGACCAACTTAGACAGAATTGGCTCTTCTAACCAGTAAATGATCTAAGACAGTTCCAAAAGACTCATAATGGAAAATGTTATCCACATCCAGAGAAAGAACTATGGAGTCTGAATATCGGTTGAAGCATAATGTTTTCTCTTTATTTTCTTCCTCATAGTTTTTCCCTCTTGTTCTGATTCTTCTTTCACAATATGACTATTGTGGAAATATGTTTAACATGATTGTACATGTATAACCTATATTAGATTGCATGCCATCTTGAGGAGAGAGACTGAAAGGGAGGGAGAAAAATTGAAACTCAAAATCTTATAAAGATATATGTTGAAAATTATATTTATATGTATACTGAAAAAATAAAATACTATTTAGCAAAAGAAAAAAGAAATATACCTTCAAAGCACGTTTGAAACAAGAATGAAAAGGTACTTTTAGGAGCCAAGATGGTGAAGTAAGTAGTTAGTTGCTCTCACTCTCCCTTACTGGCCTCTAAAAACCCAGAATATATCACCCCAGGAAATATCCTGGAACAGCAAGATGGGATGCAGAACAGTCTTTTGGCCTGGGAGGCTTAGGAAATTAATGGGAAAGATCTCTCTTGCTCTGGTGGAAGGGGAGCAGTACAGGATAGAAAGCATCCCAATTAACCAGCAGTAAGCCGCATCTCAGCAAACTAGTGGGAGATCCTGAAGCCAGGGTGGTGGAGCAGGAAAGCACCAACACCAGGACTCCCCAAGTACCTTAGAATAGACAGAGAAACCAATAGATTCCAGCTTTGAAAACTACACACAAGCTGGCATGCAGGTGTCCTCCAGCAGCCAAACCTTTCCATGCTTCAGAGAAACCCTGGGTGGGCAAACTTCTTCAAGGGGCCAGACACCACCCCCACCCCCAGAGCTTCAGTGTAGGCCTGGGGTAAGTAAAAAACAACACCTGGCCTCAGTACACACTAGCCACCACCACTAGGGTATCAGCTCAGTACCAGATAAACTGACAGATCCCTACAGTCTCCAGCTGCCAGAACCTGAGGGCCAGCACAGAAAGCCAGTGACCCTGGCCCCCCTTGGGCTCAGCATCTCTTGCCAGGATTTGAGTCAGAGGTGCATGTGCTCTGGCAGAAGAGTTCAATTTTAAAAGTCAGGAAATAGCAAATATCATGAAAAAAGTAGAAACAGAAAATGACTGTAGATTCTTTTTATAGGGACAAGAAAGATCAAAACACAAATTTTGAAGAGGATAACATTATCAATATACATACATCTGACACCTCAAAGGGCTGATATGAACCAGTCTCAAGCCCAAAAAGCCTTCTTGGAAGAGCTCAAGAGGGATTTTAAAAGTCAAATAAGAGAGGTAGAAGAAAAATTTGGAAAAGAAATGAGAGGTATGCAAGAGAGAATCAATAGCTTGGGAAAAAAAGGACAAAAATTGAATGTAGAAAACAATTCCTTAAAAAATGCCAAATGGAAAAAAAGAACACTGAAAAAAACAACTCCTTAAAAAATAAAACTGATCCAATGGCAAAGGAAGCATAAAAGTTCACTGAAGAGAACTCCTTAAAAATTAAAATGGACCAAATAGAGAAGGGAGTACTGCAGTTAACTGAAGAAAACAACTTGTTAAAAATTAGAATTGGGCAAGTGGAAGCTAATGACTCTATGATACATCAAGAATCAGTTAAATCAAATCAGAAGAATGAAAAAATAGAAGAAAAGGTAAAATACCTCAATGAAAAACAACTGACCTGGATAATAGATCCAGGAAAGATAATTTAGGCCCAAATAAATAAGAAAGAAAAGCATATAGGTAGAAGTATCACAAATAGAGTGGAATAATACTTGGGTTTTGATAGAAAAACCCTAAAATTAGAGAGCTCTGTAAGTAAAATTTGGTTGGAGTGCAGCCAAGGCAAAACAAGAGTTAAACTTTATTGCAGAAAGCAGAAAAAATTGTTCTTACAATAAGACAGAGGAAGACCTCTACTTCTGTCCCCCTCCAATGTCTCATGGTTTAGAGATTATTATCATAATTTTTTCTTATTCTCTTTTAGAGATGATGTGGTATAAAGGATAAAGCACTTGAATTGGGATCAGGAAGACCAGGGTACAAATACTGCCACAGATATTTCCTAATCCATTGCTCTTTAGTTGGCCTTGTATCCTCAATGTCTACGCCAGTGAAATTTAAGCTCTCCAAGTCCTCTTCTAGCTGGATAGGCCTTGAGTTTGGGTCTACCAAATGACCTTGAATCTAAGGACAAGCCTATATAAATTCAGCCTCATCAGTTTACATTTCCTTTCACAATCATCCAGGGACTAGTGAGTAAGCTCCCTAGGTGATGAAGTTCACAACTATAGTTCCATGGAGCTTTGAAAAAGAGTACATGAGATCTTGCCACTACACAAAATTTGGATAAAGATCTCATGCTTTTTTGTGACAAATCCTGCGTACCTACAGTTACCATCTCCCTCCAACTTTAGAATTATCTTATTTATCCTGGGACATTTG
Source organism: Bettongia penicillata ogilbyi (assembly GCA_023548195.1). NCBI lineage: Eukaryota > Metazoa > Chordata > Mammalia > Diprotodontia > Potoroidae > Bettongia > Bettongia penicillata. The sequence continues at coordinate 3,576,760 of JAJHZJ010000032.1, read as the reverse complement.
TAGAAATTACTACAGAAGGATGAGTCATTGACTAATGATGGGGAACAAGGTGCCTGGGTACTCACATACATGTGCCCAGATAGATGAAGTCATATGTCCCTGAATGAATGAACACGTCAATTAAGTGAGTGATAGATGCTGGTCAGGAAATCAAAGGTAAAATATTATACAGGAGTTATAAATTTGGGAGAAAAAGATGTAATGATATGATGTGCTAGGTTTTTGCTTCACTTTTCTTCTAAAGATCATCTTGTAGGGGTTTGAGAGGAGGTACAAGAGTACCACCAAATTGTCAGTGATATAAGGAATTATCTGATAAGAGATCATGTAGGTAACACAAAATTTAAGTAGCTAAAACATACTTTAGATGTCTGAGGCTGGAGAGACAGCAAAGTAAAAATAATCTCTACCCTTGAGAAGCTTACATTTTTATTCAAAGAAGAGAAATGCTAAAATATGCCTTATTTCTATATTGGTGCTGAAACAGAAATAAGGTCATATTTCCTAATATCCAGCATGCTTCCATAATCAGTCATGTAATACTTCTGTTGCTTATACTTCAGGCCTCCTACCACACACTGTAGTTTCTGCATTATTTGAGGGGGAAAGCAGAAACATATTGTGCTTTTTCTTAAAATCCTACTCTTTTCTACAAAACCTAACAAAACTTCAATCTCCAAAGAGACATAATGATGAGTGCTGAAAAATAGTAAACTTGTGAATGAGAAAATGAATCATAGAACAGGTGCTTCTTTTCTAACAATGAACTGAACTACTAGGAAATTCCCAACATGTCACAGTTTTAAATATAAATGGTGCCAACGAGAACTGACAAGCTGTCCATATAAAATAACAGTATCTTTAGAAATAATATTGACAGTCTTTCTAATTTTTCTCTATCCCTTCTCTTCTCTTCCCATTCCAAGTCATAAAATGTCACAAGTTAAGAATTAACTAGAGAGGTGGTAGCATTGGCTTCACTATTTAAAGGATGTTACTTCAGATAGCAAAAAAAAAGCTTATTGTTGCAAAAATGCAACATGCAACATTTCCGAAATTTGTTGACTTTAATAATCATGAAGTCTATAAAATGAGGTCATATGTCAACCAGGGAAACAAGGGCCAAAGAAATTTGTATCATAAGGTTCCTTGTCCAATAATAGGAACTAATTAGTTATGTGGGGTGAGGAAGAGTGAGGCGTAAAGCATAGGTATATATTAATCTAATTCAATGTTTGTAGAGTAGCTGAAGTCACCTGTAGGAGCTATCCCATAGATCATACTCAGAGTGGTCATTCCAAATTCCTAGGCTGAGTTAACCATGTGGCAGCTTAGAGACCTATTTCTGACCATGTAAGGCTCAAGGCTAAAGGGCTTATATTTTGAGTTGATGAAAAATACCCTTATTACAAGCAACCACTTCTTCAGTTTCTTTCTCCTCCTATCTGTAAACTGGATCTCTTCCTAACTGTAAAGTGTTTCCTCAGAGAGAGATGGAAGATTCTGTCTTGTTAAGAAAGTAGCACCTATGCATGTGTATATGTATATATGTGGGTATATACATATATATACACGTTTATGTACACATGTGCTGTATACACATATATGTACATATGTGTTACCTTAAAAAAGAAGATAACCTCTCTCTCTCTCTCTCTCTCTCTCTCTCTCTCTCTCTCTCTCTCTCTCTCTCTCTCTCTCTCTCTCTCTCTCTCTCTCTCTCATCATTAACACTACCTCCATATCTTCCCCTCAAGGACTATAAGTGCTATAACTACTTCCTAAATTGTCGTGCCTTTGGGTAGTATCCCAGTCTCCCATCCTTAGTCATAGATCATAGGATCATAGATTTAAAGATAGAAGAGCACTTAGAAGTCATCAAGTTCAAAATGAGGAAACTGAGGCACAGAGTAGTTAGGTGACTTGCTCAGGGTCACGCAGACAGTAGGCATATGAGGCAATATTTGAACTTAGAAATTCTTGATTCCAGATCCAGCACTCCAATCCTCTCAACTATAATTTCAGTGTTATTCATTGCAGAACCTAGCTACTTCATGTCAAGACTACTTGAATTCAGAAACTTTATTTAAATCAGTAATAATTGCCATAGAAAAACATAATATACTCATAGTTCAATGTCTCATGACTGCTTTTATTATTATCAATCAATAGTAAGTAAATGCTTAATGATACTAGCTTAGGTGCTTAGAATTGAGTTATCAAATACACTACTTGTCATTTCAGAAAGATGTGAATGGAAAAAATGAACTTAAAATAGTACTCAGATAATCATGGATCAAAGTGTACTTGTTAGATATCAAAAATAAATTACTTAAAGCATTAAAAATAAACATTTAAAAGGACCTTCTGATCTGTATGACGGCAGAGGTAGAACGAATGATAGTTACATGTGGAAACATTGAACTCAATGTTTTACCCATAATTCATCATTCTAGCCACACTCAGTTGATATTCTATTTTTCCACATTGATTTTCTTTTCAGGGAAGTGTCCAGACTATGGTTATTTTATGTTATCTCTTTAAAACAAACTTTTCTTTACACACTATAGATTATGAAGTGATACAGACATGGTTGCATATACAAAGTAAAAACAATTAGATAAACAGTTGGCAAAGGAAGATGACTGTGAGCAGGCTTTTTGACTTGGCTTTTTTACATTGTGAGACCTTTTATCACAAGTTACTCAGGCCAGATCACATAAGGCAGGTCAACTCCATGCAGGATTCTTGAAATAATAAAGAACACTGGGCAGCAAATAACAACGCAAATAGTGTGATAGACATAGTATATAGAATGCTGAACTTGGCATTAGATGGTCTGGTTTCAAATTTTGGTTTAAACGTTTATTAGTTATATTGCTGAGCAATTCACCTACCTCGTAAATAGTTTCAATGATGGTAGTGTGTGTGTGTGTGTGTGTGTGCATGTGCATATTAAAACAAAAGTATCTTTATGAGAAGCAGCATAGTGTAGTGAAAAATACATAGGTTTAGCATCAGGACTGCTGATATTGAATCTCAACTCTGTGAATAGCCAGATGTATGACCTATCGGCAAGTCCCAGAGCTTCAGTGTTTTCTGTAAAATAGAGATTGCATAAAAGGTTTCTAAGGTTTCTCTTAGTTTTAATAGTTTATGATGGATTAAGGAATATTCATAAATCAGAATTTCATGATTTTTTATTTATATTATCTTTCCATTCTCCTTCTGGCATCTGTATTTTGCAATGAACCCACTAAATCTTAATTTTTAATGTCCCTGAAGTTTAAAGAAATTAAATTTTTCTTAAAAAAATATGCACACTCAAATGGGTATGGAAGTTTTTCTTACCCTATAGGAAAGCATGGGGGAAGGGGATAAGAACAGGAAGATAATAGAAGGGATGACAGATTATGGGAAGAGGTAATCAGAAGCAAACACTTTGGTAGAGGGACAGGTCAAAGGAGAGAATCATCTGATAAATGTGGATATACTTCATGGGTCAAGATCATATGGTATCTTGTCCAGGTCTGCCTATAAATTTTCTATGCAGGATTTGTCTAATGTACCAGAACTTTTCTTCTGTAATTGTGAACATTTTCGGGATACTTTTGCAGTATATGAGTTATTCATCTGTTATAACTTTGTGACTGAAACAACTCTTTTTTTCTTATACATTTTCTGGTTGATGTATATTTACTCCATTTCTTGTACATTTTCACCATTGGCAACATGCTGCTGACTATGCGTACCACAAGTTTTTCTATTGCCCTTGAGTAGCCATGAATTTTGATTCTCCAAAGATTATGGTGTTCCTTAATTCATTGTTGGTGGAGCTGTGACCTGATCCAACCATTCTGGAGAGCAATTTGGAACTGTGCCCAAAGGGCTACAAAAATGTGCATACCCTTTGACCCAGCAATGTTGCTTCTAGGACTGTATCCCAAAGAGATCATAAAAATGAGAAAGGGTCCCACATGTACACCACATGCTCTCTTTGTGGTGGTCAAAAACTAGAAATTAAAGGGGTGCTCATCAACTGGGGAATGACTAAATAAATTGTGGTATATGAATATAATGAAATACTATTGTGCTATAAGAAATAATGAACAGGAATACTTCAGAGAGGCCTGGAAAGATGTATATGAACTGATGCTGAGTGAAAGGAGCAGAACCAGAAGAACTTTGTACACAGCAACAACCACAGTGTGTGAGAAACTTTTCTGATAGACTTAGTACTTCATTGTAATGCAAGGTCTTAAAAAACTCCCAATGGACCCTTGAACAAAATGCCTTCCACATCCTGAGAAAGAACTATGGAATTTGATCGCAAAATGAAGCAAACCATTTTCTTTTGTATTATGTTTTGTCTTATGATTTCTTCCATTCATTTTAATTCTTCTGTGCAACATGACTAAGGTGAAAATGTATTTAATAGGAATGTATTTGTAGAACCTATATAAAATTGTATGCCATCTCAGGGAGGGAGTGGAGAAGGAGGGGGAGGGAAGGGAAAAAAATCTAAGGGAAGTGATTGTAGAACACTGAAATCAAATAAAATAATTTAATTTTTTTAAAAAAAATATTATAGTGTTCCTTGATTTGCTGGCACAGCATTACAAAGAAAAAAACCCCACATTATCCCCAAAGTGTTTATAGATGAAATTGAAAGAACAGTAAGTTGATAAAAATGGAACAGGTATTCCAGTATTTATTTATTGATCTATTCATGTATTGATGACACATACTGATGAACCACCACATTTTAATTCTAACACTTAAGTTCATACTATTCAAGATGTTGTGAGTATATAAGTTCATACTATTCAAGATGTTGTGAGTATATGACATTTAGTAAAGCAATATAGAAAAAGACAGCTGACCCATGCAAGCATACCTAAGAGAAATCTATACTGGGAACAGTGCAATTTAGAAAGAATTAAAGGATTGATTTTTCAAAGAAAATCAAGGTGTATATACTCCGAGAGAAGGCTGCATCCAAAGAACAAATCACAGAAAATCACAGGCTATATTATTATCCCAAAAAGTCAATCCACAGAAGATGAGTAACTGACAACCCATTTGACAACTTTCAACTCCCTAGAAAATCTTTATGTGAACGAACTACACGTATGGCCTTCCCATCTATCTTGCTACTTGTCCCTAAGGATTATCAGGTCTTATAATCTGCCCTGCAAACAAACCTTCCTGGAGATTTTGTGTCCTTCAGTTCGAATATGATTTCCTTGAGAGAAGAAATTGTGTTGTTTCCTCATCTGTATTCCCAGCACTTATTTCAGTATTTGACATATACTGAGTAGACAATAAACGTTTTAATTATTTATTTTAATTTTTTATTTATTTATTTAACTTTTTACATTCATTTTCACAAAATTTGGGGTTCCAAATTTTCTCCCCATTTATCCCCTCCCCCCACCCCAATACCCCAAGCAATCTAATTTTCCCTATCTCCAATATGCCCTCTCTTCTGTCATCCCTCCCTTCTCTTGTCTCCATCTTCTCTTTTCTCCTGTAGGGCCAGATGACTTTCTATTCCTCCTTAACTGTATGTCTTCTTTCCTAGTAGCAACAGCAATACTAGACAGTTGTTCCTAAAACTTTGAGTTCCAGATTCTCCCCATCCCTCCCTCCCCACCCATTCCCTTTGGGAAGGCAGGCAATTCAATATAGGCCATATGTGTGTAATTTTGCAAATGGCTTCCCTGATAGTCGTGTTGTGTAAGACTAACTGAATTACCCTCCATCCTATTCTGTCCTTCATTGTTTCTCTTCTATCTTTTGATCCTGACCCTCCCCAAGTGTTGACTTCAAATTGCTCCCTCCTCCCTTTGCCCTCCCTTCCATCATCCCCCCCCTTGCTTATCTCCTTACCCCCCACTTTCCTATACTGTAAGATAGGTTTTCATGCCAAAATGAGTGTGCATTTTATTCCTTCCTTTAGTCAAATGTGATGAGGGTAAACTTCTTGGTTTTTTTTTTTTCCTCAGCTCTCCACTTTATCCCTCCACTAAAAAGTCTCCTACTTGCCTCTTAAATGACATATAATTACCCCATTCCATTTCACCCTCTTTCCTCCCACTCCATTTCTCTCTCACCATTTACCTTAATTTCTTTTAAGATATGGTCCCATCCTATTCAATTCAATCTGTGCTCTCTGTCTCTGTGTGTGTGTGCATGTGTGTATGTGTGTGTGCGTGCATGCGTGTACATGTGTGTGTGTGGTCCCACCAACTACCCAGATACTGAAAAGTTTTAAGAGTTACAAATATTGTCTTTCCATGTAGAAATGTAAACAGTTCACTTCTGGTAAGTCCCTTAAGACTTCTCTTTACTGTTTACTTTTTCATGCTTCTTCTCATTCTTGTGTTTGGAAGTCAAATTTTCTTTTCAGCTCTGTTCTTTTCATCAAGAATGCTTGAAAGTCCTCTGTTTCATTGAAAGACCATATTTTCCCCTGAAGTATTATACTCAGTTTTGCTGGGTAGGTGATTCTTGGTTTGAGTCCTAGTTCCTTTGACTTCTGGAATATCCTATTCCACACCCTTCGATCTCTTAATGAAGAAGCTGCTAGATCTTGAGTTATCCTGATTGTATCTCCACAGTACTGAAATTGTTTCTTTCTAGCTGCTTGCAAGACTTTCTCCTTGAGCTGGGAGTTCTGGAATTTGGCCACAATGTTCCTAGGAGTTTCTCTTTTTGGATCTCTTTCAGGTGGTGATCGATGGATTCTTTCAATACTGATTTTGCCCTCTGGTTCTAGAACCTCAGGGCAGTTTTCCTTTTAATTTCATGGAAGATGATGTCTAGGCTCTTTTTTGATCATGACTTTCAGGTAGTCCCATAATTTTTAAATTGTCTCTCCTGGATCTATTTTCCAGGTCACTTGTTTTTCCCATGAGATATTTCACATTCTCTTCCATTTTTTCATTCTTTTGGTTTTGTTTGGTGATTTCTTGGTTTCTCGTAAAGTCATTAGACTCCATCTGTTCCTTTCTAATTTTGAGAGAACTATTAAATTCAGTGAGCTTTTGAACCTCTTTTTCCATTTGGCTAATTCTGCTTTTGAAAGCATTTTTCTCCTCATTGGCTTTTTGAACCTCTTTTGCCAATTGAGTGAGCCTAGTCTTCAAGGTGTTATTTTCTTCAGCATTTTTTTGGGTCTCCTTGACCAAGGTATTGACCTGTTTTTCATACTTTTCTTGCATGTCTCTCATTTCTCTTCCCAGATTTTCCTCCACCTGTCTAGCTTGCTTTTCAAAATCCTTTTTTAGCTCTTCCAAGGCCTGAGCCCACCCGACAACCCCCTGGGGTGTCTGGGGTACTGAGGCCCCACCCTCCACATCTTTCCCCGATGGCGAGAATATGTCCTCGTCCTCGCCATCAGATCCAAATGTTGGGATCATTTGCATTTGTTGGAAAAAGCTCTCTATAGTCTTATTTTTCTTCCCTTTTCTAGGCATTTTCCCAGCCAATTACTTGACTTCTGAGATTCCTGTCCACCCCCACCTGGATCCGCCCAGCTAGTGCTTGGGCTCTGAGATTCAAATGCGCCGCCCAGCTGCTAATCAATGTGACCTTTTGTTCTGGTGCTGGGGTGGGGGCAGGGCAGCCTCCCAGGCGCAGCTCTCTTTATGCAGAGACTTTCAGTAATAAAGATCCTGCCTGCTATCAGGGGAGTCCCGGGACGCCGCGGCCGCACCGCTGCTTCTTGCCTCCGCTGCCGCCCACGCCTCTGCCTCCGCCGCTTCCTGCCCCCGTCTCTGCCTCTGCCGCTTCCTCCTGAGGGTGCCCGAGTCATGGAGACACTCCGCTCCCCTCCTCCAGCCCAGCCTCTCTCACTGACCTGTAGCTTCTGTGGGTGGAGGGACTTTCCCGGCTGCCGGAGCCTCCGTCTCTGAAGCCTGCTCGGGTCAGCTTCTCTGGGGCCGCGGCCAGGGCAGCACTGGTGGTGGGGTCCGCTTTCCGGGGCGCGGCAGACCCTGGGGACGGGTCTCTAGGGCTCCCTGGAACGGAAATCTCTTCCACTCCATTTCTGTACCCCTTTCAGTGGTCCAGAAGTTATGTGAATCTCTTTTTACAATAATTCCATGTGCTGTGGGTTGGAGCTCGTAAACTTGCGTCCTTCTACTCCGCCATCTTGGCTCCGCCCCCTATTTATTTTAATTTTAATGAAAAAAAGTTTTAAAAAGGAATAGGTAAGCTTTGATAAATGGCTTTTAATAGCAGATCATATTTTCACTGTCTTATAATTGACTAAAAGTCATAAAGAGTATAAAATCCTTCTATGCATATTGTGCTTGGATTATATACATACAAAGGAAAAGTTTGGACTTCCTATGATTTTATGACTTGGTAGAGGAAAACATATTTTGAAAGGCTGTCATCCAAGTTGCTTCACATACATATATTAAGACCTTGCAGAAGACTTCTCAGGGTGGAGCCAAGATGCAGAGAAGAAAAATCACTCAGCTAAGCTCTTCCAACATCCCCCTCCAAACAATTTTAAAATAATTCCTCAAATCAAATTCTGGAGGGGCAGAGCCAACAAAAAGTCAGAGTGAGGAATTCTTATAACCCAAGACAAGATAGGAGATTAGAAATAGAGACATTTGGAATGGAGCCAAGATGGTGAAGTAGAAGCAGGGACCTGCCTGAACTCTACCACTAAACCCCTCAAAATACCTGTAAATAATGTCTCTAAACAAATTCTAAAGCAAGAGAAGCCACAAAATGACAGAGTGAAACAAATTTCTAGAGCAAGACAATCTGTCAGAAGGGGTCAATTGCACCAAGTACAGAGCAGAGCGCAACACCATCACAGACTGGACTGGAGCAAGCCACAGGGCGCTGAATCACTGGCAGTTGTAGTGCTTTTCAGACTTCTCAACCCACAATCGCCAAAGGTTCTCAACCCACAATCGCCAACTTCAAAGGTCAGTGGGAAAACTTTCTCACCTGGGTGATGGAAGAACATGGTCCAGCCTTAGCCCCAGTAGCAAGGTGGTGGCAGCCACTACTGAAGCAATGGCTGATTCTGAAGCTCTTGGCCTACTGATGGTGGGGGAAATCAAGTAGGTGATCTGGACCACAGTACTGGGTGGTGGTCCTGGGGTAAGGAGGAGAGATGGCATGGTAGAGCTGGTGGTGGCTGTGGAGAGAGAATCCTACTCGCAGTTCCAGGGCAGAAAAGAATAATTATTTCTCACAGACCAGAATGAAGTGCAGGAGAGGAATAAATATGTGTCCTTTGATTATGTTCCACTTTGGAGGAACTGAGAATTTATATGTCCTTAAAGATATTTCTGAAAACAACTGCACAAAACCCCTGAAATTTGGGACAGTTTACTCTCCATTTCAGAAAGAGCTCAAAAAAATTTGGGACAGTTTACTCTCCATTTCAGAAAGAGCTCAAAAGAGCTCAAAACTCTAATTGGATGGGGAAATGACCAAAAAGGCAAAAATAAATAAGACTATAGAAGCTTACTTTCTTTTTGAAAAGCTATTTTCTTACAATGAGGAGGATCAAAGCATACAACTGGAGGAAGAAAGCAAGGTCAATGCTGCTACATTCAAAACCTCTGGGAAAAATATGAAATTGTCACAGGCTATGGAAGAGCTCAAAAAGAATTTTGAAAATCAAGTATGAGAAGTAGAGGAAAAATTGAAAAGAGAAATGAGAGCAATGCAAGAAAATCATGAAAAATGAGTCAACAGCTCGCTAAAGGACACCGAAAAAAAAGCTAAAGAAAATAACATCTTTAAAAATAGACTAACCCAAATGGCAAAAGAGGTCCAAAAAGCCAATGAGAAGAAGAATGCCTTAAAAGGCATAACTGGTCAAATGGAAAAGAAGGTGCAAAAGCTCAATGATGAAAATAATTACTTAAAAATTAAAATGGAAAAAATGGAAGCTAATGACTTTATGAGAAATCAATAAATCACAAAACAAAACCAAAAGAAAGAAAACAATGTGAAATATCTCATTGGAAAAATAAATGACCTGGAAAATAGATCCAGGACAGATAATTTAAAAATTATTGGTCCAGCTGAAAATCATAGTCAAAAAGAGAGCCTAGACATCATATTTCAAGAAATTATCAAGGACAATTGTCCTGATATTCAAGAGCCAGAGGATAAAATAGAAATGGAAAGAATCCACCAATTACCTCCTGAAAGACACCTGAAAAGGAAAACTCCTAGGAATATTGTAGCCAAATTCCAGAGTTCCCAGGTCAAGGAGAAAATATTACAAGCAGCCAGAAAGAAACAATTCAAATGTTGTGGAAATGCAATCAGGATAACACAGGATTTAGCAGCTTCAACATTAAGGGATCAGTGTTTGGAATATGATATTCCAGAAGTCAAAGGAGGTAGGATTAAAACCAAGAATCATCTACCCAACAGAACTGAGTATTATAATGCCTAAGGGGAAAAATGAAACTTCAGTGAAATAGAGGACATCCAAGCATCCTTGTTGAAAAAAATCAGAGTTGAATAGAAAATTTGACTTCCAATTAAAGAATCAAGAGAAGCATCAAAAGTTAAACAGGAAACAGGAGCCATAAGGCACTTAATAAAGTTGAACTACTTACATTCCTACATGGAAAGGTGATATTTGTAATTCATGAGGTCTTTCTCAGTATTAGGGTAGTTAGAGGGAATATATGTGTGTGTATGTATATGTGTGTATATTATTTATGTGTAGGTATATGTGTATGTATATGTGTGTGTGAATATGTATGTATGTGTGTATATATATATATACATGCACATACACTCATACACACACATATGGGGGGGCACATAGTGAGCTGAAATGAAGGAAGGATAGCTAAAAAATAAGTGCTGAGAGGAATGTACTGGGAGAAAGAGAAAGGGAGAGGTAGAATGTAGTAGATCGTCTCATACGAAAAAGGCAAGAAAGAGCTTTTTCAATGGAGGGAAAGAGGGGGAAGGTAAAAGAGAATAAGTGGGCCTTACTCTCTTTGTATTTTACTTGAGGAATGAGAAACACACATTCAATTGGGTATAGAAATCTCTTACCCTGCATGAAGTCAGTGGGGAACAAGATAGGAGAGGTAGAATAATAGAAGGGATGGCAGTTTCAGGATAGGGGTGATCAGAAGCAAACAGTATTGTGGGAAACAGGTAAAGGAAAAGAATGAAATAAATGGAAGGCAGGACAGGATAGAGAGAAATGTGGTTAGTCTTTCACAATATGACTGTTATGGAAGTGTTTTGTATGGCAACACATGTATGACCTATATCAAACTGCTTGCTTTCTCAATTATGGGGAGTGGGGAGGGAGGAAGGCAGAGAATATGGAACTCAAAGCTTTAAAAATGAATGTTAAAAGTTGTTTTTGCTTACAGCTAGGAAATAAGTTGTGCAGGCAAATTGGTATAGAAATCTATCTTGCCCTAAGGGAAAATAGAGGGGAGGGAGATGGGAGAAGGGGGTGACAGAAGGGAGAACAGATTGGAGAAAGAAGTGGTTGGGGTACATGTTGTCCTGGGGTGGTGGGAGGGGAGAGATGGGGAGAAAATTTGGAATTCAAAATCTTGTGGAAGTGAATGCGAAAACTGAAAATAGATAAATTATATTTTTAAAGAGAGAGAGAGAGAGAGAGAGATCTGCGATAACCAGGAGGAGGCTGGCCCATAGCCCATGTGGATGAAATACCAGTGATAGGATTTTGTGGTGGTGACAGAAGCAGCAGCAACTTCAGGAATTCTAAAGATAGAGATGATAAGAGGACCTGGCAACTGGTCAGATAGAGATTAAAGAGTACCCCTCTGCTAGCACTGAATGCAAGACCAGATGTTTTTGGCATTTCCACTGCTTCTACCCACTTCTGGTGCATCATTCAAGGACAGAGAAAATACTTTTGGTCGAGAGGAAATAGGAGCCCTTAGGGGCAACTTTCCTTTACTCTTTCCTTTACTCACTTCTGGAAAGGAGCAATGATTGCAATTCTAAGGGATCAAAGACTATTCTTTGGTAAGAACCAGAATGCAGGCCAAGACAGCAGTGATCACACCTTTTCCTAGATCACACTACCTTGGAAGCACCAAAAACCTCCAAACTCCCAGGACTAGTTCTGAAAACAGCAGTGGGAAAAAGTCTTAAGTTTGAGATAGTGTCCCTCCTTCCATTTCAGGAACAGGGTCCCAAATTAACATAAAATTACAAATCAAGAAATAGGGTAGAAAATGATCAAATATTTTTTTAAAAGAATCTGACTATAAAAAAATTACTATAGTGACATGAAAAATCAAGACACAAATTCAGAATCAGTGAAGTCAAAACAACTACAAGCAAAGCCTCAAAAAAAAATTGTGAATTGAACACAAGCCTAACAAGAATTGTTAGAAGAGTTGCAAAATTATTTTCAAAATCAAATATGAATAAAAGAGGAAAAATAGGGAGAGAAATGAAAGCAAATAAAGAAAAGACGTTAAAAGCTTGGTAAAAGAGGCAAAAAATACTGAAGAAAATAACACCTTAAAAGCAGAATTGACCAGCTTTTTTTTCAAAATCTCATTGATGAAAACATGTCTTAAAATTAGAACTGGGCAATTGGAAGCTGATAACTCCAAGAAAAATCAAGAAACAATAAAACAAAGTCAAAAGAATGAAAAGGGGAAGGAATAACAACTTTGAGACAACATTATGAAATATGTGAGATATAACTGAAACAGAACTTAAGGGAAAATTTGTATCTCCAAATGTGTGTTTCAATAAAAGAGAGAGATTAAATCAATAAATTGAGTATGGAACTAAAAATGCTAGAAAAAGAAAAAATAAAAATTAACAATTAAACACCAAATTTAAAATACTAAAAAACAAAGATTAATAAAATTGAAAGTAAGAAAAACAATGAACTGGGGGCTGGTTTTATAAAAAATTTAAAAAGTGCAATAGATCATTGGTTAACTTGATTTAAAAATAAAAGAAAGCCAAATTACTTATCAAAAATGAAAAGACTGAATGCACCACCAATGAAGATGAAATTAAAGCAATCATTAGAAGTAATTTTGCCCAATTATATGCCAGTGAAACTGACAGTTTTAGTGAAATGGATGAATATTTATGAAAACATAAACTGCCTGTATTAACAGAAGAGGAAATAGAATACTTAATTAGCTATCTTAGAAAAAGGAATTGAATAATCCATCTATGAGCTCCCTAAGAAAAAATCTCCAAGACCAGTTGAATTTACAAGTAAATTCTACCAAACATTTAAAGAACAATTAATCACTCTACTATATGTACTATTTGAAAAAAATAAGTGAAGGAATATTACCAAATTCTTATTATGAATTGTGGTATTGATGGGGTAGTGATACCTAAACCAGAGAGAGCTAAAACAGAGAAACAAAACTATAGAAAAATTTTCTTAATGAATATCTATGTGGAAATTTTAATTAAAATACTAACAAGGAGATTACACAAATATATCACCAAGATTATACCCTATGACCAGATGGTGTTTATACCAGGAATGCAGAGCTGGTTCGATATTAGGAATACTATCTGCATAATTGATAGCATCTATAGCAATAAAAACATATGGTTATATTAATAGATGCAGAAAAGTCTTTGACAAAATACAACATCCATTTCTATTAAAAACACTAGAAGGCAAAGCAATCAATGGTGTCTGTCTTAAAATAAGTAGCATCAATCTAAAATGAAGAGCAAGTATTATCTTTAATAGGAATAAACTTGAAGCCTTCCCACTAAAAGCAAGGATGTCTGTTGTCACTACTCTTACTCACTATTGCACTACAAATGTAATAAGGGCCATCGGTGAGAGTTGGGGCTCACCAACCACACACTCTGGCAAAAATCATCTTGGCAGACAGGTTAAACCACACTGAGGGTAAATGATAAACCTCGAAAGCATCTGTGAATTAGGATGATATCTACCTCAAGCATGTAAAGACTTCCCATGATAGAATAGGTGAATAAGAGCAATTTTTTCCAACAGCCATGAAGGTAGCTTAAGTAGTCACTGTGGAGAACTTAGAGCTTAGACTGACATCAAGGATGTGAAAATCATCCACTACATCCCAGGCCATCACTAGTCACCTTAATTTTTGTCTTGCCACTGGATTTTAATGATTCTGAAACAGAAACTGAGGTAAACAATTTTGTGCAAGTCTGCCTCACTTCAATTCACATCCAAGTAGAGACATCACACCACTCAAAAAACAAAGAATAAATGAAAATCAATAAGACAACAAAAAGAAGTTGAAAGAATAAATCAATGAGAAAACAAAACTATCATTTTTTGTAGGTGATATGAAGGTAAAGAGAATCTACTAGAAAACTAGTTGAAGCAATTAACAAATTCAGCAAATTTTCAGGATGTAAAATAAAGCCACATAAATCATCACCATTTACATATACTACCAACAAAGCCCAGCAGCAAAAGATAAAAAGAGAATATTTATTTAAAATAACTGCAGATAATATAAAATACTTGAGAGTCTACATGCCAAAATAAAGCTAGTGATTATATGAACACAACAAAACACTTCCCACAAATAATGACAGATCTAAACAATTGGAAAAATATTAATTGCTCATGCATAGGCTGACCCAAAATAATAAGCATCAAAATTCTACCTAAGTTAATTTGCATATTCAGTGCCATACCAATCAAACTATTGTTTTATAGAATTATTTTAATAGAGCTGGAGAAAAAGCAACAAAATTCATTTGGAAGAATAAGAGGTCAAGAACACTGAGGAGATGAGTGAAAAAAATGTTAAGGAAAGTGGCCTACCAATTCCATATTTCAAATTATGTTATGGAGTGGTAATCATCAAAACAATGTGGTACTATCTAAGAAATGGAGTGGTGGATTAGTGAAATGTGTTATTTACACAATACATAGTAGTAAATTACCATAGTAATTTAGTGTTTGCTGAACTCAAAGATCCAAGCTTTTGGGATAAGAAGTCAACATAACAAATTTCTGGGAAAACTGGAAAGCAGTCGGCAGAAACTAGGCATAGAAAAACATCTCACACAGTACACCAAGATAAGGTCAAAATGAATAGATGATTTAGACATAAAGGGGGACATCATAAGTAAATTAGGGGAGCATAAAAGATGTAGCTGTTGGATCTGTGGATAACCAAACAAGAGACAGAGAGAATTATGGCAAATAAAATAAATGATTTGGATTACATGAAATTAAAATGCTTTTGAACAAATAAAACTAATGCGGTCAAAATTAGAAGGAAAACATGAAAGTGAGAAAAAATTTTGTAGCAAATTTCTCTCATAAAAGCCCTGAATTCTCAAATATATAGGGAATCAATTCTCCTATTGATAAATGACCAAAGGATATGAATGAGCAGTTTTCAGAAGAAGAAATCAGTTATCAGTCATAGAAAAATGTTCTAAATAATTATCAATTATAGCACTGCAAGTTAAAACAACTCTAAGATACCATCTATACCTATCAGATTGGCTAACATGACAGAAAAAGAAAATAATAAATGCTAGAGGGGATGTGGGAAAATTGATACACTAATGAACTGTTGGGTGAGTTATGAAATTGTCCAAATATTCTGAAGAGCAATCTGGAACTATGCACAAAGTTCTATGAGACTGCACAAATCCTTTGGTCCAACAATGCCACTACTGGGTCTGTATCTGCAAAAGATCACAGAAAAGGGAAAAGAACCTATTTCTACAAAAATTTTTATAGTAGCTCTTTTTGTGGTGGCAAAGAATTGGAAATTGAGAGCATGTCCATCAGTTGGTGAATGGTTAAAGACGTTGTTGTATATGATTATGATGGAATACTTTTGTCCTATAAGAAATAATGAGCAGAATGATTTCAGAAAAAAATGCAAAGACTTATATGAACTCAGGCAAAGTGAAGTGAGCAGAACCAGGAGGATTTTATATATAGTAATAATAATATTGTAAGTGATCAAATGTGAAAGACTTTGTTACTTGGATAAAGACAACAATCCAAGATAATTCCAAAGGATGCTTGATAAAAAATGCTATCTGCCTACAGAGAGAGAACTGAACTCTGAATTCAGATTGTCAAGTGCTTTCTTAACTTACTTTATTGTTTTATTTTTTTTCTTTTGCAACATGGCTGAAATGGAAATATATTTTGCATGAATACGCATATATGATTGATATGAAATTGCTCACCTTTTCAAGGAAGGGGCAGGGCAAGGGGAAGTGAGAGAATTTGGAACTTAAATAGCTTTTTAATGATTGTTAACATGTTTTACATGTAATTAAAAATATTTAATACAATAAAGAAAAACAATTTAAAAATACTTTACATGATTTTTGAAAGATGTAACTGTAGAGAATGTTTTTCCCATGATCTCTTGAATATTAATATTAAGGAAGGCTCAAAATAGAGATATATTTTCATCAAAGATATATGTATTGCTATGGAAAATGCCCAGCACAAAGTTGAAATGATGGAGGAATTCTTGTAAATGGTGTTTTCCAGAAATTCCTATTTGCAGATAATAATGTGCTATTTGCAGAAAGCCCCAGAAAACATTTGGGGTCTTTTCGTTCACATCATTGTTTACTTAAAAGAAATCAACCTAGTAATTAATAAAGAGAAAAACCAAAGAATGAATAACATCATTCATACCATCTTATGGGAAGATTACACTGAATTAGTGCATCAGTATGTGTATATCTTGGCAGCTATGATGGATAGACAATGAGCTAAGCCTAGAATTGAACAGGAAAATGAGAACAGGAGAGTATACATTGAGAAAATCAAAGAATTGTTTGAATTATCCCAACCTATTCCCCAAAACAGAAGCCCATCTTCCTCACACCAATATTATCCCAGTGACATAATATTACTTAGGTAGATAATAATATTAATAAAAAATAAATTTATTCATATGAAGATTATACTCACTATATGGAATAGCTGTTGTCTTTTTGCTCTCTGGGAAAAGAATCATATTTCTCTTTGATCATATTTATAAAATCAAAGATATGTTGCCCTAGGAAAAATAACTCAATATACTAAATTTAAGACTAAATTAATAATAAGTTGATGATTGCTGGTCACCTGCTAGACTAAGCGTACTAGAATTAGATGTGTTTTTACAACACTTTGAAGAATTCAAAGCTAATAAATCATTCAACAAGCATATATTGAGTACCTAATATGTGCTAAGTACAGTGTTAGGTTCTAGAAATGCAAAGACAAAAAATAAAACAGTTCTGCTTAGAAAAAAAACTTGAATTCTTTCAGTGGAACAATAAAAATAATGGACTCTTCTAAGTAGATAGAAAAAATATATACATATATGTGTATGTGTACATGTATGTATGTATATGTGTGTATTAAGATATTTTGAGGGAAATCAACAGGTAAGAGAATTGCTGAAGCCTTCAGGTACAACGTGAGTTTTAAAAGAAACGAGATTCTAAGAGACAGAGGTGATGAGTAAGTGCGCTCAAGCTGGGAAGACAGCCTATGAAAAGACATGGAATTTAGAGAAGAAATATCTTTGAGGAGTGACAGAAAGGTTTGTTTGTCTGAACCATAGAGTGTGTAAAGAGGAGCAATATGTAAAAAACATTAAAAGGTAAGTTGAAGACAGGTTGTGAGGGTATTGAAATTCTGAACAGAGAAGTCTATATTCAGTCCTAAAGGTGAAAGGAAGTCACTAGAACCTCTTGAGCAGAAGATGTGCACAGCTAGATTTCTTTTTTAGAAGTGTCACTTTGATGATTGGGTGGAAGATGGATGAGAGAGGGGAAAAACTTAGTGCAAAGAGACTAATTATGAGGCTAATATAAAAGTCCAGGATCAGATGTGTGGGACCTGCAGCCTCAAGGTCATATGTGACCTTCCAGGTCTTCAAGTGTGGCCCTTTGACTGAATCCAAACTTCATAGAACAAATAAAAGGATTTGTTCTATAAAATGTGGACTCATTCAAAAGGCCATACCCAAGGCCACATATGACCTTGAGGCCACAAGTTCCCCACTACTGGTCCAGGTAAAAGATGATGACTACCTGACCCAAGATGATGGCCCTTTGAGTGAAGAGAGGGTACTGGTAGACAAAAAGACAAAAATGGATTGTATATGTGGGAGTGGGAGTGGTAAAAAGTTAAGAGTGACTATGAGTCTGTGAATCTGAGTGACTGGAAGGATGGTTGTACTGTCAAGAAAAAGTAAAGGAATGAGTTTGAGAGAAATTTCTGGTTTGGAAATATTAAGTTTGATATCAATATAGGACATCCAATTGGTAATGTCCAATAGGCAATTAAGATCACAGTTAGAATGTAAGCTCCTTTCTGCCTATAGGCAGAAACTATTTTACTCTTGCCTTTGTATCTCAGTATTTAGCATAGTTCCTGGCATATAATGGGAACTTTTGCCACCTTTCCCTATACATAATAGACAGAACAAACCGTTGTTGATCGACGATCTCCATCTAGAACTCAGAGAGAGTAGACCTGAAATCTGAGTGTAATTTGTATAGAGATGAGAATTGAACCTCTAAAAGCTGATGAGATTAAAAAATGTAGCATGTGAGAAGAGAAAAAGACCCAACCTAGAACACTGGGGGTATAACTACAGTTAGGGGGAGCATATTATGATTCAACAAAAGAAAATAAGTAGTAGATAGACAAAATGAGGAAGAGCCAAGAGGAAAATATCACAGAAACTCAGAGATAAGAAAATATCCATAAGGAAGAGGTTATCAGCAGTTTTAAATGTTTCAGAGTAGTAAAGAAAAATGGGAACTGAGGAAAAGCCTTTGGATTTGGCAATAAAGAGGTAGATCATTGGTAACTTTAAAGAGAGCAATTCGAGTTAAGTAAGGAGGTCAGATATCATGTTGGAAAGGTATTGAAAAGTGATTGAGGTGAAAAGATGTGAATGCAATAAGCAGATATATTTTTCCCCAGGAGTTCAGCTGTGAATAGGAAGAAGGGCATAGGATAGTAGCTTAATAGTTGGAAGTGTCAAGGCAAGATTTCCTTTTAACTGGTGATACAATCTCAACCTTCCACTGCCCTTAAAAACGTCTCCAATTTTTGACCATCCCCTCATTTGCTGATCATCTTTTTCATTCTGTTTTTTTGAATGGCAGTTTATAACAGATTGAGGACATAATACCAACCTTAGAGGTGTAGAATGATGGTGCTAAAAGTGACATCAGAGAGTACACAGTCTAACTTTATCATTTTACAGGTGAGGAAATAGAGGCCCAAAAAGTTAAGGTAATTTCCATAAGGTTTCTTTTGATCCCTTGGAAAATAATTCTTCTTAGCCCACTGATCACAGTATACCGTGAAATTAGCAAGAGTTGTGTCCATGTGAATAAGACCAAAATGGTGTTGTTACTTGTTGAGTGGAATGAGTCCAGCTGGTTGTGTCCTTTGTGTCTACTTACAAAAATAATGTTAGTTTGAAAAATTTCTTAGAAAATCAATAGTTTAAAAAAAATTGGAAATGAGTATTTTTGTCCCCATTTGACATGCTAAAGAGCAAATTAAGTCTTACTCCTACTGAGTTTCAGTGTCAAACTTCCTGAATATGTGCTACATCCAATAAAATAGTGCTCTACCAGGTTAGCCTCATTTTATTTTTAAACAGAGATATTGGCAAAGCCCATTTCGCTTGGTTGGATTGGCAGAATGATGGGAAAATTCACTTCCTTTCAGTGGTAAGGGAACTTATCAACTTACATAAATGGTAAGCAAATCAAAGCCACAGAGGAAGAATAAGGAAAACCAGAGATGGACATTAGAAGAAGTGTTTTTTTTCCTGAAAACTATCCAAGAAATCTTTCCCTGCCTACTTTTTTAAAAAAATCATAGATTTATAAGAAATGCATATATTTCACAGCCCCCTAAACAACTTCCCACATATTTCCATGAACTGGATAATTGGAAGCACAGAAATGCTCTTTCAACTTTCTAATTATGGATTCTAAGAATGAGTTTCCACTCCTCTTATAAACCATTCCATGGGATTTATCTACAAAACTAAAGTGGAGCAAAGCACGGAATCTTACAGAAAACCAAAATCCTTAAGAATTCATTCTGGGAAGTATGATTCAGCAGAACAGAATTCAATTGAGTTTCTATTCTTTTACTTTCTCAGTGGAGTTTCTCCAAGTGACACCCATAGATGGATAACTTTATTTCTACAGTGTGCATTTATGCTGCCACCATTTGTATCATATGACTCATTGTATGTGTCTACTAAGACTTCTCTTCTTTCTTCATTAGATCAAAAATTTCCTGGAAAGAACTATACCTTCGCCTTCTTCCTTTGTTTCCCATAGTTAATATGTGCTCTATGCACTGTAGATCTTCATTAAATGATACTGACTGACAGCAAAGATATTTAACATTTTCCATATAAAAGAAGATGACTACTTTCTCTAAACAAACATTTATTCATTCATAAATTAAGCACTGAGGACTCAATATGCGGTTTTCAGTCTCCATGATGCTTTCCAATTTTAACGTTCTATAATTCTAGATGCTGTGAAGGATAGAAATTAGAATTATATCACTAGTGCCTTCTAGAACTTTAGAAGGGAGTGAGACAAGTGACTAGTGCCTACATCACAGTTGTAAAGAAAACATTTTGTAAGCCATAAAAGCCTTATGCAGATACAAATCACTCGTTATATTTTTGTCAAAATAATTATATAACTATTTAAAGCATGATAGAGAAAGCTTGATAAAAAATGTACAGAGCGATTATGAAAGTACAGAGGAGGAAGATATTAAGTTAGTTTTGGGAAGAATGGAAAAGACTTCATGAAAGAGATTGCATTGACTTCAGCTTGAAAGATGAGTAGGACATAGTGTGTAAGCTGGATTTCAGAGGTAAAGGTAGGCAGGGAGATTAGTTAGAAGAATTTCATCTCTGGTAAAAAAAATTAGCAACTAAAGATAAACAGAAATGTTGAGATAAAAATGAAAAGATCTTAGTGAATAATGAACAAAGAAAAGGAAAGAATTTAGTATTGTGGGAATCACAGATGTAGAGCTTGAAGAGATATAATGGAAGATGCTTTCTTATGCAAAGGATAATTAGAGGTCTTTGACTCCAATTCTTTCATTTTACAAATAAGAAAACAGACTAATATTAAGGTATTTGCCCAGGACCATAGAGTTAACATGTGTTTAAGGTAGGATTTGAATTAGGGTCTTCCTTTCTCCAAGTCCAGAATTCTATCTACTATACCACCGCTCTAATATAAATTACTGTTGAGATTAAAAGAAATGGAGAAAGTGTCTAAATTTTGTCATTTCTTCCTTTACAACTTTTCTCCCTTTTGTTCCTTTCTCTCTACTCACATAGCCACCACTTATGTTCTAGGCATCATTTCTCTCTTCGATGATTATGATAGCTTCCTAATTGTTCTCCCTACCTCAACTCTCTTCCCACTCCAATCTGTCTTCCAAACAGTCATGAAAGTGAAGTCATCCTAAAGTTCACATCTAATTTTGTCTCCCTATTCAATATACTCTAATAGATTCATATTACTTCTAGGATCAAATGTGAACTCCAGTTTGCCATTGAAAGATTTTTACAACCTTGTCACTCATCTTGGGACACCATTTCCCATCTCCCAACCATCCTGGTCCCCTTGCTGATCTTCATATGGAGTACTCCACTTCCAATCCCTGTACGTTTGTACTGGCTATACCCCATTCCTAGAATTCTCTCTCTATGTCCTTCTACTTCTTAGAATCTTTGCCTTCCTTCAAGACATTATTCAAATGCTACCTTCTGAAGGAAGCCTTTCCAATTCCCTGCCCCCTGACCTACTAGTGCCTTCCTCTCCTATTTACTTTATATATCTTCTGCTTACATTATTTACATGTAGTCTTCCCTTAGAATGTAAATCCATTCATAGGGGGAATCATTTCACTTTTTCTTTGTACCCCTACTGCTAAGCATAGTGCCTGGCACATAGTAAGTACTTAACAAATACTTGGTGATTGATTGATGAACATGTTTGGGAGAGAAGATGAGTGGGCTTTGAAACATGTTGGATTTGAACTATTGTTAGCTGAATATGTAAATGGAAATATCTAATATTCAGCAGCAAATGCAAGTCCAGGGCTCAGGAGAGGAGATAGTCAAGAATCTTGTGGGTGGTCACCCACAAAGAAATGACAGTTGAAACTATGAGAGTGTTTGAGATCAACAAAGGAAAGGAGGGGATGAGGGGGACAGAGAGAGACAGAGAGAGAGAGATAAGAGAAAGAAAAAGAGAGAGGAGGAGGAGGAAACTTTTTTTTAAAGCTTATTCATGAGACTAAAAATAGAGACACTCAGTAATCAGAAGAAAAGATCAGTATTGCTGACATCCTTCTGAGATCTGTGGCAGCGAAGAACCACATTGCGTTATGAAATAGTTTTCAAATACAAAATGTGATATGAACAACAGTGTTCTCATTACTCTTAATAATCAAAATGTTGATGTCCAAATGTTTACAATCTGGAAAAAATATATATGAGATGAAAAGTTGACTGAATTTTTAAAAGGAGACATAAAATAAAAGGAAACATAAGCTAAGCACTGAAATAGCTTCTTCAAAAACATTAGAGAGCAGTGACACAACCTCATGTTCTGCTTGGAGAAGGAGCTGCAACTGTCCACTTGTCTCTCTATTTTTGAGTGAAATCTTTTTAAACTGAAAAAGAAATTTCCCAAGAATAATACAGCATTTAGGAAAAGTGCCATTATCAATGACTCAGGTGTTCCATGCCACGTGTGTTTTCATCTATAATATCCACATTTGAAATGGCTTCTTAAATAAACCACAAGAAAGAATTGAAAAGTGAGTGGTTGATTGGTATCCAAAACTACAGAGAGTTGTCTCCTTCCCTGTAGAAGGCCTTGGCAGCTTTACTGAGCCAAGAAGAACCACTCTGATGTTAGTTGATCACTGCCTCAGACAAAGGGTCAGAGAAAAAGAGACAAATAGAGAAGATACATAGTCTAGTTTGTCCTTTCCTTCTGTCACATTTCTAGATGGGAAAGCATAGATGCAAAACCTGAAGATAAATATGCATTTGAAAGCTCCAATGTCCATTAGTATCCAGTCATCACATTCACATTCCATTTATTACCTTCTTCTCCAAAACACTAGATATCCATCTTCACTGCCTATAGTGCATCTCCACCCCAATGTCTCAGTGGCAGCTCTAACTCAAAATGTCTTAAACTAAATTCATTATCCTTGTTCCAAGACCCACATTTCATTTCACTTTTATTTTTCTCAGTGGCACCACCCATCTCCCAGTCTCTCACATTCCCAACTTCATGACCTTGGAATTGTCCTTGATTGTCTCCCCTTATCCTATTTTACACTTACCAGGTGTCCTTGATTTAAGCTCCTCATCAACCTTCACATCCACCCATGCCCTTTCTATTCCTGCTATTTCCTTGTCTCTGCTCTTTCCAAATTATTTTTCATGCCTCTGGAAGACTCAGCTTTCTTATGCAACTTTCATGTTACTCATCTGCTCAAAAGCTCCAGAACTGAAGAAGTCATCTACTTGACCTCTCTCATAAGAATTAAGATCCTGAGAACTAAAGTGACTTGCCCCAAATCACGCAGTCTCTACCATCAGAAATATGATCTGAAGCTCCATTCTTTCACTCTAGAAATAGTGTTCTTGCCACTGCACTCCTCTGCCACCCTTCCTAAATATACTCGGTATAGAACATTGGGTTTTGCCATTGCACAGCATTGGTGTTTGTCATTCATTCTCTAAGAGGATTATGACATTATGGAGGGGATTCCATAACATGCAAGCAAATTGTATTTAAGTGAGGGAGAGCTGTGAAAAGCCACCAGCCTTACTTTCTCCTCCTGAGCCATCTGGTCCAATGACCAGATCAGGATGAGAAGAGATGATGCCTGATATAGTGGAAGACCTTGATCTTTTAAAGCTAAGGTCTTTAGCAGGTCTCAGTTTGACTGAGGCAATGCCCATTCATTGATTAAGGCTAGGTTAAAAAAAACCTAGGCAAAGAATGGTTTTTAACCTAGTCCAGAAAAAAAAAATCAAACTGAGAAGGGAAGACCCTCAGGATTTCTGGCCAAAACAGAAACAATTCCTATTTACATTAAGTCAGGGACCAAAGAATGACCAAGAGGGGTTTGGACTGGGATCTATTATTGACCAATCAGCGAGAGCCAGATTTTTGTTTAGGGAATGGTCCTTAAGAAAGATACCTAGTCTGTAAACCCCAAGATATCTTGTGATGTTTCTGAAGGGAAAGGAAGGACAGAAAGAAGGGAAGAAGGAGGGAAGGAAGGAAGGAAGGAAGGAAGGAAGGAAGGAAGGAAGGAAGGAAGGAAGGAAGGAAGGAAGGAAGGAAGGAAGGAAGGGAGAGAGGGAGAAAGGGAGGAAAGAGAAAGAAAAAAAAGAAAAGGAAGAAAAGAAAAAAAGAAAAAATAAGAAAAGAACTGCAATGCCCACCTGGCCAGTTCCAGTTGGTTGGAGCAGCTCCTACTACTCACAGGTTGTTGTCATTCATTTTTGAAGAGGACCATGCCACCAACTTCATTTTCTCCTCCAGAGCCATCTGGGTCCAGTGACCAGATTATACATCAGGATGGATGGAGATTGTCCAGAGATTGCTCAATAATATTTTTAGAGAAGGAATTCAGTCTACAATATGTTTTTCTTTTATTTCAGGTCTTTTTTTAATCACTTCACTCACCTGTCATAGCATACATATGCCTTAAAAAAGTCTTAAACATTTGGATAACAACTTGATAAAAATTAAAACTTCTCAACCTTAATAATCTGGCATCATTCAACTTTCCTTGCCTAACTTTATTTTACCTACCACAAATTATCAAAATTATCATCAAATCACTACTGATGATTTATTATCAAAATCACTACTGATCATCCATAAATTCTGCATACTCTGCTCCCTGCCCTTCCCTTTATTCATACTATTCCGTGCAACGTACCACACCAAAATGACCTCTCGCACCAAATCTCATTGAACTTTGAGGACTTTGCGCAAGTCCCATCTCCTGTATGTTTTCCCTGATTCCTATTCTTCTAGTAGTTAACATTCTTCTCTCAGACCTCACACAGACCTCTCACTGCTTACTCTTCTATCATGCTTTCATTTTGTTATTTTGTATTAAAGTGTTTTTTTATTCTTCTTGATCATTCTTCCCAAACATATTGGTTGTTAGCTATAGTTACCATTTTGTCTTCACAGAGTATACAAAACATTTCGTTTTCTGATCCTCAATACTTAGTTTTTCTCTGACTATGAATATTTCCCTATATTATATGGTAACATTTCTCTTCTTAAAATGAATTTATTAGAGCACTTCCATCAGATATGATAACTTTTCAGGAATAAAGGGGAGATTCTTTGAGGTACAGATGAGACCAGAAAGATACTTTCCTAGTCTGAGATTCTTTGATTCTGTCATTCCTATTTCTTTACTAGACAGTAAGTTCCATGATGGTAGGGGGCTCATTTTATTTAAATTTGACTTGTCCCAAGATCAAATACAGTGTTTTCTTCACGGTAGAGATACAATTCAATTCAGTTAATCAACTACATATTATCTACTTATTGTGTTATGTTAAAGTGAATTGGACTTAATTGGGGGAAAAAACCCATAAGCTTCTGTCAAGGCTTCTGATCATTGTGTAGAAAATGAAAAATAAGGTTTTCCATCTATTGTTCTTGTGTTTTGAATTGACTCATTCAGTTGCATGTTAAATTCTGAGATCAAAAGAGTTTTTAAAACTAGCTTAAATAAGAAAGTTTGCCTGATATTATTGATATTATCATCATGTAAGATTTGAACAAATTTGATATACACATTCAAATATTTTGAAAAATATAAATTGGAAATAATTTTAATTGTCATTGACTTTAGAAGAATAACATTTTAGTAATCAGGATTATCTAATCCAAGTATATAGGTATCTAAACTATTTAAGAATATGGTTGTCTATCCTGAAAAAAACGTTTTGTAATCCTAGATAAAAGTTTGATCTTGTGTGTGATTGAAGTTTCTCATAAGTTTATCTTGTTCTATTGAACTGTATATAAAGTAAGAATTTTTTTTTAATGGAGAAACATGGACATGTAGGCAGCAGAGAAAGAATCAATAAATAGATAAAAATTGAAGAGAGAAAGTAAAGAAAAGAGCAGGAGCAATTTCCTGGAGAAGTCAAGAGGGAATGGCAAAAAGGGCTTATGTAAAGGGGTTGGCCTTAGTAGAGAGAAAGGCCATCTCTTCATCTGAGACTGGAGTGAATCTATTATATGAATGGATGAAATTGAAATTTGTAGATTGAATGAAAATCTTTGTTCTCACTTATCTAAATTATTGATAGTAGTGTTAAATAATATTGAGTTTCTCATTAGCTTCTTCTTCAGAATCCTCAAATTATCTTTCATTCACAAAGGCCCAGAAAATTCCATAAAACCCACAATTACAAAATGATATCTTATTGGATTATAGATACTAATGATTACATTAAATATTGTCTTGTAGAGATATCAATCATTCATATTAATATGCTGTGTTGCTACATTATATCATATAGCATTATATCATTGTATATTATATATAATATTTTTATTCTTCCTTGCAGGAAAAATACAGTTTAGTTTCTGATAGTGCTTTTGCTTGCAAGCATATTTAGGTTTCCTAGAAGATTAGATTCTATGCCAGAGCAATGTGAAATCTTTGCCTAGTATTGCTATCATTTAGCAAGATGGAAGGTGTTCAATTTTGGACTGGCTAGGGCATGGATTTTCTATCTATTGTCTGAGGACAAGCCTACCTAAATCCAAAGAGGCTCATTAAAAGAATTTGGCCACCACCATGCTCTGAATAATTTTTCCTATGACAATGCAAGAAGACTATCTTTTAAGGCATAGAGATGTTGTAACTTGCATAGGTGAAAAGAACATTCACACTGAGGAAATCAACAGATCTTCTGAAGGCTTGAAGAAGTGATGCTAGATATGAAATGATCTTTAGGAATCATTGTAGCCTAAACTCAGGGGAGTACTGGAGGCAGGTCATACAAGTTCATGAAAGATGATTGTTAAATTTTCACTGGAAGCATTTGATTTGGCAAATGCTATAAATCAGAAATTGAATTATTGTTCTGTTGATGGCCTAGATTTAAGAACATGATGGAGAAAAATTTTAATAATATAGATGAAACTTTAAAATATTACATGCATTTTCAGAGAACTGGTTGTTAAACATTTTCCAGTACTGTCCAAACTCCTAATTTTGCATAAGAAGAAGAAGAAAAAACTTAGACCAAAATATGCAATTATTTTCCCAAAATCATGTATCTAAGGTCTAGGGGAAGAAATACTAGAATTAGCAGATCATATTAAAAAGAGGTTTGTATTTGAAGTATGAAGACCTGGATTCAAATCCTAATTTGACCACTTGTGACTTGGCCAAATGGGACCTTATTTTCCTTCTCAGTAAAATAGAAAGGTTGCTCTATATCAGGGATCTTTAACTTTATGTGTGTCTTGGACCACAAGATACAACAGGCAAGTAGATGTGTTTCACCATTGCTGGAGCTCAGTGGATGTCCTTCTATCAAAAGACAGTTTCCCGTTTGTTAGGGCACATGTATTGTCAAACCCAAAACCTAAGACCCCCATCTTGAGTCATCAGCCTAGTTCTCATCAATTCAGAGTCTTCATATAGATCATTATGTGACTCCAATACCTTAATATCATGAGACATTATTCTTGAACTCAGATGTCTACATAGCAAAGATAGTAAGTCTCTAATTTAGATATTACAGGGACACTCTTACTAAAAGGTAAAAGCAATACTTGCTTATGGAACTTGAGAATTACATACAAAATAGCATGTTTGTTTTAAGAAGGAAGATAATAGAATTCATTCCAATTACCATTTCCCAAAATATGTGTAAAATACAGATCGATTTTCAAAAATTCCATATAGCTTCTCAATGAATTACTCCATTGTGAAAAGTAGTTAATAAATGCTTGTTGATTGATATGTGTTTTTAGAATTAAAACAAATAAAATTTAATTATGTTTCAATGAGTTTTGTGATTAGAATTCACAACACTTTAAGATTAACAAAGCATTTCACAACAATTCTGTGAAAGAAGTAAAGTGAGAGGATCTTATTGCTGTTGCAATAAGTGAGGGATCTGGGCCTAAAAGAAGTTAAGTTACCTAACATAGCACTGTTAGTAATTTTCAGAGCCCATAGACTTCTGATTTTAAGTACAATGTTCTTTCCACCAGAGCAGATGGCTTTTCCTATTGCATAACAACTGTAGAGATAATTGGAAGCATTTTGGAATTACCAAAAACTAATCATTGGATGGATCAATCTCCATCCTCAATTAGCCTCCAGGAAAGCAAAGAGTTAACCATCCACTGTCCAACAGGAATATTAAGGAATCCAATATCTCATAGAAAGGGGTTAAGCTCTCTTTCTTGTAACAAAACATTTCAAGAGGAAACATGATTGTGTAATCATTTTCTTGATGCAAAGATGCAGATAGGATCCAAATCCTGAATCAAGCATGTGCTTGGAGAATGACACCAGAGGACTGGTTTTCCTTTCTTCACATTTCTAGGTAGTTGTCTTTCTGGTACTAAGCCACCAAGAGGTCTTTTATCTTTGACAATGATTGACAAGACAATAGATGATGCTATTAATTTTAAGAAGGATGTGGCCAGGCCAGGTTCTAAGTTTCCTCATAAAAGTCTACAGTTTCATTTTATGTATCAACTCTTCACTCATCACTCAATAAAGAAATATATGCTCACTTTTATGAAACAGATTAAGGAGATATAGGAAAATTAAGGAATTTTTGCTTGTTTTTGGCAACAGGGCCTTCCCTCCTCCTTCTCCTCTCTTTCACCCCTCAAAAAAAACTTGTTGAAAGAACTATATTAAGAATGGGAATTTTTATCATTATCATTTATGTCTTCACAACTAAAGACATGGAATTTTTAAAAACCAGATTGTGAAAAGCACAACATATATGAACGAACATTTTGCTTTGAAATAAATTAGTTTAAAAAACAAATTAGAAGCTGTGTTGACAGAAATGAAGCAAAATTAAAATATTTGGTCTCTATTCTCTGTACATCAGAAAATGCTAAATATAATATCCCAGCTGGCTTTGGACTCTATAACTGAGCATATAATATTCACTAGAAGGGCTCAGAATGCTTTTGCCCAATTGTGCCATTGGGATGCTGTGGCAAGCTATAGTGAGGTTTTTGGTGTATCTGAGTGTCTTGGAATTCTTCATTATCCTTTGCCAATTGTTTTGCTTAGAAATGTGAAGAATATGGTTAGATGGTTAGGAAAGACTGGAGATTGACTGGTGTATGTACATATATACATACAAATAGCACTTTCTAATAATCATGTTTGAATTGTATAATCTCAGAGCTAGAAACAGTTAGAGAGATCTAACCCCAAGCTTGAGCAAGAATCTTCTATACAATTCCCCCAGTAAGTGGTCTTCCAGCTTCCATTTACAGACTCCAAGTGATGGCTCTCACTATCTTCTGAAGTCCCCCAGCATTGCCCTTCTTGTTAGGGGATATTTCCTTATATTGAGCCTGATCTGCCTTTCTGTAATTCCACCTATTGGTTTTTGCTCTGCTCCTTGAGGCCAAACCAAACAACTCTATTCCCTCTTACACATAAAAGTCTTTGGAGAAAAATTACTGAAGAAAACTATTATATCTAGGACATTTACCTGGTTCTAGTCCCACAAAAATCTTTTCCATTTTCTATAACATTTTCTTTTCTTTCCTTTTTTTTCTTATTGAGTCTAGGTATCCCTATCTTGCCTAGATTGGAAGCACAGTGGTCCATCATGGCCTTGTTCCAATACTAATTGGCATACAAGCTTTAACTTGTTCTATTTTTCTAACTTGAATCAGTTCTTGGTCCATACCTTTTTCAAAGCTGACTGATAAGTGACTTAGTAATAACATCTTCTAATTCTTTCAATTTGCTGTGATATCAGTCATCTAGGTCTAGTGACGTGAACTCATTGTGGGCAGTCAGCCATTCTCTTGTAGACTTCTATCATTCTGGATTTTAATTACCTTTTTTTAAATTTTTGTTTATTTTTTGTTACATTTTGAATTCTAAGTTGTCTCCCTCCCTCCCTCCCAGCCACACACTAGAGAAAGCCCAACATTTGACACAAATACATATGTGAAACCATGCTTCCATGTATCAGTTCCTTCTCTGGAGGTGGACAGCATCTCCCTTCATAGGTTCTTTGTAGTTTATTTGAATATTCATTTTGCTAAGGATAGTCATTTACAGTTACCCACAGTAATTCTAACCCTAAACTGAACTGATGCTGAGTGAAAGAACCAGGAGAATTTTGTACACAGCAACAACCACAGTGTGTGAGGAATTTTTCTGGTAGACTTAGTACTTCTTTGCAAAGCAAGGACTTAAAAAATTCCCAGTGGACTCTTGAGACAAAATACTCCACATCCAGAGAAAGAACTATGGCATTGGATCGCAGATTGAAGCAGACCTTTTTCTCCTGTGTTATGTTTTGTTTTGTTTTATGGTTTCCCCCATTCATTTTAATTCTTCTATTCAACACGACTAAGGTGAAAATGTATTTAATAAGACTGTATGTGTAGAACCTATGTAAGACTGCATGCTGTCTCAAAGAGGGAGTGAGGAGGGAGGGAAAAATTCTAAGACATATGGAAGTGATTGTAGCAAACCAAAACCAAAATAATTTCTAAAAATGTTTTGGTTCTTCAAATGGGGCAGAGGTAGCAGAAACTCTCACAATAATGGCTAACCGTGATTCTCGTTTTACTACATAGATAATTATAGCTGTGGATCCATAGTACCTCTGTCTTGTCTGTTTCTGTTATGTTCTTTCTTAATCTCAGATGAAGAAATATCAGAGACAGAACAAATCTTGTGAATTTTGAAAGGCCAGAGATCCATAAAAGTTCCTCTCAGTAACTGGAGCCAGTAGCATCAGTGGCTGAGTTTTGTGAAGAGCTAGGTCTTAGGAGCAAGCAACCTGTTTGACCCAGTTAAGGAATCAATTGACCTGGCACCCAAGATACAATGTCCTTCAAGCCAGGAAACTAATGGTCCATCAACTGGGTCATATCCATAATTTAACTTAATAGGGGCTCAATGGAGGGAAATAAGGAACTTTAAGAGACAGGAGTATCTTTTTCCTGATTAGAGATAAAATCAAGTGAAGTCAACAAGCATTTATTAAGAATTGATTATGTGACAGGCACTATGCTGCATAATGGGAAAATTAAGTGGAAAGTTAATTCCTGCCCTCAAGGAGCTTATATTCAAAAGAGAGGAGACAAGAGAGCAAAAGAACTGAAAGTGGGGAAGGGAGAGGGATTCACATAGACTCTGAAAAATCCCTCCACAGTACCTCTCTGCTCCTGGAGCCCCTTCCTTCCTCTGGTTGGAGAAAGTTCAGGCAGACATAAGAGAACTACTTTCAGACACTCTATTTTTTGTGTATGAGTTTGACTAGATGGCCACTGAGTTCCCTTCTAAAACTCATATTCTATGTTGTTTTTTTTAATTCTGCCTACTCAACCTCAATTACCTGCTCTTGCTTCCATCTCCTGTGTATTTTTTTAAAAAATCTGAATTATCAATGAGTTCCCTATATAGTCCTCAGTCTTTATAGACAGATTTCCATTTTTTTCTTTCTCATCAGTGTTCTCACAATTTAATTCTTGAAAATATTCTATTTCTCTGGAAATGATTCCTTTGCAGAATATTGTCATTAAATCTGACTTATCCTGTCTCTAAACCCTTTTTAAATCTTCTCTCATCACAACTACTAGGCATGCCAGATCACACCCAGCTTTTCTCTCCTCTTTTATGCTATGACAATTGGTTGCTTGCCCTCAAGGTTATATATCATTTCTATTTCTACAATTATTTCCTCAACAGTAAGACTTGTGTACTGAAAAGTTATTTCCCTTACTGTTTTGTTCACAGTGATAGATGAAAAATATCAGTAAGACAAGTCCCAAATTTTTGAGCTGCTCTATTTTTTAAAAGTGAAAATGTTTCATCAGTTCCCTGGACAGATGACTTCTTCTATGATTATATAATATTATATAATATCATGCCTTAGTAACAGGCTAATGACCCAACTATCAAAACTCTTCATCTAGTTCTTCCTTCTTATAGTATAATCCAATAGCAAAATTGCTTGGTCTAATGGTAATTTAAATGGGAAGATCTGGATGGTGCAGTAGAAGGATGGATCTGCTCTAGCTCTCTCCCCACAGCCCTTAAAAACCTATAAAAATGACTAAACAACTTCTAGAGCAGCAGAAGCCACAAAATGACAGAGTGAAACAGATTTCCAGCCCAAGACATCCTGGAAGGCTGACAGGAAACATCTATCTCACTGGGCTTGGAGCAGAGTGCAGCCCAGCATGGGACATGCATGCAGCATGGACAGGACTAGAGCAGGCTTTTGGGGGCTGAATCACAGGGAAGCTGCTGTGGTTTCCCACTTTTCTCAAGCCACAAATGCCAAAGACAGCTTCAAATATCAGTAAGAAAGTTCTTTCACCTGAGTGAGAGAGGAGCTTGGTTGGGCTCCAACCCCCAGACCCAGGGCAGTAGCAGCCACTAGGGTAGCAGCATCCACTTTTGAAACCCTAAATCCCCTGGGGGAGTTGAGTGACTGATCTGAATCTCAGTACAGAGTGGCAGTCCTGGAGTGAGAAGGAACACTTGTATGACGGAACTGGTGGCAGCTGTGGAGAGGGAATCCTACTCACGGTTCCAGGGCAGAAAAGAGTGCTTTTGGTTGCTCACAGACCAGAGCACAGGCCAGGAGAGGGGGAAACCCCATTCCTTTGACTATGCCACCTTGGAGGAACAGAGAACTTACAGGACCCTAGAGATATCTTACAGAACAGCTGCATTCCTTTGACTGTGCCACCTTGGAGGAACTGAGAACTTACAGGACCCTAGAGATATCTTACAGAACAGCTGCAAAACCTCTGAAGCCTAAGGAAGTATACCTTCCACTTGACAAAGGAACCAGAAGTCAAGTAACTAGTTAGGAAAATGCCTCAAAAGGAGAAAAATAGGACTATAGAAGGTTACTTTCTTGGTGAAAAGGAATTGTTTTTCATTCTTTTGGAAGAGGAAGAGCAAAGCATGCAATCACAGGAAGATAGAAAGTTCAAGGCTTCTATATCCAAAGGCTCCAAAAGTATATATGCAATAGTCTCAGGGCATGGAAGAGCTCGAAAAGGATTTTGAAGATCAAGTAAAAGAAGTAGAGGAAAAATTGGGAAAAGAAATGAGATCTATACAAATAAATCATGAAAAACAAATCAATAACTTACTAAAGGAGACCCTAAAAGTGATGAAGAAAGTAACACCTTTAAAAATAGACTAACAAACATGACAAAAGAGGTCTAAAAAGCCAATGAAGAGAATAATGCTTTAAAAAGTAAAATTGGCCAAATGGAAAAGGAGACTCAAAGGCTTACTGAAGAAAATGGGTGTTTAAAAATTAGACTGGAGCAGATGGAAACTAATGACTTTATGAGAAATCAAGAAATTATAAAACAAAACCAGAAGATGAACAAATAGAAGACAATGTGAAATATCTCACAGGAAAAACAATTGACCTGGAAAATAGATCCAGGACAGATAATTTAAAATTTATTGGTTTACCTGAAGATCATGATCAAAAAAAGAACCTAGGTATCATCTTCCAAGAAATTATCAAGGAAAACTGCCCTGATATTCAGAACCAGAAGATAAAATAAAAATGGAAAAAATTCACTAATCACTTCCTGAAAGAGATCCCCAAAGAAAATATCCTAGGAATATTGCAGCCAAATTCCACAGTTGCTAGGTCAAGTAGAAAATATAAAAAGCAGCCAGAAAGACACAGTTCAAGTATTGTGAAATACAATCAGAATAACACAGGATTTATCAACTTCTGCACTAAGAGATTGAAGCACTTGGAATATGATATTCCAGAGGGCAAAGGAGGGAGGATTAAAACCAAGAATCACCTACCCAGCAAAAATGGTATAATATTTCAGGGAGAAAAATGGAATTTCAATGAAGTAGAAGATTTCCAAGCATTCTTGTTGAAAAGACCAGAGCTGAACAGAAAATTTGATTTTCAAATACAAGAATAAAAAAAAAAATCATGAAAAGGTAAACAGGAACGAGAAACCTTGACTAACTCATTAAAGTTGAACTGTTTACATTCCTACATGGAAAGATGTTATTATGAACATGTTATTATGTACATATATATATATATATACATACATAGACAGAGGGCACAGAGTGAGTATGCATATATAAAGTGAGAATACTTAAAAAATAAAATTTCTGTTGAGTGGAATGTAATAACAAATACTCAATTGAATATGGAAATCTATTTCACCCTGAAGGAAAACATGGGGGAAGGGGATAAGGAGAGGGAAGATAATAGAAGTGAGCAAATTGGAGAAAGGGGTAATCAGAAGAGAATATTATTGTAGGAGGACAGGTCAAGGGACAGAATGAAATAAATGGAGGGCAGAACAAGACAGAGGGAAATGTGGCTAGTCTTTTGCAACATAACTATTATGGAAGTGTTTTGCGTAGTTACACATGTATGACCTATATTGAATTGCTTGTTTTCTCAATGAGGGTGGGTAAGGAGGGAGAAAGGCAGAGAATATGGAACTCAAAGCTTTAATAATGCATGTTAAAATTGTTTTAACTTGCAACTGAGAAATAAGATAAACAGGCAATGGAGTATAGAAATCTATTTTGTCCTACAGGAAAATAGAGGGGAGAAGGATGGTAGAAGATGGGGATAATAGAAAGGAGGACAGGCTGGAGGAAGGAGTAGAAGGGGTGCATGCTGTCCTGAGGTGGGGGATGGAAAGAAAATTTTGAATTCAAATTCTTGTGGAAATGAATGTTGAGAACTGAAAAATAAATAAATTATATATTTTTAAAAATAAAAAAACATTAATGGGAAGATATTTCCCATTCATTAATAGGCCCATGTGACTTTTCCATGTCACATGGAACCTGTGGTGGGAGAAGTTTGCTGAATGGGTGGAACAGGAAGAGGAAGAGCTAGAGCAGAGCTGAGAGGAAATTAG
>JAJHZJ010000032.1:3171516-3536516 GCA_023548195.1 Bettongia penicillata ogilbyi | reverse complement strand
CTGATCTTTTAATATAGAAGCTTCGGTCCTATGTGATCCTGACAGTAGCTCCTCAATATCTGAATTGCTTCTTTATTTTCTCCTTCACTTGACAGTTCTGGAATTTGGCAATGACATTCCTTAGTGTTTTTCATTTTGGGATCCCTTTCAGGAAGTGAACAGTGGATTCTTTTGATGACATTTTGTCCTCTGGATCTAGGACTTCTGGACAGTTTTCCTTGATGATTGCTTGGAAGATATTATTCAGACCCTTTTTTTAATCATGGCTTTCTGGTGGACCAATAATTTTTAGATTTTCTCTCCTGGATCTATTTTCCAGGTCAATTACTTTTCCAAATATATATTTTGCATTTTCTTCTATCTTTTCATTCTTTAGATTTTGTTTGACTGATTCTTGATGTCTCATAGAGTCATTAGCTTCTACTTGTCGAATTCTAATTTTTGACAAATTGTTTTCTTCAGTTAACTTTTGCATCTCCTTTGCCATCTGTCTAATTGTTCCTTTTAAGGAGTTATTTTCTCCAGTTAGTTTTTGTACTTCCTTTTACATTTGTCCAATTTTCCCAGTTAGGTTTTGTGTTTCCTTTTCCATTTGTCTGAATTTTCTTTTAAATTCTTCCGTGATTTCTTTTTTTCATACTTTTAAAATCAACGGCCAATTTTTCTTCTACTTCCCTAATTTGGCTTTTACAATCCTCTTGAGCTCTTCCAAGAATGATGTTTGGGCTTGAGACAAGTTCCTATTCCCTTCTGAAGTTTCAGATGGGAGTACAGTCTCAATGCTTACCTCTTTGGTATTCATATTTTGGTCCTTGTCCCCATAGAAAGTTCTACGGTCTTACCTTTTCTGGTTTGCTTCTTACCCATGATGATCACCCTTTTCTTGACTTTTAAAGTGGATCTCTGCTTCTGGGGCACAGGGGGTTCTGTCCCACCATTCCTGTGCTTAAAACTTGATGTTTTATGTATTGTGGTCTCTGATTCTTTCATTTAGGAGCTATAATGTTGTAGCTTACCTGGTGCTGAGCTGCTGGATGTGTGAAAGCAGAGGCCAGGTGAAATCTTTTTGAGTTTCCCCAGAGTTAACTTGGAGCTAGCTGCATTAAGTATTAAGTATGGGGGATAGGTGATCTGGCAGCAGGTGGTCTCCACTCCTGAGCACAGGCAGGCTCAGTGGTTGGTGAACCCTGTTTGTGCTAGTGTCTTCCCTATTCCCAATTCCCCTGGTTGTGCTGAGGCAGGCCTAGAGTTCTGATGTTGATGATTATGGGCTCCACCCCCCTGGGGCTCAGGATCTCCTTCTGGTTAATTAAGATGGGGTCATCTGGGACAGTTCCAGTCCTGCACTGGTCCCCTTCAACCACAGCAACAGGGACCCCCTTTTGCAATTTTCCTAGCCTCACAGGTGAAGAGACTGTTTACCACTTAAGCTGATCTCAGTGTTCCTGGATTTTTCCTAGAGAAATATTCTCTTGGTTTTTCAAGGTCAAAAAGGGGAGGGAGGTGTAGAGGTAACTGCTAAGGGTAGAGATGTAATTCCAAAGATTCTGGGCACAAAAATCTCTTCCTACTCCAAGATGAGTGTACATGCTTGATTGTACCACCTTGGAGGAACTGAGATTTTACAGATTCCCAGAGTATATACTCTACTCTTAACAAGGGATCCAAAAATCAAGTAACTGGTTGGGAAAATGCCCAAAAAAGGGAAAAAAATAAGACCATAGAAGATTACTTTCTTGGTGAACAGATATCTTCTCCTATCCTTTCAGATGAGGAAGAACAATGCTTACCATCAAGAAAAGACATAAAAGTCAAGGCTTCTGTATCCCAAACATCCAAAATAAATATTCAGTGATCTCAGGCCATGGAAGAGCTCAAAAAGGATTTTGAAAATCAAGTTAGACATGCGGAGGAAAAACTGGGAAGAGAAATGAGAGAGATGCAAGGAAAGCATGAAAAGCAGGTCAATACCTTGCTAAAGGAGATCCAAAAAAATGCTGAAGAAAATAACAGCTTGAAAAATAGGCTCACTCAATTGGCAAAAGAGGTTCAAAAAGCCAATGAGGAGAAGAATGATTTCAAAAGCAGAATTAGCCAAATGGAAAAGGAGGTTAAAAAGCTCACTGAAGAAAATAGTTCTTTAAACATTAGAATGGAACAGATTGAGGCTAATGACTTTATGAGAAACCAAGAAATCACAAAACAAAACCAAAAGAATGAAAAAAAATGGAAGATAATGTGAAATACCTCATTGGAAAAACAAGTGACCTGGAAAATAAATCCAGGAGAGACAATTTTAAAATTATGGGACTACTTGAAAGCCATGATTAAAAAAAAAAACCTAGACATCATCTTTCATGAAATTATCAAGGAAAACTGCCCTGATATTCTAGAACAAGGGGACAAAATAAATATTGAAAGAATCCATCGATCACCTCTGAAAGTGATCCAAAAAGAAGAACTCCTAGGAACACTGTGGCCAAATTCCAGAGTTTGCTGGTCAAGGAGAAAATATTGCAAGCAGCTAGAAAGAAACAATTCCAGTATTGCGGAAAGACAATCAGGATAACACAAGATCTAGCAACTTCTATATTAAGGGATCGAAGGGCATGGAATATGATATTTCAGAAGTCAAAGGAACTAGGACTCAAACCAAGAATCACCTACCCAGCAAAACTGAGTATAATACTTCAGGGGAAAAAATTGTCTTTCAATGAAATAGAGGACTTTCAAGCATTCTTGATGAAAAGACCAGATCTGAAAAGACAATTTGACCTTCAAACACAAGAATCAAGAGAAGCATGAAAAGGTAAACAGCAAAGAGAAAGTATAAGGGACTTACTAAAGGTGAACTATTTACATTCCTACATGGAAAGACAATATTTCTAACTCTTGAAACTTTTTCAGTATCTGGGTAGTTGGTGGGATTACATACACACACACACACACATACAGAGAGAGAGAGAGAGAGAAGAAGAGAGAGAGCACAGGGTCAAAGGAATAGGGTGGGATCATATCTTAAAAAAATGAAGTTAAGAGGTGAGAGAGAAATATATTGGGAGGAGAAAGGGAGAAATGGAATGGGGCAAATTATCTCTCATAAAAGGCAAGTAAAACACTTTTCAGTGGAAGGAAAAAGAGGGGAGGTGAGAGAAAAAACATGAAATTTAGTCTCATCACATTCAACTAAAGGAAGGGATAAAATGCACACACATGTTGGTATGAAAACCTATCTTACAATACCAGGAAGTGGGGGAAAAGGGGATAAGCAGGGTGGGGGGGAAATGGAAGAGAGGGCAGTGGGAGGAGGGAGCAATTTGAAGTCAACACTTTTGGTGAGGAACAGGATCAAAAGAGAGAATAGAAGCAATGGGGGACAGGATAGGATGGAGGGAAATATAGTTAGTCTTATACAACACGACTATTATGGAAGTCATTTGCAAAACTACACAGATATGGTTGCCTTCGCAAAGGGAATAGGGAGGGAGGGAGGGATGAAGAGAACTTGGAACTTAAAGTTTTAGGAACAACTGTTGAGTATTGTTCTTGCAACTAGGAAATAAGAAATACAGGTAAAGGAGTATATAAAGTTATCTTGTCCTACAGGACAAAAGAGAAGATGAAGATAAGGGAAGGGAGGGATGTTAGAAGGGAGGGCAGATTGGTGATAGGGGCAATTAGAATGCTCAGCATTTTGGGGTGGGGGATGGAAATGGGAAGAAAATTTGGAACCCAAAATTTAGTGGAAATAAATGTTGAAAACTTAAATAAATAAATAAATTTTATTTTAAAAAAAAAAAGGGAGGAAAAAGAAAAGAGCAGCTCATCATATACACTATATCTATTTACATTTATATACACACAGGTATAGACATAGAGATAGATGCATACATATATACTACTGCATATGTGAATATTTTATTTGGCTTCCAGAAGTTTAATTAGATATTTAATCTGTGGGCTGATAGTCTCAGGAGTGGTTGCTGCAGTTACCTGGGGTTCTGTGGTGCTACCTTGCTCAGTTCCACTGGAGTCCTTTCCTGGACTGATACGTTTGAGATTCTGCAGTGCTGCTCCTGGTTCAGACCACACAGGACTTCCCGTTTGGCTTTGCTATGGCAGGTTCTGGGCTGGTACAACCTGTGTGCTGTGTGCTGTGCATTCCTTCAGACCCATGCAACACATACTTCCTGTTGACCTTCCAGTCTGTCCTGGGTTGTAAATCTACCATATTCTGCTTCCTATTGGATTCTACCACTCTAAAATTTGTTCAGATTCTCTTTTTAGAAGTATCTGAAGGAGTTTGTCTTAGAGCTTAGGTAAGTAGTTGCTCTAACTCTGCCATCTTGTCTCTGCCTCAGGTGTGCTATACTTGAAAAAGGATTAGAAAGGAAAGTCAAAGTCAGAGAATTCTACCTGGGTTCTAGTCTACCTTTGCTACTTTATGAGCTATAGAACTATGAACCAGTCGTGTAGAATCCTCTGAGTTTCAGTTTCTTTCTTAGTAAAGTCTGGATAGCAGTAGTTGTGTTGTCTATCTCATAGAATTGTTGGGAAGACAAGGCTTTGTTAACTGTGAAGTGCTACTTCATATGAGTTAAGATTAACTGAGTTGTTACTGTAATCAACTCTCCTTGGATGAGATCCAAGAAAATTCTATGTTATATTGAAACATATTGCATTATATCGTAGAGTAGGCTTTAGTGCATTGCCATCTGACTGTCTGGGCTAAAACCTCTTCTGCCTCCTCATCAAGTAGCATTTTTTTTTAAATATCCACATCTGCAGTAGTATATATATATATATATACATACACACACACACACATCTATATCTATACCTATGTGTATATAGGTATAGATAGATAGATATAGTGTGTATGATGAGCTACTCTTTTCTTTTCTCTCAAAACTCATCAATTCTCTCTCTTATGTAAGGAAACCCATACCTATAGGCTCCTCTCTGCCCAATGTGATATTTGGCAAGGGAAAAGTAATGATGCCTGGATCCATCTGTATCTCAGGGTCCATCTGTATCTCATACTTAGCTCTGTTGTTCATCCTGCTCTGGTCTTACATCATTGACCCAGTCACCAAACTCATGATAAATTCCTTATAATAAAGCTATTGCTTTCAGTTGGGTCTGTGCCTCATGTATTGTGCAAAACTCCCAAGAACAGGAGTTCTGATCCTGAATTTTACTGCCCCCGTTGCCTAACTCAGTGCTCTCTGCAAAGTACTACTATTCTTCTTTAGTCATTTCAGTCATATCTGACTCTTTGTGATCCCATTTGGGTTTGTTTTTTAGCAAAGATACTGGAGTGTATCATTTTATTGATGAGGAACTGAGGCAAGCAGGGTTAAATGATTTGCCTAGTCACAAAGCTGGTAAATGTCTGAATCTGGGACTGAGCTCAGGAGGATAAGTCTTCCTGATTTGAAGACCCATACTCTATCCACTGCACCACCTAGCTGCCCCCCTACAGAGTAGGTATTCAATAAATGTTTGATAGATGTATTTCATGGTTGGGTCTTTAGGTCTGACCACCTGCTTGCCTGTATCTTTGCTTTCTGCTTCAAGAATGTTAGTGTTAGAATGGAGGTCATCTTCAGGGAAGTTAGAAGTCACTTTGTATTCCAGGTGCATGACTTTTTCCCTTATCATCTCTTCAGCCCTCAGTCTTATGATTAGTTCATCTTCTCTCCTTCCCTTACCCTTTGGAGGGCCTTAAAAATGAAGTAGGGGAATTATAACATTCAAAGTGTCTTTGTGGATAAGCACAATAAAACATGGAGACCAACTAGTAACTTAAAGGGCAGCTAGCTAGGACCCACAATCTGTGTGTGACCTAGAGTGCTAGGCCTGGAGTCAGGAAGACCTGAATTCATATCCAGTCTCAGACACTTACTAACTGCGTGACCCTAATCAGTTTCCAGCTACCACAGATTTAATTATCATCTCTATGGAAATGACTTCTAGATCAATATTTCCATGCCTTTTCTCTCTTCTGAGCTCAATCACACACCATCATCTGCCTTTTCCACATGTCCAAGGTGTCCCATATTCATATCAAATTCAAAATATACAAAAGAAAATCTTCTCTTTCCCTTTGTGGTACTTCCCTATATCTAGTCAAGGTTTCTGTTTTCTAACATTCTTCTAGTCTCACTAGCTTCCTCACTCCTCCTCATCCTACAGATCCAACTAGATTGCAAATTTCATAGGTTCTGTCTCTATCTCTCACGTCCATCTTCTTTTCTCTTCATTAACCTGGTTAGTACCCTAGCCCACTACCTCATGATTTTTTTCTAGAAAGTTTTTAGAATAAAATAAAAATTTTATTGTCCTAGCCTCTGAATTGTTCTTCCTCGCTAATGAAGTCCTCTCTCCAAACAGTTGCTAAAGTTATATTCCTAAAGACCTGACCATACATCCTTTTGCCCTACTCAAGAAGTGCCTTCCCCCACCTCACCTCTGAATGAAACTCAAACTACTTAAAAGCTGATGCTATGAGAAAATATGAAACAGGAGGAAAGAAAAAATAGAATTGGAATCAGGGAATGTGAGTTTTAGCAGGAGCTATACTAATGAAATGAACTGAACATTTTAAAGCTTTTTAAAGCCAGTTTTTCCCTTTATAAAATTGAGGTAATAAGACTTGGACCATCTTTCACAAGGCAGTTGTGAGGAAATACTTCATAAGGTGTTATAAAAAATGTAATATAGTATAAATAATATTTCCTATTTCCATAACACGTCAGGTTAAACCTTATGTCATTGGTGAGCAATACTCAAGTGTTTCCTAGAACAATAACTAAGATCTTTCCCTGGATCTACTCAAAATCACCATTAAA
Source organism: Bettongia penicillata ogilbyi (assembly GCA_023548195.1). Classification (NCBI taxonomy): domain Eukaryota; kingdom Metazoa; phylum Chordata; class Mammalia; order Diprotodontia; family Potoroidae; genus Bettongia; species Bettongia penicillata. The sequence goes on along the minus strand of JAJHZJ010000032.1, from coordinate 3,529,662 downwards.
AATTCTCTTAAAATAGAGCAGATGAATCATTTCTTCTTTTATGATTCAGTGGTGGTGTAGATACTATTTAATTTCTGGTTAAAAACCAAGTGAGCATACATGGGTATGTACCTATTTTCCAAATCTATGTAAATATACTTTTCCAATGAAAAGTCTTCTTCACTTGAAGTCCAATATTCTACCCATTATACCTTATTAAGTTTCTAAAGTTCTCTAAATTTTGTCCCTCTGGAGACTGGTTACCACTTCTGCAAGATGGAATAATAATATTTGTATAATATACTTAATAGTGTCATTGTGAGAAAAGAGTTTCATAAACTTTTTTTAATGAATCTTTTATTTCATTTAGTGTAGAGCAGCCGTTCCCAGAGAGTGGGTTGGTGACCCAGGGTGCAGCCTTTCAAGGGTTCATGCATACATTGAGTCAAAACTTCTTCATGATAATGCTAAGGTGTTTTGTTTTCTAATACGGTAAATATTAATAAGGATAACTTACATAAACAAAGATCTTTGGAGTTTTCAATAATGTACAGGAGTGTACAGGAGTCATCTAAACAAACTGTTTGAAAGCTACCGGTGTAAGGAGTTTCTGCTAAAGAAACTCTCACTGCCAGTGTAGATAAATACCTACTTTAACTTATTTTCTTAAACAGTTGCCTGGGGATACTCAGAAGGAATAAAGGAGATAAACAATTATATAGCACCGATTAATTATGTGCTTGTTTTGCTGTTCAGTCATGTCAGTTGTGTCCAACTCTGTGGTCCCATTTGGGGTACCAAGTACTGTGCTAAGTACTTTTACAAATATTATCTCATGTGATCGTTACGACTACCCTGTGAGGTAGGTGCTATTATCATCCTCATTTACAGTTGAAGAAGCTGAGGCAAACAGAGGTTAAATGACTTGCCCAGGGTTGCAAAGCCAGTAGGTGTCACAAATGAGACCTGAACCTACGTCTTCTTAACTCTGAGACCAAGCTCTCTCTCCATTACTTTCCTTATAAACCTTAAGTCACCTTATAAATGAGAGTTAGGATTAGCCGGTATTTTGTGTAGTCAGAAACGCAAGGAAATAAAAATGTTGACATCAATTAGTCGGTGAAGTAGATTCAATTAATTTTTCCAATAAATCTATTGTTCTTGAAACTTAATCATAGAGACTTTTAATACAGCAAAGAAATTACTTGGGTGGTCATACATTACTATTAAAAAGCAAGAGAAAAATTTATATACATGATAAATACATATGTTATATATTATATATGTTATGTATGTATCACATGCTAAATATATATAATTATTCTATTAATTATAAGGGAGATGATGGGATTGAATGAAAGGAACTTTCAAACAAGATGGAAAAAACCTCACTTCTTAATAACAGAGCTATCCAAAAGTTGAATGGGCTGGGTCAAGTGTTGTATGGGTATAGCCTACGGTGATACAGATGACAAACCATCTCCCCCCAGTGTGATTTTTATCCATGTTCTTTCATGCTCTCATTTAAAGAATATACAACTGGTAAACTCCTGTTTGTTTGTCATTCTTGTTATTAACATTTCATGATTACCATTGCAGCCCTTGGGCTGTTCATTTATTAGCTCCCTTAATTTCATCATCTCACTCCTTTTCAACTAATATATTTCCTGAATTTTAACACATTTTCTTTTTTTTTTTTTAGATGAGCTTTTGCTTTGAGGAGTAGTTGGGGATCATTGAAATAACTCTACAATTTCCCAGATACAGTTACGTTGGCCTCTCTTAGCCCCCCTTTCTTTCTTTCTCATTCAACTCTCCCCTCATTCCCTCAGTTCAATTCTGGGTCCAATGCATTATCTGTCTATAGTATCTGTTGCAAATGCATATACTAATGTACATACTCAACTGACTTGTGATCCAACAGTGTGTTATAGTCTGTGTTCTTCAAGTACTTGGTTTTATGTGTGTGGATTATAAGGCTGATTTCTTTTGAGTGATTATGGATCTCTTTGAAGAAGCACTATAATATGAGAAGGCTTAATGCACAATATTATGTGTAAGCTGGAACACTTTGCTATCTATTGAGAATTCTTTTCCATTTGTACCTTATGTAGACATAGCTTATCTTCCATGACAGTCTATAGCAGACACTTATGGTATACATAATATTTTATTTCTTAATATTAATAATCATAGTGTCCTAGAACAGAGTTATTTTAAGGTTTGTCATCAAGAAATCTTGAATTATCTTTTTCAATTTTATTTTATTTTATTATTGGTTGAAGGCTGCGCTCACCAGAGTCTGTACTTGGGTAGTGTAGTGGACTTGGAGTCAGGAAGACACAAATTTAAATATAAACTTGGATATTTACCAACTGTGTGACCCTAGAACTGTGGATACTCTGTCTACCTCAGTTTCCATAGTTGTAAAAAAGGGATAATAATAGTACCTACTTCCAAAAGTTGTTGTAAGGATCAAATGAAATAATATTTTTAAAGCAGTTAACCCAGTGCCCGGCACATAGTAAATGATTCTTTCCTTCCTTCCCCCTACCTTTATTCTACTTAATTTCATTTCATGTGGTTAGACTTCTATAGATAAGCGGTCTACATAGTGAGCATGCTCCTTGTAAAAGACCTTCAACTATTTAAGCACAGTAATTTACCCCCTCTCTTCTCTCCTCTAATCTTTCCTCAAAGGTTCTGTTTTCCAATCATTTAATCATTATGCTTAATCTTTGCTAGGACTACTCCTGTGTCTCTCCATCCCCCAACTCTGAAATATAAACTCATGGAAAGAACCCTAGGATTGAAATTTCCTGTAATAAGCCCATCTCAAATAGATATATTGAAGGATCTCCATAAAATTTACTTCATTAGGACTTTAAAAAAAGACCCAATTTAGAACAAAAGGTCAAAGTCTCCTGTTAGATGAAAGCAGATTTTTTTGAAGGAATGTTTTCTATATTTAAAAGACAGCTTCACACACTCTACAGGATTTAATCAAGAGGCTGTACAAGAACAATACTACTGGGGATTTATATCAAAACTCTCTATTAGTCACTGATTGCTGTATTCTCCTTCAGTTTCAATCTATGGAGACCTTGACAAGAAGACCAAGGAGGAGGCAGCTTTCATCCTTAAACCTCAAAGTATGCTCAGAATGGATAAGCATTGGGATGACAGATTAAAATCACTAAAGAAAGTCTAGAATTACTTCAGGATAAACATTTTCCCTCTCTAACCATAGATACTAGAAAAAAAATTGTCCCAAAAATCTCATTCAAAGCACAGTAGATACTCAGAATCTCACACAATATTTGACACATAGTGGCAACTTCCATGTATTTTAATTGATTGATTTCTTCCCATGTTTAACTAGCAAAATACTGGAATCTGTTCAATCCTGTAATCTATTGGTAGCAGCAATGAAACTGAACATAAACAATAACAAGCTCTAACCTGAAGTTCATCTACATAGAAAAGTTCAAGTTTAACATGGAAAGGTAAAAACTAAACTGTACTGAAACCAGAAGACTAATGAGGAAAAGGTACAGGAAATTTCTCATGGGGTCTCCTTGTAAACCTAACCACAAGGCTATAAATTTCACATTAAAAGTTAAATTTAAAATTTAAAGTGAGTTCTAATTCAATAGACCAGAGATGAATTAGCCAGCACCAGGCACTCCAGTTATTTTAAATTAAGTCATTACTGTAGCAAATACAGGTGAAAAATCTTGATTTAGAAGGAAAAGATTTCCTATTACTTCATGGGAAAAGAAAGTCAGTTCTCTGAGAACTACTGGTGTGGATGGAAGCCTGCTTGCTATATTCCCCAATGAGCAAATCAATTGTAACATCAAATTTTGCCTTTAAAACCTCTCTTAGAAATCAAAAGCAGAAGTGAATTGAATAGCAATGAATATTTCCTGGTATGAGGCATAGCCAACTTTATCTTACAGAAGCATATACCCAGTCTTAATATCACCTTTGAACTAGTTCAAACCAATTCCTAAAGATGGAACCTGCAGAGATACTTGAAAACATTCCCAGTTTATAAAGGAATATTAAAAGAAGATCATTTTTAATGAATTAACAATGATAATAATTAATATGAAGTACTTATTATATTTTTCATCTTTATTACACAAATTTACTACATCCAAAACATGTTTTGACATTTGAAGTATACAATTTTTTTATCATTGAATTGTTTACAAATGTTTATATAACACACTTTTATATATATATATATATATATTTTGTTTTATATATATACATATATATATATATACACACACATATGGATTTTTAACAAGATACACATTTCAGTGGGCAATGTGTTTCCTAATAAATTTTTAAAAAAAAAACCAACAGGGTTACTAAACCAGTTGACCAGGACAATATTGTTCATATAAATCCTTTGATTTTAACAAATCATTTGATAAAGTATCTTATACTATTTTTGTGGAAAAGATGGCGAGAGATGGACTAATCAGTAGTAAATACTATTACATGATTTGAGTCACTAGTAAATATGATTACATGATTTGAATAGTAAAAGAAAAAAATAGCTGTCAATGGCACATTGTCGACTTAGCGGGAGGTCTCCAGGGGAGCACCCATGGGACCTGTGTAGAAGAGAAGTTTGATCTGAAAACTCTGGTCAATTTGATTACCTCTCCAGACACCTTAATAAGATTACACAACAGACTCTTTTTTGAAGGTTCCAGAGGATCATTGCTCTGCTCGTGAAAGGGGCATGCCATCTGCGATATTGTTAAGAGGACACTCTAACATGTTAAGCTAGCTAAGATTCAGAAGTATAGACTCTTGTCAGAGAAGCTACCCCCTCCATCTTTGAAACAGAGCTGATAGATGAGCACACTCATTCACATTATTCTGTGTATGTGTCTGTTGATGTCTCTGCGTATGTCTCTGTCTCTGTGTGTGTCTCTTTCTATGTCTCTCTCGCTCTCATTGATATCATTGTATACATTATCCTTCTGATTCTACTCACCTCACTCTGTATCAGTACATGTTTGTCTTTCCAGGATTCTGTAAAACTGTCCTCTTCATCATTTCTTACAACACAATTCTATTATACATCATCCATTTGATTACATTCAGGGGCACTCCTTGGATGTGACTCTACCAACATCATGTTCTCTAACTAGGAAGGTTCTTTCATAACCCCGTTTTTAGCTTCTTGTGTGTTGTGCTACTGCATCGAATTGTAAACACCTTATGAACAAGATCTGTCTTTCTTTTACTGGTTTGTATCCCAGCACTTATCACAGTGTCACATAGCAGGTGCTTAAATGTTGATTAAAGTAAATTGAATTGATGTTCATATGACATAATTTGTTTATCCATACTCCTAGCTGATGGGCAACCTCTTTTCTTCCAGTTCTTCCCACTATAAAAAGAGAAGTAGAAAATTATTGTTTGTATATTTTTATTCTTTATTTGATTTCTTTGGCTTATGGACCTTTGTATTGATGATGCATTTTTGCTTATTGTTGATGTAATTTTGCTTCTTAGTGACCTGCTTAAGTCACATGGAAACCTGAATCATATGAGTCAAGTCACATGGAATAGGAAGGGGTAGAGGAGAAGGGGTGAAACAGGAAGAGATAGAGCCAGAGCTAGAGCAGAGCTGAGAAGAAGGCAGTCAGAGAGCAATCAGAGCTTGGAAAGGCAGCAACTGGCATGAGTGAGAGAGCTTGTTTGTGACTTGTTTAAGGGAGCTGGTTTGTGGGAAGCCTAGCAGAGGGAAGGTTTGGGGATGGCATTGTCCTCTTCATTGTTACTGTGTATAGATTTTTGTTACTATGATGGATTTGGCTTTCTGATGTCTGAGTAAAAGTTTTGGTCCTGTCTTCTATTTGGAGAGTCTGTTGTATTTCACAATTCAGAATGGCGCTGATATATTCATGGCCATCATAGGCACTGCAAATACTGCATTGGTGCTACAACCTTGTACTGGTATTTCTGAATCAATGGATATGCATATTTCAATGATTTTTGGAGCACAGTTCCAAACTGCTTTCTATAATGATTGGATTATTCTAGATCAGTTTCACCAATAATGAATTAATATAACCATTTTCCCAAAGCCTCTCCAACATTTGTCATTTTTCTTTTTTTTATTTTGCCAATCTGATGAGTGTGAAATAGAACTTACTAATATTGTTGTAACTTTGTATGCTTCTATGTGTACTTTGACTCCCTTATATGTTTTCTGTACCTATTTCAGCACTTTGAGATTTTCTATATTTTCTGTGAGATGAAATAAAGGTCAGACCTTGTATACAATGCATTCATTTGGTACCTACAGTACTTCAGTAGGACACAAGGATCTTGTTACCTACCTTTGGGAAAACCTAGATCCAAATGTTTCTTCTAGTACATCTGGAGACTTTCCCTAAACAACTTTTAAGTGTGGACAGAGTTGAAAAGGGCAAATTACTCTGTTGGGTTTGTTCCTCAAAATTAGGCTCACACTATATGATCCCCAAGTCTTGGGTATTCCTGAGCCATATTCAATCCTATCATTTGCCATTTTTCTTACTGACTTTAATAAAAGCCTTCTTATCAATTTGGGAAATGAAATAATGTTGGAGGGAATGCTAGAATCCAGTTCTTGACAGATTACAGTATTGGGCTTAATGTATTAAAATGAAATTCATTTGGAAGAAAAATAATGTCTTACATTTCAGTTCAGTTGATGCTACAAAATGGGGAGGCATTGCTAGATGACAATTCAAAAAAAAAAGATCTGGAGGTTTTAATGGGCTTCAAGTTCAATACCAGCCAGCAATGTAATATGGCTGCCAAAAAAAATGATGCTATCTTGGGAAACATTAAAAGAAAAAAAATTTTCAGAAAATAAGATACCTCTTTGTACTCTACTTTAATCAGACCACAACCAGACTATTATATTCATTTCTGGGTATTATAATTTAGTAATGACACCAAGATAGAGAGCTCTTAAAGGTCTTGAGTCTATGTTATATAAGGTTTGATTTAAGGAACTTGAGTAGAGAAAACTCAGAAATAATAGAAGAGAGACATGAGAGCATTGTTCACTTTTCTGAAGGGTTGGTCAGTGAAAGAATAATTTGATTTATTATATTTGGACTGTTGCATGCAACCATCAAAGAGGCTACTTGACTGTGATCCCAAGGTCACATCAGGTTCCAACAAGTTGAAGCCACTCTTGTGGTTTCTCTGGAAACTTCCTATTGCTGCACCTGTAGCCCACAGTTTTGACCAGATGTTTCTCTACTCCCCAAGCCTCTCCAGTCTTTTATATGGACTTTTGGCTATTTTGCAAAATAGTTTATGTAACAGTTTCAAGGCATGAGATTTCCTCCCTGTTGAAGTGTATTTAAACCTTGCTCCTTCTATCTGTCCCAGTCACTCCAGCACTACAGTGCTGCATGATGTCCCAAATTACAATTCTCATGCCTGCATTAAATACCCTTGCTGTTGCTACTGTGACGGTTCTCTTTATTTCAGGTTGACAGGCCCAGATGTCAGAACTAGGAGAAATGGGTTGAAGCTACAAAAATTCAGCCTAGATACAAGCAAAGACTTCTTGTCTCAGGAGATAGTAGGCTCCCCCCATCACTGGAAGTTTTCAAGCAGAGATTAAATGACCAATTTATCTGTTAGGTATGGTATGAATCTCTTCTTCAGTATGGCTATGATAAAATGACTGCCAAGGTACCACCCAATGCTAAAATTTTGTTATTATCTGAGAAAGTGAGACAGAGACAGAAGGATTATCTTTATAAAGAACTTTGCAAAACCTTGAAGTGCTATATCAATATGAGCTATGATTAGTTATTAACTGCCTTCACTCACATACAATAAATTATTATAGAGGTAACACACACTACAGGTCCTCACTGCCTAGAAAGCCACGTATCTTAGATTTCACTGCTTCCCTTCTCCCTTCCCCTGCTCCCAGTTTCTTCAGTACATTTGAGGGGATTGGGGGCTATCTTGGTTTTCTGCAAATGACTAGCCCCCACTGAGGGTGTTTTCCTAAGTGTAGGACGTGTGTTTCCTTGCATCCCAGTTCCATTCAACCCTAACAGTTTTTCCACAGAAGTCCTTACTTCAGAAGGTATAATCAGAAATATACAAACTTACTCCTCCACCAAGTGGGAGGCATAATCTTCTACCTTGTCACCTTGCATCGCCTCAGGCTCTGGGAAGAGGAATGGGATTAAGTTCATAGTTTAGCTGGGTTCCTAAAGTTTATAGCCCCAGGTTTCAGTCTAAATCCCTCCTGGGGGCTTGAGTCCCAAGAATCCTGCTTTCTCAGAGTTTCTCTTCCTGACTGCCTGGCCACATCACCCTGCCTTGCAATACTGGCTCCAAGGTTGCCAAAGGTTAAGCTTCCCTTCCCATGAGGATCACCTAGGCACCTGAAAGTGAGGACAAACAAGAGAGAACCTAAATAAATACTTCAGGCCCATTTTTTGGAAAAGCAGGGGTAGTAAAAGAGAAGGAGCAGGGAAAGCAAAGTTCTTCCCTTCTTATCAGTTCAATTCAAGGTATACCCTGAGTGAATTAGGATCTTTCCCCTCTGCTTACAGCAGATAATAGTTGCCAAAAAGCATGCAGCAGAAACAGTAATGGAAATAGCAACCCAAAAGAACATTCAAAGATGCGGGCATCCAATCAAAGCACAGTACCCCCACACCCATGTGGTAGAAGATGCAGGCTTCTATGGTAGGCAATCTGGGGATGCGCCAAAGGCCTCTCAAGGGAATCTCCATTTCAGGGAAACTGGGCCCACTCAGAGAAGTCTAGGTAACATGTGGGTGTAAGAATTCACATATGTGTATTTATGTATAGTTATTGATTTGTATTTGTCATCAATTGATTCATTTATCAAATGTGTTGTAAAGATATACATTTGGGGTACTAGAGGTTCAGCACTGTGATTTCATCAGTGTGGGTAATTCCTAATGTGGAAAACTCCTCTACTGATATAGACTAGTAATTCATCTCTACCTTACATTCTCAGAGAACTGGCTAGGGCACTAAGAAGGTATGTGTTCAAGTCCAAGGTCACACAACCTGTATGTATCAGAAGCTAGAATTGAACTCAGGTCTATTACGTAACACTGCCTCTTGAATTATTGTGTGTGTATGTGTGTATACTGGTGATAAATGTGTGTATATATGTGTATGCACATATATATGTTTATGCATAAAACTTGTTATATGTAAATAGATACAAGAAGGATGACAAAACATCCTCCACTCTGGGAGCAATTGTCTGCACCTCTCCTCTTTAGGAATATTTCAGGAAGCTGCTCTGGGATGATTTTTATAAACTGATCTAGTTGTCTTGGAGAAAGATCAGAAACAGAAAAACAAGTGAGGACCATAGTTGGTACATAGCAAGCACTTATATTACTTGGTGATGAGTGAGTGAACAAATGAGTGAATGAGTGAGTTAATGAATAAGTGAATGAGAGAGTGAATGAATGAATGAGTGAGAGAGTGAATGAATGAGTGAGTGAGTAAATGAATATGTGAGTGAATGAAGTGAGTGAAAGAGTAATAAATGAATGAGAGAATGAGTGAGTGAATGAATGAGAGAGGGAAGGAATGAGTGAATGAGTGAGTGAATAAATGAGTGAATGAGTGAATGAATGAATGAGTAAATGAGTGAGTAAATGAATGAATGAGTGAGTAAATGGAGTGAGTGTACAAATGAGTGAATAAGCCAATGAGTGAATGAGTAAGTGAATAAGTAAATGAATGAGTGAATGAATGAATAAAATAAGTGAGTGAATGAGTAAGTGAATGAACAAGGAAATGAATAAGTGAGTGAAAAGGTGAGTGAAAGAGTGAGTGAGTGAGTAAGTGAATGAGTGAGTGAATGAATGAGTAATTGAATGAGTGAGAGAATGAATGAGTAAATGAGTGAGTGAATAAGTAAGTAAATGAATGAGTGAGTGAATGAGTGAATAAGGCAATGAGTGAATGATATCTAAATGAATTAGTGAATGAATAAAATAAATGGATGAATGAGTGAGTGAATGAGTGAATGAATGAATGAATGAGGAAATGAATGAGTGAATGAATGAGTCAGTGAGTGAAAGAGTGAGTAAATGAATGAGTGAATGAGTGATTGAATGAATGAGTGAATGAATGAGTGAATAAGTGAGTAAATGAATAAGTGAATTAATGAGTGAATGAATATGTAAATGAATGAGTGAATGAATGAGTGAATAAGCTAGTAAATGAATAAGTGAATTAATGAGTGAATGAATATGTAAATGAATTAGTGAATGAATAAAATAAGAGGATGAATGAGTGAGTGAATGAATGAGTGAATGAGGAAATGAATGAGTGAGTGAATGAATGAATGAGTCAGTGAGAGAAAGAGTGAGTAAATGAATGAGTGAATGAGTGAGTGAATGAATGAGTGAATAAGTGAGTGAATGAATGAATGACTAAACAAATGAGTGAATGAGTAAGTGAACAAATGAGTGAATGAATAAATGAGTGAGTGAGTGAATGAATGAATGAATGAGTGAGTGAGTGAATGAATGAATGAGTGAGTGAATAAATGAGTACATTAGTGAGTTTATAGTTCTAAACTCCCACAAGGGCTCCCAGACTCCATGACGAATGAGAAGCATGCTACCTGGGATCTGGGAACAAGGAGGCAAACAGGAGTGACATCTACACTGGGTGGGAGTAGAAACTATTTGAGAAGGCAAGAAGGGAGTGTTACCATAGCATTCTGATAATCTCTCTTGGGCTGGTAGGGCAAGCACTATGAAACCTATGAGTAATAAAATCCAAGTTTCAGAAGATCAGAACTCTCATGGTTCAGAGGTGGTCAGTCTCTTTAAGTGGAACTGCAACTGAAGAACTAGCCCCATGGCCAGAAGGTGACAAGCTCCATCTACTGGGGGAGAGCTAAACTACAGGGATCCACAAAGTCAAGATGGACAGTAGAGATGGTGAGAGGACCGCACTGCTGAGAAGTTTCAGAGGACAGCAACGTTAGAAAGAGGACATGGAGCATCATTCAGCAGCAGAGGGGAGCTGAGGAGAAGCTGGAGCCCCCGTGGTGACCAGAGACCAATGAGATATCAATTAAAGAGATTTTGAAAAGACAAAGGAGCCTCATTGGAGAGTATCACACGAAGGAAAGTAGTATAACTACTGTCTTATCTGGAGTCCCCTCCATGACAACACTGTAAGTCACAGAGACCACACAGATATCTGAAGGAGCGTAGACTGCTGTGAGGAGTCTCTTGCCTCTCTGTAGGCTTGGAAGCGAGTACTTTATATAATCCTTTATTTTATTCCATTCAATTTAACAAGCATCTATTAACTCCTACTGTATATGTCTATATCTATAGATAGAGAGAGAGAGAGAGATAGATAGATAGATAGATAGATAGATAGATAGATAGATAGATAGATAGATAGATAGATGATAGATAGATAAAGTAGATGTTTGCTGCTAAAATACAAATATAAAATAATCTCTGCCCTCAAGGAATTTATATTCATCTGAAATTATTTATCAATAAAACAGTTCCATTCTTTGAGCCTTGTGAGTCTGACTGCTCATAAGAGAAGCCTGGTAACAAAGTGCCCAGGTTCCATCTGGTGGAGGCAAAAGTCTACCTGAGGAGGCACAAAATCGACATGAGAACTTCATGCCAAGAGGGAGAATTTAACACAAGAGTTTACAAACACATGTATGTATAATATGAGAAAAGCATCCTTAGTACATTAGTCATAATAAACCAACTGATGATATCCTGCAAAATAACATGCAACAATTGCTACAGGACAAAAGGAGGTAAATTTGAGAGGAGATAAGGAATCATGATTATGCTCCAAAAATCTTTAGAGCCTTTTAATGTAAAATGAAAGCTACCCATATTAGAGAAACAAAGGAATTGCATAGAAAGTGTGATAAAATAGAAAAGATGAGAGACTTGGAGTCAAGGGAACCCTAAGTTTAGATCCTGAATAAAACACATATTAGCTGTGTAATCTTAGGCAAGTCTTAGACTCTCTGATCTTCAGTCTTATCATCTGTAAAATGAGGATACCTACCTCATTAGTTATTATGAAGATAATGCTTTGCAAAACTTAATGTATTGCCTTAATGTGAGCTATTATTAAATGGGGGAAAGTCAAACTAAATCTGGAAAAAATATCAAACAGATTGTGCATTGCTCTTGTTACATAAAAATATAATCAGGCACCTTATTTCTTTATTTTAATGTTATCGATGTTTTTTTGGCATTGCATTTATTTCTGAGTACAGGCTTTCCTCCTCCCCAAGCCAGTGAGCCATTACCTATAACAAAGTTTTTGAAACAAAAAAGAAATAAAAGGTGTTCATCAGAACTGAGTGTGACTGACGGCCTGTGCACTATTTCACTCCCACTATCTCTTACCTACACAATAAAAGTAGGGAAGCACATATTCTCCTCTTCTCCAAGACCAGTCTTGCCCATTATATTTATATTTGCATAGCATGTAGTTTCATTTACACAAACACCTGCCTCCCCCCAACACACACTTATCTGGTAATCATTATTCTGTGACTTGATTGTGCTTACGTCACTGCATCAATTCATATAAGCCTTCCAATGCTTCTCTGAATTCTTCATATTCTTCATTTTTATGACAATAGGTTTCCACTAGATTCAAGCACCACAATTCCCCTAGTAAATAGACAACTACTTTGTTTCTAGTTCTTTGATAAAACAAAATAAAATAACACTGGGAAAACTTTAGTATATATGTACCTTTTCTGTCTTTCACCTTCTTGGAGAATATGTCTGGCAAAAGGATCCCTTTATCAAAGGATATGAATCTTTTAGTAATCAGAGGTGGGGAACCCATTACCTTGAGGTCACATCTCTAGGTCGTCAAGTGCAGCCCTTTCACTGATCCCAATCTTCACAGAACAAATCCTCTTAATAAAATGATCTGATCTATAAAACTTGGATTCAGTCAAAAGGCTGCACTCAAGGACCTATGATGCTGCACATGACCTCAAGGTCACATGTCCCCACCACTATAGTTAATTAAAATCTTTAACATAAATCAAATTGTCTTTCAGAATATTTGGACCAGTGCTTAGCTTCATCAATATGACAATTAACATACCTCTCTTCTCATAACCATAATGGGATATTTGAAAAGAAATAAAAGATTTAAAAATTTTCATGTATATGCACTAAGAATGCATTGTACGTTATAGATTCTTTTGAAATCTGGTTTCTTGATGGAAAAACATCCCACAATATATTGTATCAGTTTATAAAGAATTAGTATCATAAATCTGAAGCTGGAAAGGACCTCATTTTACAGGTGAGGAAACTGAGGTCCAGAGAGGTTAAATGATTTGCCCAAAGTCCCACTCTAGCCAGTATCTCTACTTCCTATTTCACCAGAGTCTTTGATTCCATCCCTAGAAACACCCTCAGTTCTTACAGGTAAACTCTTGCCTTAATTAACCTGATCTAGACCAATGCTGCACTGCCCATTTATCTTCAAACTGTGCCATGATAAACACAAATCCCATCCTTCTCTTCTACCTCCTTTTTATGATGTGTTGCCTTCCCCCATACAGATGTAAGATCCTTGATGGCAAGAACTGTCTTACTTGCTTGTGTGTATATCAAAGTCTTTAGCACAGTGCCTGGCATATAGTGAACACTTAATAAACACTTTTTCTATTCATCTCTATTAAAAGTAAGATTTTTAACCCAGGCCCTCTACTCTAGAACTAGCGCTCTTTCCACTGTTCCATATTACCTTGCTCACAGATGGATGTGTCTACAGTACATATGTGTGTGTATATGTTTATATATATATACATATATATGGACAGAGAGAGGGAGGGAGCTGGGCTAGGGAGAGAAATATGTATATATCTATATATGTGTATGTATGTGTATTTATATACACACACACACACACACACACACACTCACACACACATGCATACATACACATATGGAGAGACAGAGGGAAAGAGAGAAGAAAAGGGAGGCAGAGAGAGACAGAGACAGAGATAGAGAGAAAAACGGAGAGAAAGACAGAGAGAGAGAGATCAGAGAGAGAGGAAGTCTCCTTAATAGGTTCAACCTTTTCTTGGTAATCTTTCTTAAAATATTAATTTCACTAGAAATCCTTTCTCCACAATTATTACAAAGCCAAATTTAGACCAGTGCTTGTCAGAAATCAGGGAGATTTTACTACAGTAATCTTCAATTTGTTTGAAAATGGTCTTTGGAAGGTTGCCAAAAATCTTTTAGAGTATGTTAAATAGATAGTTCTCCCTTGGTCTCCATCCCTTAACCTTGCTAAAGCTTTCACCACTATTGATCTCTTCCTCCTCCTGGATATGTTTTCCTCCTTCTGTTTCCACGTCACTACTTCTCCTCATTCTCCTACCCACTCTTCACCAATCTGCTATATTAGCCATCTCCCTCCCCCTAGAAATGAGTGTCCTCTAAAGATCTGTCCTAATCTCTGTGATCTTATCCTTCTGCAATTTTTCCCTTAGTGACCTTGATCACGAGAAAAGGAAGAAAAGAATGTCTTGGAAGTATTTTTAAAACGTACAGAAGAGAAAAAAATAAAGATGAGAAGGAAATATAGACAGGACAACTTTGAAAGTAACACGCTGAATATTTTATATTCTTGTTTGAAGGAAGTTGTACAAAATGGAGATTCACAATACCTTACATAGTCTTCCTTTTCTGTTCTCCTTTGTGTAAGTAAATGTTATTTTTTGCTTTGATAGTCATTAAATAAACAGACAAACAAGCAAGCAAACAAATAAATAAAAGAAAGCCTTCAGGGTTTCATTTTGCTCTGCACTAAATCAAATGCTTGTAAGCAACCAATTCATAAAAACATAGCAGGATCTTTTTTTCTCTAAACCTTTGGACCAATTGTGTGACTATGAAGATGGAGTTATAGAAAAATCATTTGTGAGTCTACCTTTTCATGTTTTTATTGTAAAAAATATGAAAATGTTATCATAGCATTATGTTAGAAGTGTCTATATGGCACAATAGTTACAGTGCTGAACTTGAAATCAGGAAGGTCTGAGTTCAAATCCTGATTCTTGTACTTACTACTTTACCCCTTTCATCCCATCTACTCTTATGTGGAAAATGGAAAATATTAACACCTACCTTCCAGGGTTGTTGTGAAGAACAGATGAGATAATAATTGCAAAGTCCTTGGAACATTAAAAAAAGTGTTATATAAACTAGCTGTTATTATCATTTTTTGTTATTATCACTACTACTTTTGTTGCTGTCCGGTCATTTCAGTCATGTCCCATTCTTTGAGACTTCATTTGGGATTTTCTTGGCAAAGGTATTGGAGTGATCTGTCATTTCCTTCTCTAGTTCATTTTATAGATGAGAAAACTGAGACAAACAGAGTGAAGGGACTTACCCAAAGTCATACAGCTAGTGCGTGTCTGAGGCTGGACCTGAATTCATGAAGATGAGTGTTGTTGATTCCAAATCCAGTGCTCTACTCACTGCACTTCCATCCCCTTCTTCTTCTCTTCCTTTTCCTTCTCCTCTTCTTCCTCCTGTGCGTCTTTCAGCCTCTATCTTCTCAACCATAAAATAGGGATAATAATAGTACCTACCTTCTATGGTTGTGAAGAAAAATGGGTGAACACTTTGCAAATCTTAAAATGCTATATATACACTAATTATTTTTATTATTTCCATTATTAGCAAGAATAGTCATGACACATGTGTAGACCACTTCCATAAAGATTTCATAGAAATGGGAAAAGAGTAATGTGGGTTGGCTGTAATTAATATCCTCTTGTTTGCCTTTGGAAAATAATATTATTACTGAATTTCCAGTTGCTCAATATCTCCCCCTCTTTCAACTGTCTTGAAAATCAGTCACTCAGTGAATCCATAATTGTGTCACCTCATTACAGATTTCATCTATGTTTACTTGATTATTCTCTCTGTTAATCATTGGCAGAAGTATTATTGATTCTCAGATAAACAATTTGGATTTTAGTTAATGAGAAAGTCAAATAGGGAAATGATCAAATGAAATCCCTAGATTAGAAGTTAGAGGACCTGGATTCAAAGCTCAACTGTTATTAGTAGTTATTACAGCTACCACTTATTTCAGGTAGATTCTAACTAGTGTGAATAATGAATATTGTAATAAATTGGTCACATAATTCAAATTTGCTCTGTATATTTTCATTGTGCTGAAACCAACTTGTTGTTGTCATCGCCTTTGTTCAGATATTTTTCAGTGATGTCCAGTTCTTCCTGATCCCGTTCGGGGTTTTCTTGGCAAAGATACTGGAGCCATTTCCTTCTCCTGTTCATTTTACAGATGAGGAAACTGAGGCCAACAGGGTTAAGTGACTTGTCTAGGATCAGTAAGTGTCTGAGGTTGGATATGAACTCAGGTTCTCCTTACTCCAGGGTCAACATTCTATCCACTAAGTTGGAAATAATTGCCGTCTTTTGTAAAATTATCACTTTGAATACATTTAATCACTCCTTGGGCTTTTTTGCACATACTGATTGAGACCTAGCTATACCCTGGATCATCCTGGTCAAATCACCTCATCTTCTGGGTCTCAATTATCAGTCTTTTATATTAAAGAATTTCCCTATTTAGCAACAACAGCACTCCCCCATCCCCACTGCCAACCTCTCAGCAATATTTGGCATCAGCCCAGATGACCTCTGAGGTCTTTTCCATCTCTAGAGCTATTCAGTGACCTCATAATAATAATTGCTAAATTTTCCAGTATATATTTAAATATCAGAAAAAAATCCTAAAAAGTCAAAGTTGTGATCATCATATAGCAAAACCATTTCAGAAAGCAAGTTATCATTTTAAGGGATATTACAAATGGGGAAAAGACTATACTAAGCTAGTCTTTTTATGGAGTATATAAAAAAGAAAAATATAATTTTTATTCTATATCTTAATAAAATGCAGTGTTATGTCTATAGGGGGAAAATGAATCATGTGTACCATCAGAGCTAAAATGAAATTCAAATTCCTTAAAAAACAGATTTGCACAAAAATGCAAATACCTTAAAAGACATCTATTGCCTTGGTAACTGAGCCTAAGACATCAATTTGCAAAGACACTTTTAGCCTGGTTTTTCTACTTCCCTGCCGCTTCCCTTTCCCTGGCACAGTCAAACAAGTGTGAGATCTGGTGTCTGAGGACCTGGGGTCAAATCTTGGCTCTGCCATTTACTACATGAATGATCCCAAACAAGTCCCTTACATCATCTGGACATTAGATACCTCATCTTTAATATGAAGGGATAGAACTGGATAGCCTCATGGGTCTTTTTTTAGCTCTAAATCTATGATTCTATATAAGCCCACTCAAATCCATACCATATCTTTGCCTTGACAGAGAGGAAAGTTTTCCTATGAAAAGATGCAGTGGCATCTCTATTTAAATGTTGGGTTGGAATAGCGACATAGGTTGGAATGGTATAGATTGGTAATAGAAAAGGAAATAAAGGTCACCAGGTCAGGGAGTATAGCTGTTAAAGAAGTAAAATATGTCTCTCATAGACTGCAGATAATCAATTCATATGTGCTGAAGGAATGAATGACCAATGAATTAATGGAAGTAGCTAGGGAGCATAGTAGATAAAGCGCTAGGTCTGGAGTCAGGGCAGTAGGTTTAACCACAGCCTCAGGCAGTATTAGTTGTGTGATCCTGGAGAAGTCAAGTTTATTTCTGTCTGCCTCAGTTTCCTCAATTGTTGTTATTCATCCTTTCTTCTCAAAAAGGACCAATCACATCAGGAGGGTGATATCCTGACTTACCTGTGAATTGGATTTAAGTGAGGCAGAGCTGTGCAAAGTCATCAGCCTCACTATCCTCCAGAGTCTTCCAAGTCCAGTGAGAAGACAAAACTCAGGATGACTGGTGATGGAGTAGTGTGCAGTGGAGGATCTTGGTCTTTCCAAATTACAGTCTTTCCCAGGTGTCAGTTTGACTGAGGCAATGGCTAGTCAGTAACTAAGGGATACAGTACCTATGTCACAGAGTTGTTGTGAGGTTAAAATGAGATAATATTTGTAAAAGGCTGTACAGTGCCTGGCACGTAGTAGGCACTTAATGAATGCTCATTCCCTTCCCCAAAGACTATGCTTAGCATACTCTTATGTTGCTTTCCAATGTCTTCTTTCTCTTCTCCTTAGGGTATTCAGTGCCCCTGTGCTCATTCCTGGTTGCCAAGAGGTCTCCATTCCACCTTGCTATCCAAAATACCAAGCTTTTTGTTATTGAGTTTCAACCCCTTCCTTCATGTCCATCAAAATTTCCCTGCCCTGGGTTCCCTCAGGACTTAGGTGCCTAATGATACAACCATGAATGTTACCCCCCACACACACTATTTAATAAATTTCACTTTTAACCAGGGCCTATGCATAATGGAAATTTAATAAATGTTTATTTGAATTTATTGTTGAATTAATTATCTTAAAGGAGGTCTACAATGAGTAGATAAGGCTCTACCAGTCAATCTTGAAGCCTCACTTGGTAGCTCTCAGAAATAACCACAATAAGAGAGGCAAAGGAGTTTAGCATCAGAGATTGAAAAAAGCTCCAATTGTTGCTAACAGCCCTGATGGGGGCAGACGTCTGTGTTCCAGTTTATGGTTTGTCCTTCATTCTGGAAGAGGATTGTGACATCAGGAAGATGACGTCAGGACTTGCAATTGAATCGGACTTAAGTGGAAGAGGATTGTGTAAAGTCACCAACCTTACTTTCTCCCCCACAGCCATCTATGTCCCATGGCCAGATGTGGATCAGGAAGACTGGCGATAGCCCAGGATGCCATAGGAGACCTTGGGCTACAGCTGGCTCTAGGCATCATATAAATATCAGTCATGGTCCAGGACCTCTGAGCTAGTGTTTACAAACTAACTCTGGCATAGTTGAGAGTTGTAAGAAGAGAGAAAAGAGAGAGACTGTGGCCAGCCATGAAGATCTAGGGAAAGCTAATGGCGTTAGGTGATTCTCTTCCCTTTGTGTCCATAAATGTGTTCCCCTGCATTGCATCTGTCGCTGAAAGCCTTATACACTGGTTGGCCTGTGCCTCAAGCCGCCTGAGGATTGAGGTGCGATGTTCACCCAAGTGTTAGATAATAATGACTCAGCATCACAATGACTGTATACATTTTTTTTTAAATTTATTTTATTTTTAATTTATGGAATAAGACAAGCATTTACATAACATAGTACAAAAAAAAAAGATGATTGCCCATGAAACTGCAAAGTTACTATGTACAACTTGCTATTCCTTTTAAATATAAAACAATTATCAGGTAAATCTCCCTTTCTTCTTCCCTCCCCCAGATGGCCCTCCATCAGATACAAAGAGGTGTGTGTGTGTGTGTGTGTGTATAAAATTACTCTACATATACTCCTAGTTTTCAGTTCTTTTCCTGAATGCAGATATCATCTTTCTTTATATGTCATTTATAGTTAATTTGGGTATTTATAAATAGACAAAATAATTTAGTCACTTAAAGTCATTCTTAAAACAATGTTGCTGTTGCTGTATATGTTCTCTTGGTTCTACTCATTTCACTCATCATTATTTTGGGCAAGTCTTTCCAAGTTTTTCTAAAATCACTGAGCTCATCATTTCTTATAGCACAGTAGTATTCCATCACAATCATGTGCCACAATTTGTCCAACCATTCCCTAATTGATGGACATCCCTGCAATTTCCAGTTTTTTTGCCACCACAAAGAGAGCTGCTATAAACATTGTAGAACCATCTTTGGAAATATATCAAGCAGTGGTATTGCTGGGTCAAAGGGTATAGATTGTTTAATAACTCTTTGGGCATACTTCCAGATTGCTCTTCAAAAAGATTGGGTCAATTCACAGTTCCACCAACAATGAATTAGTATCCAAATTTTTCCACATCCCCTCTAACATTGTTCATTTTTCCTTTCGATTGTTTAAGCTAGTCTTATAGGAGTAGAATTATATCTCAAGATTGTTTGAATGTGCATTTCCATAATCAATAATTGCATTCTTAACATCCCTTCCTGAACTTTTCCCTGTTTTCTTAGGAACACTTGTGCCCAAGATTCCAGGATCAAGCGGTCATGATACCTTGATGTCTTAGCTGGCTGATGAGCCACATTCTTTTCTCCAATAACCCTCCTTTCCTCCATGCTTGGTTAGCATCCTTAGTAGAAATGTTAACATTTTTTTCTGCTGTGTCCCCCTTCAAAGATTTTATTGCTGTTATTTTCCCTTTTCTCATTCCACTACCAGTGCTCTCAAAACCTAGGGTAAAAGAAGAATAGGTACTCCTCACAAAGAGGCTGGGCAACTTTGCCTTAACCACAAGGCAGAGTGGAAAGATACTTAGATAGACTGGTACATAAATACATTTGGGGTAGGAAAGGTACATTTGTGGAAATTAAGATGGAATAGATAGAGAGCTTGCCTAAAAGCCAGAAACACCTGGGTACACGTTTCATCTCTGAAACATATTGGCATTATGACCTGAGATCATTATTTGTAACACCTCAGTGTTCTAGGTCACTCTCTAAGACTACAAATTGTAGAGAATCTGTTTGTTATTCATTTCAGTAATGTATGACTCTTCACGACCCCATTCGGAGTTTTCTTGGTTAAGACACTAGAGCAGTTTGTCATTTCCTTCTCCAACCCATTTTACAGACTTGGAGACTGAGGAAAACAGTTAAGTGACTTACCCAGAGTCACACAGCTAATAAGTGTCTGAGGCCGGATTTGAACTCAGAAAGATGTCTTAGTGATTCCCAGCACTCTATCCACAGCACCACCTAGCTGCCTGCAGAGGAGTTCCTCCATGGATGGAGGAACTTTCCTCACTTCCAACTTCCCTATACCAATTAATTCACAGATCCCGTCCAGTCAAGTCCTCTATAACACATAGACCTAACTTTTTTTAAGTAGATTAGATCCAAAGGTAAAGAGTAAGGATAAAAGCAAAGGGAGGGTTTAGGTTGACTTTAGTCATTTCAGACTGCCAGTAAATTTTTTTCAGTAGTCAGGCTGCCAGTTCTATGCCCTCTTTAAAATAGTACACAGAAAACTATTTTAGGAGTCACATCATCATGGCACAATTACCAGAAGTTAGTTCATATCTGTCTAAGTGTTAATCTTGAAGAAACAGAATGAATATCATAAAAAGAGCATCTGACTTTGAGTCAGAAAGGCTAGGTTTGAGTATTAGCTCTGCCATTTACTTGTTATATGACTCTGGGTAAGTCCCTTTACCACTCTTAACCTCAGTTTTCTTAACTGTAAAATGATAAAAAAGATACTTATTCTTCCTAGTTCATAGAAATAGATAAATGAAATAATAATAATGCTCTATGCAAATAAAAGATACTATTACAAATTCAAGTGAGAGAAAAGTCTGGAGAACTGTTTTCCTTCTACCACATGCCCAACCTATATCCAAGAAACATGCATTTCCTGATGAATATAAAATAAACCTCCAACAATAAAGCTAGTCCTATCAGAAAGTAATTTTTTTTATCAAATCTTATATAAAGAATGCTATGGATATTGAGCTCAGAGAATGGGCTAGTGGAAAGGGTCCTATATTTATTGTTAAGGGGCAGGTGTTTAAATCCCTGTATTACTATTCATCTGTAAAAGGAAGGGATGCAATCTATTGAATCCCCTCTATGAGTTTGTGAGAGTAGTATAGTGAAATAATAACTGGGTTTCAAAGCAGTAATGCTTAAGTCCAAATACTGGTTTTTCTGCTTACTACCTGGGATAACTAAGAAACTCGTGAGTTTCCTCATCTTATGAAATGCTGGTAATAATATATCAACTAGCATTTCTATAGATCCTTAAGGTTTGCAAAGCACTTTGCAAATCACTTAAGCTCTCTGGGTCACAGGTTTTTTCTGTAAAATAAGAAGATGGGCTAGATGACCTATGGGATTCCTTTCAGTTCTATATAGGTGACCTCAATTAACAGAAAATTTTAATGTAAATTAAAACTATAAATAAATGCAGGTGACTATGGTAATAGATACTAAGGAGAAGGCATCTAATCTGTTATTTCTTTTTTTGCTCATGCTGGAGTTTGAGGAGAATTTGAAACTTGGTGGTTGTCAAATAATTTCTATAAAAGGGAAGAGAAGAATATTTACCATATAGAATCTATTGCATAGGGAAAGCCTGTGAGTCAGATAAATGAATTCCTTTAAAATGGAAAGTTCAATGTGCACAGAATACCAATTTCATCTTTTTGAGTCTGCCCCAGAGCAAATATGTCAAAAGAATTTATTGAGTGATGACCATATGCAAAGTGCTGAGCTAACTATTATTTACTTGGAAAAAAATCTGACCCTGATTTAGGAGATATTCATAATGGACAAGAGAGGATATTTACTGAATTCTTCTGACCTCTGTTGATAGTCATGCCATATCAGGAAATATAGAAAAAGTTACCATTATACAGAGTGTACTCTCTGGAAGGCTGATAGGAGTACATAAGTGAAAGCTACACAGCGTAAGAACTCATGGGTGGATTGCCACCAGTGTTCCATTCAGGGAAAACCCATATTGATCCCTTGGAATATCAGATTCCTTTAGTGGCAGCTAGGTAGTTCAAAGATCATCACTGTACCTGGACCCTCAGGGTTGCTGGCCAAAAGAGAAATAGTTACTATTTACATTCACTGAGCTAGGAGGGCCCCAAAAAATAACCATTAAGTGGTGCTTGAGCAGGGACCTTTTGTTGTCCAATCCATGAGATTCAGAGTGAATTGGATTTAAGGTTTGGTCTTTGAGAAAGAAATCTAGCCAATAACCCCAGTTAACTAGGTAGCTTTCAGCCATCAAAATTTACCTTCCTTTGAACAGATCACCCTCAAGGGTGAGAGAAGAGGAGAGAGGAGAGGGGAGAGGAGGAGACAGAAGGCGAAAGGAGGGGAGGGGAGGATGAACTGAATTACCCAACTGGAACTTATCAATGTGGTCCCTATTCAGGCAACTCAAACTTCTCATAAGTTATGATTTGTCCTGAAGTCAGAAAGACTTAAAATGCAGCCTCAGTTATCTATCAGTTGTATGACCTTCAACAAGTCACTTAAGCTCACTGTACCTCAGTGCTCTCACCTGAAAAAAAAAAAGGATAATACTAGCACATACCTTCCATGACTACTGTGGTGATTAAATTAAATAACATTTATAAAGGCCTTCGCAAATTTCAAATGTTATAGAAATACTGATTTTAAACTTAGAGTCTGTATATGTTTTACTTTGGCCCATCCTCAGACATTCGTAAAAGTTTGTTGTTGGGTTATTTTTTTTTATGTGTACCATGAAAAAGAGCAGAAAATCACCAACTAATAAGATTGAAATAGACTCCACCAAGAAACAATAGATTCATTGACATTCTAAAATCAGAATTCTTACTAGACTTATATCAGTTGCTATCATTCATTGCATGTTTCAATGGCAGTACTTTTAGAGACCACCATCTTCTTAAGAGGAACAGGTTGATATTAAAAAAAGAAAAATCCTGCAGTTGTGATAACTTGTAAGTGAGAGTTAGCTCCTACTTTGCCATCTAAGTGGCTTTCCTGTCTCTTTACCAGATATAGAAATGCTTTTAAATGAAACTATATCCTTCTTGAAAGGAAAACTTAAAAGCATATGAAGTGATATCTCTCTCCTGTTGTCTAAGTGACTGGCTTCAGGGCTTTGGAATGAGTTTGTCTTCTGTTTTGCCTTATAATTTATTAAGTGTTTCTCACTTTTCTAGTTCTCTTAATTCCCAAGGAGTGTTTTATTCATTCTTTGGGTTTTACTAGCCAAAAAGAAACATCACTCTCCAGAAGTCGTTTCTTCCTGTTCTACAATGGTAGGTAGGTTCTATTTAAAATAAATAAATGATATGCCAAGTGTTGAGGTCTTTTCAACCTCAAATTAAGTGTTGTTCACAGAGGCTAAATAGTTGTTATAAATGTATAGCATCTTGAAACGCTGGCAAAAATGGAAAATTTAATCTTATATAGATTTTTTTCAAAACTTTATTACAGAATGAGCATTTCTATGGAGGACTACACAAGTTTTAGAACCATAAAACTCCAATAAAAAATGTTTGGTCACAGTTCAAAACTCAGAATATTAATGAAACTCTAATTGAAAATGTACAAATTTATTTTGGGAAGAATTGTCATCACATGTCAAATATAGGTTAAGTCAAGAAGTTAATAAGTGTTAGATGTGGGATTGGAATTCAGATCTTCCTGCCTTTCCATTGTAACCATTCTATCTACTTTAATACTTTGACTCTTGTGGACCTCATTGGGGTATGTGTGTGTATGTGTGTGTGTGTGTGTGTGTGTGTGTGTGTTGTCCTTTTTCCCTCCCTTTTCTCCCCTCCAATCTATTCCTATTATCTCCAATGTCTACGAAGTCAATAAACGTTAAGTGCCTGCTAAGTGCCAGGCACAGTGCTAAGTGCTAGAGATAAAAATACAAATTAAAAAGTCAGCCCCTGCCCTCAAGGAACTTACAATCTAATGGGGAAGACAACACACCAAAGGAATAAGAAAAGTGTGAGAAAGGGAAAGATACCTGGTCAGGGGAAAGAAATGTCCAAAAGCGTGCATCTGGTGGGAAAGAGGAAGGAAAAACTGTTCTGGGCCCCTCTTCAAATAGAGGCCCTAAAGCCTATATGCCTGCCCTCCCATCATAAGGTCCAGTTAGAGGGGCAAGCAAAGGGTACAGATGAGATGAGAGCCAGGCAGATTCAATCTTGCAATGTGATGAGATTCCCCAAGGATGAGTTTCCTGGGGAAGGAGCACAGGTTGCAAAGTTCAACAATTACAACAATAAACAAGTATTTATTAAGTTCTTATTCTGTGTCAGACTCTGGGCTAAATATCGAGGAAATGAAGGAAAACTATGAGAATCCCTGCCTTCAAGGAGCTTACATTTTAACAGGGAAGACAATCTAGAAGTAGATAGAGAATACATACAAAATGAAAACGTTTACTTGAAGAGAGAAAACTCTAACAGCTGCTGAGATCAGGAAGATATCAGGTAGAAGGTGGCAATTGAGCTGAATCTTGATAGAAACCAGGGATCCCTAAAGGCAGAGTTAATGAGAGTATGAATTTCGGGGATTTCTTGCTTATTGTTATTCGGTTGTTTTCAGTCATGTCTGACTTCTCATGACCACATTTGGGGTTTTCTTGGCAAAGATACTGGAGCTATTTGCCATTTCCTTCTTCAGTTCATTTTGCAGATGAGGAAACTGAGGCAAGGATGATTTGCTCAGGGTCACACAGCTAGCAAGAGTCTGAGGCTAGATTTGAATTCAGGAGGAAGTCTTCCTGACTCCAGGCCCAGTGCTCCATCCACTGTACCACATAGCTGCCCATTTCAGGGATAGAGGACAGCCATTGCAAAGATATAGTAATGGGAGATGTGAATATGGAACTACAAGAAAGACATGATAGTTCGATCTTGGAGATTGGGAAGAGCTTTAAATGCCCAGGCGAGGAAAACATATTGCTAATAGAAAGAATAAGGAGTCACTGGAGTTTACTGAGTAGGTAGGGTTGGTATTCTGGGATCTATCTTTAGGAAAATCACTTTGCTGGCTCACTAGAGGACAGATTGGAGTGGGGCAAGGCTTGTGGTAGGGAGATTAAAGGCTGTCGCAATAGTTCAGGCAGGAAGTTATGAAGGACTGAACTTGAGAAGTAGTTATGTAAATGGAGGCAAAGAGATCTATGAGAGAGCTTTTGTGTAGTCTAAAATTAGAAGATTTGGCAGCTGAATGAAAATGTGAGGTAAAAGTGAAAGAATCAAGAGTGACTGATCCTGGTTGATAGCGCTCTCAACGGTAACAGGGAAGTTTGGAAGAGGGGTAAAGGTGAGAGTAGCAATAATGGGTAGTGCTTTGAATTTAATTTGAGATGTCTGTAAGATGTCCAGTTCTAAGTATCCAATAGGCAGTTCATGACTTGGGATTGGTGTATAGGAGAAAGAGTAGGACGGGATAAACAAATACAAGAGTTATCTGCATAGAGATAACGGTTGATTGATTGTTTTGTAAAAAGTATATATAAGATGGTAGATGCTTAATAAGTGTGTTTTGAGTTTAATTTTTAATTTAAGTTGATCTAATTGTGAGAGCTCTCTCAACTCTGAGTCTATGATTCTAAGAACAAAGTCTCTTTCATTAAATACCTGTAATAATATTATTTTTCAGTGTCCCAGGACCAACTCTAGATCACAAGCCACCACTAATGCCTCAATATTTAACCTAATTGCACCTTTGTATTAAAATTAATCATTTTTTCATAATTCCATACTAATCATCTTGTTCCAAGGAAAATTTTGGTTCTGTACTCTCATTTTTCTGACTCTGTCTCTGTATCTACCTTTCCAAGACAGAGAAAGAGGCAAATTCAATATCTGCTATATCATAACTGTGACAGAAAATGAAATATACATGCATGTATATATGTACACATTTATAGATGTGTGTATACATATCTACATATGTGTGCATATATGAACATGGCTGAGAGATGGAGAAAAGGAAGAAGCATATGTGTCCATGTGTATGTGCACACCCATGTGTGTGTTAAAATGTAAGTATATAGATATAGATCTCCACACAGTTTATCTACAGCAATCCTCAACAAATGTAATTTATGTCATATTTTATTTATATTTTATACTGTATTCTCTTGCTTCACAATCTATAGATAGGATAATAAAATTTAAAAATTGATGGACTTATCAGCCCTGTGGATGAAGTTGTCAGGACCCTATAGTCCCCTAAAGGAAATTTATTTTTAAAAACTACCTCAACATTCTGTTTTTGTAGGGATTTGGATGGAACTTTGAAGGGCCATCTTGTTCTTCTCCTTCTTTGAAAAGAGGATTATGCCTAAAGTATCCCTAGATGCGTAAGTATCATCCTGATTTTAAAAGGCCTCTACAAAAACAGAATCATAGACTCTTGGGAATTGACTGGGATCTTAAAGGCATTTAATCCAAGCTCTGACCTGATTTACCATCATGATATCTTTGACAAGTAGTCATCTGTGGGTCTTATTTCTGTTTCTTATAGCCATCAATTATAAATTTAACCCCTTGTCCATATTACAACCCTCCCAATACAAGAAGACAGCCATTTAGTCTACCTTTGGCCTTCTCATCTTTAGGCTAAACATCTCTGATTTCACCAGCTATTCCTCCTATGAGATGGTGTCATGGTCCTTTACCATCCTAGCCACTTTCCTCCCAGTCTTCTCCGGTCTGTCCATGCCCCTCCAAAAGTGAGATGCTCAATTCTGAACACAACGCTACAGGAGAATTCTGATAACCAGAGAGTACAAGGTTTGTTTTCCCTCCCATGGTTGGACAGCATGCTTGTAACCTTGCAAGACAAAAATCACATCAGCTTTTCTGGTGACCCATCCTGAGTTTGCAGTCAGCTAAAATCCCTTTAGCTTTCTCATGTAAATTATAATTAAGCCATATATCCTCTCCCACACCCCTGTACTGATGCACTTGATCTTTTGGTACTGAAATGAAGGATGTTGTTTTTTCTCTTTTCAGAAGGTGGGGACCAGATGTTGCTGTTGAGTGATGGTAGTTGCGTCCTCCTCTTCATGACCTCATTTGGGATTTTTTTGGCAAAGATATTGGAATGGTTTGCCATTTCCTTTTTGAGCTTATTTTACAGATGAATAACTGAAGTAAACAAGGTTAAATGACTTGCCCCAGATCACACAGTTAATATCTAAGATCAGATTTCAACTCAGGAAGATGAGTCTTCCTGATTCCAAGGCCAGTGCTCTATCCATTGTACCACTCTAGCTGTCTAGGTATAGATTTCATTAATGTAGGGAAATGTCCAATGTGTAAACTCTCTCCATCAGAGCAGATAAGGGTCATCTCCAAAACTTATAGGCTTTAGAGAGTAACTTTCAGCAGACAGAAGTTACATGGCTTACGCAAATTCAAAAATCTAGTGAGTGTTTGTAATGGGGGCTGAACTCCTAGCAACTAGACAGCTAAGTTGTTCAGTGGATAGAGCACTGGGACTGAAGTCAAGAAAATATGAGTTTAAAATTATACCTATTTCCAGGGTTGTCGTGAGGTTCCAATGAGACAACATTTGTAAAAAGTTTAGTACGTAATAGGTCTTTAATAAATCTTTGTTTCCTTCCTTCCTGATTCTGGTCTATCACACTAAATCAGTGGAGTCAAACTCAAATAAAAGATGAAGGAGGAAGGCACTAAAACAAGGGTGGGGAACCTGTGGCCTTGCAGTCACTTGTGACCTTCTAGGTCCTTGGGTGAGGCCTTTTGACTGAGTCCAAGTTTTATAGAACAAATTCTTTTATTAAGGGGATTTGTCCTGAGAAGTTTGAATTCAGTCAAAGGGCCACACTTAAAGACCTAGAGTGCCACATGTGGCCTCAAGGCCATAAGTTCCCATCTTTGCACTGAACCATACATAAGAATTCTTGTGAATACATATTGACTTCTGAAATCACAATCACATGTTAACATTATCTACGTTCTATTGTGGGCAGGAGGGAGAGAAGAACAGGAAGCTCAGTAGCACAGTGGATAAAGTGCCAGGTCTAGAATTCATCTTCTTGAGTTCAAATCTGGCCTCAGACACTTACTGTTTGTGTCACCCTGGGCAAGTCACAACCCTGTTTACCTCAGTTTCCTCATCTATAAAATGAGCTGGAAAAGGAAAGGCAAAGCACTCCAGTACCTTTGGCAAGAAAACCCCAAAACATGTGACAAAGAGTTGGGCACAACTAAAAATGACAAAGTAATAGCATACTGTATTTTTGTTTATTTTGTTAAGTATTTCCCAATTATATTTTAGTATGGTCATGGGAAGTGTCATGGGAAGACCATGGAAACTGTGGGTTACGTGTCTGAAACCTCTGCATTATACCATGCTGTCTCTCGTTTATCATATTTCTTTATCTAGTATTGCTTCCTTAGAGTTGATCCATTCTTTCACCAGTAAAGATGTTTGCCTTTGGAGACTTGAAAATTTGCTGGACCTAGAGACTAGTAAGAGAGCAATTTACTATTCTATATATATTCACCAATAATTGTCATTATTCATCATCATAAAAAAGCAGTCATTCTACAAAGTAATGAAGAATTAACTTAGTACTCTTTGTTTTTCTGGCTCAGCCAAAGGAATTTCTATTACTTGTGGCAGCAAGTGAAAACTGGTCTATGGACATTTAAGCAGACTCACCATCATGTTATCCAGAAAAACGGGGTATGACTGAGAAATTCTTCATTTTATAATTGTTTGATGAGACAAATGATAAATTGGAAGTGCTAAAGAGTTGAAGAATATAGGAGTTAATGGAACTGGTAGAGAGAGAGAAGGAGAGATCTCTGTTGAAGATACCATTATCATGACACACTGACAAAGATGCAATTAGAACATTCTAGGAACAAATGCCGAAGTTAGTGGATATTTCCTATTGTCCAGCCTAGTGACAACATTTTTTTCCCATGGGAATTAATTTCCCTATATTTTCCTCAGGTTAGCAGTAACTAATCTACCCACAGGCCTTTGTGGTAATGGTAAACTCTCTAGAATTTAATCATCTAGCACTTATTAAACACCTATTATGTGTCAGGCATTCTGCTAAACTCTGGAAGCACAACAAAGTCAGGCAGATCTAAAGTCCTGATTCCTCAGAAGAAAACTCCAGAGATTTTATAACCCAGACTGTCCAAATTCTTCTTTATATCTACCTCAAATCCTTAAAGCAGAGTTCTTTTTCTTCTCTTTCTAGATTGGTTACAAATGAAATTCTCTCTCATAACTCGTAATGAATTTGGAAACTGTTTTAACCTTCCTTTCTCCAGCTCAAATAATCAGTTTCTCATAACCTTATTTTCTGACCTCTCCTGCTTATTTTACTGTCAGTATGATCAGTTTTCTGTCTCTCCCGCAAGAAAAATGCAATTCAAGTTTCACTCACATAACTTTCTTCAGTATTATGAAAATACTAAACTTTTCAATGTGTGAGGAACCATTTATTTGAGAAATTACCTTATTCAAAATTTACTCCCAAACAGGATGCTACTTGAACTGACATTACCATTTATTGAGCCCAAAGATAACAAATGTTTTAAAAAATGTTATTATTTTGGTCTGAAAGATCAGTTTGAAGGTTGCCTCCTTCAGGAAGCCTTTCTTGGTTCCTTTAGCTGCTAGGGCTATGTCCTGTATGGTCAAGTTTCATTTTCTCTGGGGAGAGGGAAAGAGAAGGAGGAGAAGGAGGAGGAGGAAGAGGAGGAGGAGGAGAACAAGAAGAAGGGGAAGAAGGAGAAGGAGAAGAAGAAGAAGAAGAAGAAGGAGATGGAAAAGGAGGAGATGAAGGAGAAGGAGGAGAAGGAGAAGAAGAAGAAGAATTTTCATTAAAAAATTTGAAGGGAAATCAATATGTTGGTAGAAACTTTTGTGGGAAAAGATTATTACAGATACAAAAGAGTTACATAAATACTTTACATATATTATTGCATTTAAATCTCATTTAAACCACGCAGCTTTGCAAAGTACAATAGATGTTATTTTCACCACCCTTCTAAAGGTAAGGAGACTGATTCTGAGACAGATTTAGTGACTTACCTGTGACTATAGAGTCAGTTAGTCTCACAGATGTGATTTGGATCCAGGTCAGTAACTCAGAGGCGCTCAGCCTTCCCATCACTTCACACTGCTTTTGCCCTAATGTTAGGGAAAGTTTTTTTGCTTTTTCTTTGCAGTCATTTTATTGTTTATTCTTTTTTTTGGTTATTTTTTTCTTCCTTTTTTCTTCTTATTTCAGTCATGTCCAACTCTTTATGACCCCATGTGGGGTTTTCTTGGTAAAAATACTAAAATTGTTTTTCATTTCTTTTTCTAGCTCATTCTACAGAGAAGGAAACTGAGGTCCCAGGACCACACAATGTGTACATGTCTGAGGTCAGATTTGAACTCAGGAAGATGCCTCCTTGATTCGAAGTCCAATGCTCTATCCACTGCACTACCTAGTTGCCCCATTTTTATTTTAACAGATATTAAATTTGCCCTCCCAGAACTGGCATTCAAAAGAAGTGGATCATAATGGATTATTACTCATATAACCTGAAACATTCTTACTTCACTCATCATCTAATGGTCTTATAATCCAAATCCAGATTCAACCTTCCCAGAGCAGGTATCATTTGGCTTTATGAATTTCAGTAGAGATGACAGTTTCTGTCTTGTTTCTCAAATTAAATCCTTTGTTTTGCTCAAGCAATCTGTATTTACCATAAGTACTATACTGCCAGTAGGAAGCACTTCTTGATTTCAATAGACTTGCCCTTGGAAAGACTGGGACTTTAGCAGAAATGAATTTCGATATAGAATTAGGTCCTCTTAGAGACATATGTAAGAGCTTTCACAAGTGTATTTATTAATATTTGATGCACTTAAAAAAAACAAGAAGGAGAAAAAAGCATCTGTGGTGAGATGAACATATGTAGCAGTTTTATTCTTTTTTTTCCCTACTGCTGATTTGAAACTGTTGATCTGTCAATATACCATACTGGGGTAATCACTCACAGTGTAAGTGTTAAATCTGAACGATCTGAGAAGAGGAAAAGTACAGTAAGACAGTATAAGTTAGTACCCAAAAATAGAGACTTTATTCAAATTTGTGGAGAAAGATGTACCAAAGCAGTATATAGTTCTCTGGCGCCAACACAGAAGAAAAGATCTCATGACACTAAGAGACTGAGTAAGCACTTCTGTCATGTGCGGTATAGAGATAATGGGCAGGTGATCTTGGAACTACTCCCCAAAGCTATTCCTTGGGTGTTCTGAGATCAGCCACCAATTTTCTAAACTGTAGTCACTGTTTTGAGAAAAAAAAGATATAGGAGTTTATCAGAAATAGAACAAAATGCAAAATGTGGCAGCAAATGTTAACAAGCCATTTTGGTCCTCTTGGGGGAGTAGGAAAGAAATGAGCTGAGAGCTAATAACAAAGTTACATAATAGAGAGACTGGAACTACAGAATTGGCAGGACGGCCCCTCTGCGTAGATCTACATCCTCATGGCAAAGAGGCTGCTGAGCATGCTTTTCTCACCAAACCCAAACAAAACTATAATGTATTTATGTGCATATGTGTGTATATGTAATTTCATGGATTTATATTTGTGCACCAAATTTATGAGGTTATGTGATCTATGTGCTTGTGTGTTGACATGTTTGTATATGTTTTTACTGATCTATATGCAAATGCATAGGCTACAGAGGTGTACAAGCACATTTGTATGACTAGGTATGCAAGCATATATATGCATATGTGCAGGATGTGTATTCTGTGCATACTTGTTTGTGCAATATATGTGTGGTATATTGTGTATATATGCAAACATGCTATATACTTGCATTTATACATATATATAGGTAATAGGATACATCCATATGAATATACGTATATATATGCTATTGTTATCCCCATTTTTGTTGCTTTTCAGTCATTTCAGTCATGTCCAACTTTTCATGACCTCATTTGGGAATTTTCTTGGCAAAGATACTGGAATGATTCACCATTTCCTTCTCCAGCCCATTTTACCGATGAAGAAACTGAGGCAAAGAAGGTTAAGTGACTTGCCCAGGGTCACACAGCTAGTAAGTGTCTGAGGTCAGATTTGAACTTAGAAAGATGAGCCTTCTGATTCCAGACCTGTCACATAGGTATTCTAGATTTGAGGCTAAAATTTTCTAATTTTATTTAGTAAAAAAGTTCTGCTTCTGATATCAGCCTTATCAATGATGTTCTCACTCTTCAAGTGTTTTTATTGATAGAGGTACTAGTTGGGCAAGTGTCACAAGCATGACCTCCTGGACAGTCTTTTCTGAGTACTAATTACCAAGAGTAGACAATATCTGATTCATGGATAGCCTCTTCTGTACCTGTGAATGGTCTTTGACCCTTAATGGCCTCTGGTACATGCACTCATTATTGGGGAAGAGACCTAGAAAGGACTGATTCTTATAAATATCTCAAGGACCATAACTTCAGTAACACTTAAAGAAGATACTGTTATTTTGGTATGGGAAAAAGACATTTCCAAAGTTATAAGGAGCAAAAATGAAAATCAAACCCATAAAATTTTCAACATACAAGTATGTTCGGCTACAAATGAGGATATTTCAAAGGAAAGTATTAACCCAACAAAAGACTACAATAAATCACACTTATTGCAAAAGTTTTTTTTTTGAAAGGGAATGTTCCCAAATGAGAGCTTCACTTGCCATTTCTGACCACAGTAAAAAAAAAATGATGATGATGATAGCAATAATATTGGTTTGAACCATCCCTTAGTGTCACTTTTATATGTACAAAGTCACGTCAGTGGACAGCGAGGTGGTGCCACGGATAGAGTACCAAGCCCAGAATTAGGAACACTCCTCTTCCTGAGTTCAAACCCAGCCTCAGACAGTTGCTGACTGTGTGACTCTGGGCAAGTCACTAAACTCTGTTTGCCCCAGTGTCTTCATCTATAAAATGAGCTTGAGAAGAAAATGACAAATCACTCCAGTTTCTCTGCCAAGAAAACACCAAATGAGGTTATGGAGAATCAGACGCAACTGAAAAATGACTCAACAACAATGTTGCAACAACGACATATATCAATGGCACCTTGAGCCATGACTTCAGTTACAGCAATCTAAATAAGACCCTGTTTAATGAAAAAATACAAAGGCCATCCAGGACAGGAGTGAAGTGACTTGTCTAAGACTACACAGATAGAAATTTGGATACGGATCTTCTGACTTTGGATGCAACACTCTTTCCCTTGAATCAGGTACCCTTTTGTGTTGATGGTAATCACCCAAAACAATATTCTCTAACCCTCCTGTTGTTGTGTTTGTCCTTTGTTCTCAAAGAGGACCATGACATCAAGATGACGACATGACTTGCAGTTGACTTTGTTTTGAGTGAGGGAGGGCTGTGCAAGGTCACCAGCCTCACTTTCTTCTCCTGAGCCATCTGGGTCCAGTGACCTGATATTCATCAGGATGACTGAAGATGGCCCAGAATGCAATGTGAGACCTTGGCCCTTTTAGGCTAAGGTCTTATCACTTTGAGTGAGATATACTCATTCAATGAATAGACTTCTGTAAGCAGTTACTCAAGGGATGGCCCCTTTAACTAAAAAAAATCAAACTGGGAGGGGAAGATCCTCAAGGTTCCTGGGTAAAAAAGAAACAATTGCTAGTTAGTAATTATATTCACTCTGTGCTAGGTGGCTGGGGATGTGTTATCCACCCTACAAGCTCCATAATGAATTGGGTTTGAGGCTTGATTTTTGAGCAAGAAATGTAGCCAGTAAACCCAGAGGATAAAAGGCAGCTTTGGGGCATGGAGTGTACCTTCCCCTGGGTAGAACACCAGAGAAGAGGAGAAGGAGGAGAAGAAAGAGGAGGAGGAGGAGGTGTATATAGTACCTTACTATAAAATTTGGGTTGATAATATACAATACTATACACATATTTTGTGCATTTCTTAGTTTCTAAACTTTTTTCTGTGTCATCTGTTGGCCTTTGTGAGTTGTCTGGGGCTTCCACTAAACTCTCAAAACATTTCTTTTTAATTTCTTATACAGACCCACGATGTATCAAAACCAAAATAGCTAAAGTTGTGATATGGAAGGGATAACTGTATTCTGGTTCTCCTAAATCCTTATAAGTCTGACACATTTACAACATCAATCACTTTACAAAGTTGGCTAAAAAAGTCAACAGTCTTAGAGTTGTTGTCAATCTGCCTAAGGAAAAAGAAAATGATCTTTAAAGATATCCTTATATCTTCTTTCTCTCCATCTCCCTTTCCTTCTTTCTTTGGCTTTCCTTTTCTCTCCCTTCACCACCAGTAGTCTCCAACTATTATTTATTTTTGGTTTGGAGTTGTAATTTCATTAGCTTAAGCAAAGTCCTAGTACAAAAACTTCCTCTAAATGCATATTGGTCATCTCTGTATAATTTATAGTCATAGTGCTTTGCCTGGGGAAATTAATGGCAAAATGACTTCCCAGGGGTTATTCACTAGTATGTATCAGAGGCAGAACTTGAACCTTGATCTTTCTAACTCCAAAGTCAGTGCTCTATCTATTATGTAACATTGCCTCTAGAAAAGTCATGTTTGTTGAATGAATATTTAATGAAAACATCAAACTGAAGGGAAGACTTTGTGACAGGTTTGGTGTTAAGGAGCCTTAGGGAGTTACAATTTCTTGTCCAACAATAGATCAATAAAAGACTCTGAGGAATGGGAAAATATAAAATTTATGAGTCAATGACTCATAGATGAGAGAATAAGCAATGAAAAGATTGCAAAGCTCTCTAGGAATTCGGTTAAGACTATAGCACGTTTCAATATATAAAGAAAGCAGTAATAACACTAAAATGTAAAGAAAGTCTTAGACAATTCAAAAGTCTTTTTAAAAAATAGATAAACTACAGCAATGCCCCCTTTGGCAATTATGGCAAAATACTCCTAATTTAGATTGATGTGGTGGTGATGAGGAAGCAAATGTGAATCAGTGTAAATTCTGATATATAGAATGTATTTTGAAAATACAATTTTATTATTTTCATTCAAAAGAAAATCATACTAATTATGACCCTGAGCAAATCACCTAATCTCTCAGTTCCTTAAGTGACTCTATGAGATCTGATGTTTTACATTTGCATGGGTGGAATCAATTTCAACATCAGGAGTTCTCTATCCTGAAGAATCACTTGTCTGGACCAAATATATAAATCATGGTGTCAAGGCTCCTACCATTGGTGAATTATTTAACAAGTCCTAAATATTACCAGAAAATCTCAGAGACAGATGAGACCTTAGAAGTTTCCTAGTTCCCACTGTCCTCCCTTTGCCATCTAGCTTTATTATGAAGTTCTTTCTGATATTTTGATGTAGATTGGGCTTTTCTTCTCTTCCAGAAGTACCCATTTTTTTATGACATAGATAATGTAATGTAACCAACAAGATAGCAAAATAGTTATATTCAGAATGTCTCCCTTTATCTAATAACTTCAAAACAAAGGGAGAAAAAATTACTGATCTATATTAATTAAGGCAACATGGATAAGATGAAAGGAGAGAGACACTAAATAAGGTAAGAACCTTCTAAAATAGCTGGAATATTTGAAGGCAATACTCTCAGTCAACCTATTCACCCTTAACCCTCCTGTGCATTAGGTGAAACAAACCAAATTCATTTAACAAACTTGGATTTTAACTTTCAACTATAGTAAATTCTGTCTAGTACCTCTATGGCAATGACTCAGACGGAACCTAGACACCTCATAAAAGGTAAACAGTATTTATCCTGCCTAGTTATGCTATCAAAAAAGATTATTAATATGAAGGGAATTGAAGGTGGAGGAGATATACAAATGCAGACAGAATTAGATGAATGGGAAGAAACTTCCACATCCAAGGAAAAGGGAAGTAGAAACATATTGGAAGTCCTCACCTAGTGGAAATTACAAAGGGTAGGAACCCAGACAGATCATTACATCCTTCAATTAGGGAATGATGAGGACACCCAGATTCAGGAGATCTGTGTGTGAGAAAATGTAGGCACTCCATCAGTAGAAGGCAAAGAGAACCAAATAGTGAAAATGGAAAGCTAAAACAAATGACTAGAAAGACATAAAATGACTGAAAGACAAAAAAAAAAACAGAGAAAAGGATTGGAAATAAACCAAACAAATAAGTCAACAATGCAATTACTGGAACTAGAAAGAAAAATGAATAAAAATTCCCAAAGGACTGCAAAACAACGAATAGTTATTGTACTTGGTCAATAGTAATCGATAAACATATGTTAAGTAATTTCTTCATGTCAAGGACTGTACTTTAAGGAAAAATGAACCAAAACCTCCAACAAGAAAAATAACAAGAACATCAGTTATTCAAATTTTCTACAGAACATGGAACAAGAGCAAGAAACTCCAAAATGCTTTCAAAGAGGTAAAAATACTACTTTAAAAGAAGCTGACAGGATAGAAATAATGTCAAAATACAATGTCAGAAAGCAGTGAAAACTAAATAAGACAAACAGCATCTAGACAACTTAGAATATACAAAGGATAAACTCTCTAACATACCAGTGGCTCCAAAAAAAATTTTTTTGGTACTCGCAGAAGAAAACCAAAAGGGTATGACTGAAAGAATACATGAATTCTATATTAGACAAAGCAATTTACCTTGAAGACAAGAAGTACAAAAGATAAGGATAATAGGTTTTCCAGAAAAAAAATATAAACTTAAAAACTCACATGCCATATTAAAGGAAAATTTTCCAGACACCTTGAAAATGGATTATAAAGTACTGGTTGATATGCACAGACTGTTAACCCACCACTAAAACTCTAAACTCCAAAGTAGGCAGTGACAAACTTTCAATGCTGTATAATGATTTTTCTAGCACTCAGGTGAAAGACCTTCACTTTTGAAGGAAAACCAATTTCCACATTATCAAATAAATAGAAGAGAAATCGGAACTGAAAAAATAAGATGAGAAGTATCTTAGATTAATATTCTTAATTAATAAAATAAATAATTAATTGATGAAACTTGAGTTTGATTATCAATGAAAATATGTATTGTCATCCCTGCAAAAGGAACCAAAGGTGAGCAGAATATTCAAGAGAAACAAAGTTATACAAATATAATTGCCAAGGAAAGGTTGAACATTGAAATCAATTGTCTAGGAAATGGGTGAACAATTCCTATATTCACTAAGTTTTCATTTTGTTTTTTATATCCTTCTTCATAATAGAAAAACTCAGAGGATTAAATAAGGGGCTACTGATCAAGAATTAGAGGAATCTGTTGTTTAAAATATTCTAGACTCGCAATAATGGCCTTACCTTTCATACCTAGTCAACTAAGCGGTGTGGAACATGGAAATCGGGGAGGAGCGGGAAGGAGAAGAAAGGTAAGACACATGATTGATAAATGAGTATAAGACCTTGTAGAAGCTTGCCATGTATGATCTCTCATCAGGCTATGAATTTAAGGTCCAAAAAAGGTATTTTTAAAGGTAAGATGACGTCCAAATACAAGCTATATTTCTTGAGATAACTATGTTTATGGCAGACAGGGGAGGGGGAAGATAGTGGGAAGTGAGACTGAATGCTCTCTGACAAAAATTAATACTACTTCCCTGACTATTTCTTAAAGAGGCCTATTTACTGAATGAGCATTACCACCCTCTAAGGAAGTACCTGAAAAGGCCTTAGCCTAAAAAGGCCAAGGTCTCCCATTGTATCCTAGGTCATCTCCAGTCATTCTGAACAATATCTGGTCACTGGATCCAGATGGCTCAGGAGTAGAAAGTGAGGCTGGTGACCTGCACAGCCCTTTCTCACTCAAAACAAAGTCACGTGCAAGTCATGTCATCACTTCTCTGATGTCATGCTCTTCTTTGAAAGTGAAGGACTAATGCAACCAACTTTTCATTTTTCCAACTACTTGCTGGATAGCTTCACCTGGATTTCTCTGCCAGTTCCTCAAATACAATACACCCCAAATTGAACTCATGATAGAATCTTGGGAACTCAGATCTAAAGTTAGAAAGGTCCTCAGAGGCTTGCAAATCCAACCTTCTCATTTTATAGATTAGGAAATTGAGAATTGAGAGAGAAGGGGAATTACATGACTTGCTCAAGCAAGGTAAGTGTGATGACTGGTATTTGGATCACAGTCTAATCCTTAATCCAGAACTCATCTATCCTCTCCCAAACCCACCTGATTTGACTAAACTCTCTCTCTCTCTGTCTCTCTCTCTTTCACTCTCTCTCTCTCTCACTGCATATAAATATATGCATACACACATATATACATATATACACATAATATATACATATGTGTATATATATATTTCTAGATAGATCTATCTCCTTCCCTCCCTCCTCTCTCAAACCACTATCCTTTCAGTCCTTCAGTCTTAAAAATATTGAGTCAGCTTTGACTCATGCTTCCCTCACCAACAGAATTTAATTAGTTGCTAAGTCTTGTTGATTCCACCTCTGCAACGTGCTCTTGTCCCTGAACCCTTCTATTCATTTCCCCTGAAGCCATCGTAATTCACTTCCTCATCGCTTCTTACTTAGACCAAGTGATTCCCAAGTAATCTTCCTAATGCATTGTCCTAAATCATGTCATTACTCTTCTTAAAAAAGAAAAACTTTGGTGGTACTCCATTGCCTAAAATAATGTGTAGAATCATTATCTTAGCTCTCAGGACTCTCATAATCTAGATGTCATCAACTTTTCCAATCTTATCTGATACTAGTCACATTCATGTATTTGACAGTCCTCTCAAACTATCAGTCCTCTCTTCTCATTCCTCCCTCTCCTAATTCCATATTTCTACTCATGTTTTTCCTCCAAAATTAAAATGAACTTAAATTCTGCTAATCCCATCATCTGTGCAAAGAGATGTGAATTGCTAAAATGAAAGAGTGATAATCCACATTTAATCCTGAGTTGTTCTACTGACAAAGAGAAACGTTCTCTGGCTGTTCCCTTCGCCTGGAATGCTCTTCCTCTCCATCTCTGTCTCCTGGCTTCCTTGTCTCAACGAAAATCTCATCTTCTACAGGAAGCCTTTCTCAGACTTCTCTTAATCTTCGTGCTTTTGCTCTTTGAGTTATTTCTAGTTTGTTGAGCATTGGCTTGTGTGAACACATTTGTTTGTTGTCTCATCTAAATTTCTTGAAGGCAGAACTTGGGTTTTTTTTGTGGGGGGAGATGATTCTCAGCACTCAACACAGTGTTTGGCATATGGAAGATGCTTAATAAATGGCTATTGACTTTAGGCAGTCTTTAGCATCAGGAATGCTATGTAAAAGGGAAAGGGAGGAAGGAAGCAAGATTTTATTGCATCCTACTATGTTCCAGGAGCTGTGCTAATACACTTTACAAAGGCTATCTTATTGAAAGGTAAGAAAAGAAACAAAGGAAAAATTTTTGATTTGTTAAAAGCCATACTTTGGGTAGATGAGTGAATGGAATTATTACAGCAGAATTCAGCCATGGGAAATAGGTAGATTAGTTTAATTTGGTTATATAATATATACAAGAAACATGACTTTACTATGATAACAAGAATACCAGTCAAAACTCACTACCTGTGCCCTCTTAAGGTTTGTTAAAACGTAAGATGTCACCCCAGAGAAATTCAATGTGTTAGATAAAGGCCTTAGAATGGGTGATGGTGTTGTCAAGACTAACCACCTGGCCATGAGAGAAACTTCTTAGAGGATGGAGTTCAGGAATCTTTAGAGGATCACAAGACCATTGGACAAACCAAATGGCATTACTCATTTGTAGGCATTGTAATTAGAAAATTCTTACGAAGATGCAAAGATCCAATGAAATACATTACACATAAATGTACAACTATCAGGTAATATACAAGGTAATATACAAAAGCAGCATTTGCTGGTAATGTAGAAGAGGGCAAGCAAGATATTTAAGGAAAATGGAAAATTCAAGTTGCCAGTAGATTTAATTATGCTGACCAATCTTTTGTGCTTTCAGATTGCTATGGTTCTTTGACAAGTAAAAGTCAGATCCATTTAAGCCTCTAGTGCTCAGGATAAACACATCTGAATTGTTGGCTTTCCAATTTCCCTAGCATCAGCATGATTCCATTTCTTTCTGACCACTGACCAGTAAAAAGACAACTCAGAGATAGGGTATTGTCTCTATTCAATTTATGCCCTATGGCAACACTTTCCCTATTGGCAACTTTTTGAGACTCTACCCCATTACCTTAATCATTGAAGGCTCAGATATAAATTGAGTATAATAGTTTTTTCAATTATTTTGGGGGAAATGATCAGGGTTAAGTAACTTGCCCAAGGTCACACAGCTAGTCAGTGTCTGAGGCCAGATTTGAATGCAGATCCTCCTGACTCCAGGGCTGGTGCTCTATCTACTGTGCCATGTAGCTGCCTTGAGTATAATAATATTGATAATAGTAACTAGTATTTATATAAAAATTTAATGTTTGCAAAATTCTGTATATATGTTATTAATTTGATCTTCACAGCAACATTGGGAATCTCCATTTTGCAGATGAGGAAACTGAGTCTGAGATAGGGTAAGTGACTTGCCCATAGTAACAAAGCTAATAAAGATCTGAGTTAGGATTTGAACTCAGGTCTTCCCAACTTCAAGCTCAGTGCTGAGATTCAGGGCTTGTTTTGGTTTGGTTTTCACTCATCACTCCCTTCCTTTTCTGGACTAGTCTGTATCTTCTAAGAGGTCATCACAAATCTTAAGAGGGATACCAAACAATAATTTGTCTGGAAAAAGATCCATGAGTTTTAACAATGTCAAGTTTAGTATGAGTGCAATAAATCAGTCCAAGAAGAATGTACCTTGGGCTGCTGTCAGAAAAGTACATTGTCCAAGACTAGAGACATGTTATTCCTGCTTTGTGCTACCTTTTCCTCTTCTACATCTACAATCATATATCCACTTCTGCGACCATGTTCTACAAAGGTCATTGACAACCTGATTGTACAGAAGATGACACCCAGGATGGGATTAAAAAACTGGGGAGGGGTGGCCTAGCATGGAGAAGATACGATGTGGAGAGGATGTGATACCAGTTTTCAGACATTGAAGAGCTGTTGTATAGAAAAGGCATTAAACTTATTCTTCTTGTCCCCAGACCCCAGCCAGTTGACTTGGCACAATGAAAAGAATATTCAGGACTTAGAGTGCCCAATTCTTATATGATATGTATGACTTTTGAGCAAGTCCATCAGGATCATAGATTTAGAATTGGAGGGGACCTTAAAGGTCCATTTTTCAGATCAGAAAACTGAGGCAGTGAGAAGATAAGCAACTTGCTGGAATTACCTAGAACTTACATGTCTGAAACAGGATTTGAACCCAGATTTTCCTAACAGCAAGGCCAATGCCATCTCCACTATGTCTCTCTCTGGGCCTCTCTGTTCTTGTTGGTAAAAATCAAGTTGGTGAACTAGAGTTCCCTTATGTCTCTTGATATAGGATTACATAAATCTTAAAGAGGCCAATTTAGACCTGATGTGGGCTGGGAGGGGGAATTCTAATAATCAGAACTATTCAAAATGGACTGAGTTTGTTCCAGGAGGTAGTGGAATCCCCCACCTTAGAAAACTTTAAGCAACGTCTGGATGACCATCTGCTTAGTGTGTTCAAAGAGGATTAGATTTTGGAGGTACTTCTAACATTCTTTAACTCTCTATGAGCTCTTGGGAAAACTCATCAACATTGTCCATAGAGACTGTTCCTTGTGTAATACAGTGGGGAATTTACTTGCCTTGAAATAAGGAAGATCTGAGCTCAAATCTTACCTCAGATACTTACCAGTCATTGACCCTGGGCAAGTCTCTACCTTTCCAATCCTTATTGTCCTTATTTTTAAAAATGAAGGGGGTTAAAATTATGACATCTAAAGTATCTTCTAGTTCTTTAACTATGGTTCTGTAGTCCTGTTATGAGATGCAACCTTCTCAAGCAGACATGTCATGACAAAGCTCACCTTTGCCAACCAAGGGAGCCTCGAGCCTACACGTGGCCCTCTAGATCCTCAAATGTGGCCCTTTGAGTGAATCCAAACTTCACTAGACAAATCCTTGGCCACATTTGAGGACCTAGAGGGCCACATGTGCCTTCAAGGCTGCAGGTTCCCGACCCCTGGGCCATGTGGTACTATTCTCATTAAAGGTCTATGAGCAGTTTTCTTTATATTAAAAAAAAAAGGTGATCCCTCATTCTTCATACAAATTGTTTTGGTTTGGGATACTCAGTATGGTGCTTCTGGGAAAGGTGACTAACTATACCTCCCTTCAGGGGCATTCATTTGCTGCATGGAAATCTGGGAAAAGTCAAGAGATGAGATTGTGCTTTTACAGTTTTGTTCATCTGTTGCAGAAAAGCAGATTTCAGAGCCTGCAGCACCCTTCTGTTGGCAGCACCTGAAGGAGAACAAATAATTCCGGAGGAAGTGGGGCATGGAGAAAGAGGGTATAAGTAGTAACAAGCCCGTGTGCTACCAGGGATTAACAGGTGTACAGCTCAGGCAAGGGCTAATCTGCAGGGTGAGTCAACAAAACCCAGGGTGAGGAGAGCAAGGTGGGCCTGAGCCAAATTCAGTGCCAGAGTCAGAGAATTGACAAATCAAGCAACAGCAAAGCCCAAGTTGGAAGCCAGGAATGCAAGTCAGGCAAATGTTGAGTCAAAGAACTAGGCAGGAAAAGATGTCCCACATCCTGAAATGGTAGGTCAAAAGTCATGTGGGGTGCACACAGTGCAAGGCAAGGCAAGTAACATGGAAGAAGGAATTCAGAGTTTCAAAAATGATGATTTGCTTTATACATATGATCAATAAAAGTGTTGCCTTTATATGATTGAAAGAATAGTTGACACATTACGTCAACTCTAACTCATTTTGATAGTCTTTAAAGTCATAACCCAGTGGGACTCAGACAAACGTAAATAAATGTATATTTAAAAAAATAGAATCTAGAGTCTATAAAGAAAATGAGTCCATCATCCCTAACTGATAACTTTACAGAAATCCCCTCTACAATTTTCTCAACAAATATTCATCTGACCTCTCTTTGCATTTAGAGTAATACAAAACACTTAAGTAGTGAGGGAACATAAGCAAGGGAAGGAGGCGACTAAGTAGAACAGTGGAGAGAGTCAGGAGGACCTGAGTTCAAATCCAGCCTCAGATGTTTACTAGCTGTGTGACCTTGGTC
This sequence comes from Bettongia penicillata ogilbyi, assembly GCA_023548195.1. Lineage (NCBI taxonomy): Eukaryota > Metazoa > Chordata > Mammalia > Diprotodontia > Potoroidae > Bettongia > Bettongia penicillata. The sequence continues at coordinate 3,485,721 of JAJHZJ010000032.1, read as the reverse complement.
AAGTCACTTAATCCTGTTTGCCTCAGTTTCCTTGACTACAAAATTAGTATGAGAAGGAAATGACAGACTCTCTGCCAAGAAAACTCCGAATGATGTCCCAAAGAGTCAGAGACAATTATCAACTAAACAAGGGAATGGAAAGGAACAAGCATTTATTAAGAGCCTACTGTAAGCCAGACATAAAGTGTTAAGCATTTTTACAAATATTATTTCATGATAAACATGGGTGATTGTTTCAATAAGCATAAACAGAATTCTATTGAATACTGATGTTAGACATGCCTCCTATGGTAGTATAGAGCAGCTACCAGAAATCTCACTGTGGCTGGTGATCATCAGACGAGCTGTGTTGTTTCTCACTGTGCCAGAACAATTATAGAATTATTTGTATTTTGTGGATAGCATGTTATGACAGGGCCAAGGTGTGAATGTCCTTCTGTATCCTAAATCATATATCCAGTCATACTACTGTTTTTATCTCGTCTGTGAGTTTTGTATGGCTCCCTGCTGTTTCATGTTTTTGCAATCAGCTACAAAGTGTAAATCCCATTTGTACATTCTCTGAGGAGAGAAGATCCCTAGGGTTTCTACATTTCTCTACGTGAGGTTATGAGAGTAAACTGAAAAAAATAGGTCTGGATCAGGTAAATCACTATGAAAATGTGTCTAAGAAAAGTGACCCAAGGCTTTCTGGCTAGCAAATACCTAAATATTGTCTGAGACGTTTCCTTGGGTTGGAAACATGGATTGGAAAGTCGAGTTACTGTTCCTGCTTCACCTCCTCCAGCATGCATGACCCAGCTAGCAGCTAAAAGTCAACTTCTCCCTTTAAGTCCCAGGCCAGTCAAACTTGTAAATTAATTTCTGACTTCAGGATTCATTCAGGAAGAGGAACAGGAAAGTTTCTGTGCGAAAAGGCAAAAAGCCAACGACTTTTCTTGCTGCTGAGAGAGTCTGTGCCTTACCTAGGTAGATTACACACACACACATACACACACACACACACACACACACACACATACACACACACACACACACACACACACACACACCTCAGCTAACTGATCTCCAAGATTTGGATAAAACATTTACCTCTACTTTTTTTGGTCATTTTCTAATTTTTTATTTTATTTTTGATTTATGGGATAAAACAAGCATTTCTATAACAATATAATAAAAACAAATTGCACATGACACTATTGTGTACAACTTGCTTTTTGTTTTAAATATACTATATAATTATTATGTAAACTTTTTTCTTTTTTTCCCCCTTTATTCTCTTCCCCCTGCCCCACCTTAGACATGGCTACCATTAAATACAAATAATGATACATAGGTAGATAGATAGATAGATAGATATAGATATGTAAATTTGTTCTATAAATACTGCTACTTATCGGTTCTTTCTCTGAAAGCAGATAGTATCTTCCTTCATATGTCTTTTGTAATTAATTTAGTATCTATAATAGTCAAAATGCCTTAGTCATTCAAAGTCGTCCTTCAAACAATATCTCTCTTGCAATATACAATGTTCTCTTGGTTCTGTGCATTTTACTCTTCATTATTTTATGTGAATCTGTGTTTTTCTAAGATCATCCAGCTCATCATATCTTAAGGCACAGCAATATTCCATCATAATCATATACCACAACTTGTTTAGCCATTCCATAATTTGTTGACCTACCTTGTCCCAGTCTGTACTATCTCTACATTTTAGATGATAATTGCTACTATTACTACTCAATTTTTGCTACTATTACTGCTGAGTTCTTGCTATTATTACTACTGAGTTCCTGTCTGCCTACATAGACCCTTGCTTCATTTCCACTCTCCTGGCCCTGGATTTTGGCTCTGATTGCTATCTATCATTTAGTATTAAAATTAAGGGATCTCAAATTTATATACATATGCATCCATATGTGTGTTAGAGGATATGACAAACATCAATTGTTAAGAAAAGATAAGAAGGTCAAAGAAAATGGCATAAGCAGAGAAGACACGAATGGGACATTAAAGATATAACTGAAGAAAGTGAGATGATCATTGTAGGTGTTGGGTAGGGCAGGGAAATATCCATTTTCCCATGAGAGGATTAATGATGAAACAGTTTCCTTCCTGGAAGAGGTGACAGATTCAAGAAGGAGAATTAGATACATTTTTGGACACAGCCAATGTGGGAATTCAATTTTGCTTGACTATGCATTGTTCTTTCAAGGGTTTTGTTTTACTTCTTTTTCACCAGTGGAAGGACCAGAGTGGTGGGAGGATGAGAAAATAAATGCTAATTAATTGAAAAGAAAAAGATTTTGTTGTTCAGTCTTCCCTGAATCCCGTGTCTAGCATCACACAGCTACTAAGTGTCTGAGACTGGATTTGAACTCAGGAAGCTGAATCTTTCTGATTACAAATCCAGTGCTCTATCCACTGTGCTACCTAGCTCTCTTATTTATTATATTTTAAAAGTTTAAAATAATAAATAAATACAAGGTAATAAATGAGGTTGAAAAATATAAAGTAAGTGTTTTGATGTATAGGTTATTTTTTACTGTAGATTAGTGTTCTCATTTTTATTTATTATAAGGGATGACTCTGGGAAGAAATGAGAGAGGAATATGGTGGGAAATGTGATACAGAAACAGAAGATACTTGAAAAACATAGATTAGGAGTCGAATGACAGGCTAAGGGTTTGGGAATAAATTAACAGATTAATAAGTTGTGATTAACATACTATATGTAAGTTATATAAATTAATTTAAATTAAAAGCTTGAAATATTTATTGTATTATAAATATCTTAAAATCTGCTAGAATTATATAATACTGCTTTCATTTCTGTTCTTTAGTGACTGGTTCTATATACTTATTAACTCATTTTCCCTGTTTTATTCATTCAAAAAGGTGTTTTTAAAAATTGGCTGTTGCTTCTTGTGAATTTCTGCATTTATGTAAAAATAGTATCTATCTTATTTACAATGCATTCATCTTGTATCATATATATGAATTGAATAACATAAGAATCTTTATATCATTGATTTTCTCTTCCTGGTTTTTAATATATTTAAACCATGAGTATAAAACATGAATCCTCAGGAAGACTTCATAGGCTTTAAATTTTTTTTGTCAATAAGGTTAATTCAATTATACTTTAAAGGATAAAAAAGAAACTTCAGCTCATTTGAGTTTGTTATTCAGCCTTTTTCAGTTGTGTCTGACTCTTCATAACTACGTTTGGGATTTTCTTGGCAAAGAAAGTGAAGTGATTTGCCATTTCCCTCTCTAGCTCATTTTACAAATGAGGAAACTGAGGCAAACAGAAGTTTAGTGACTTGCCCAGTCACACAGCAAGTAAATATCTGAGGCCAGATTTGAATTCAGGAAGGTCCTAACTCCAGGCTTGTCACTCTATCCACTGTACTGCCTAGCTGCCTTCATTTGAGTTTGAACAAATTCAAATTTTGGAATTCAATTTGTGAGGTTGTTTCATTAGGGCACAGACCACTTTTTCAAGGTATTAAGAAGTCTGATCACTGAATACCATATTTCTAGGTTGATAAAATCTCAGAATTGAAAGTGATCCCAGAGTCATCTAATCCAGGAGGTTCCATGAGAATATGGCCTGACCCAAAGGGATAAGTGATCAACCAATAGAAGGTGATAACACAGATTATATCCTACCCTCCCTGGGGTACTCAAAACAGATCTCTTTACAATACAACTATTCCTATCTCATCTTCCACCATTCCTCCCTTGGCTCTGTAATGCTCAGTGCTCTCCTGAGCTCTACATTATCCTCTGAGGATACTTTAACCTAATACCTGGGCACTCACAACAACAGTTCTACAGGTACCATTAGGACAATTCTACTCTTTTCTCCTTTTCCAAGGCATCACCAGTCTTTCAATCACCTAGCTTCACAGCCTCAGTGTTATCAACAATTCCTCACTCTCCTTTACTCTACATATCCAATCAGTTGCCAAATTGTGAGGATTCTCCTCCATAGTATATTTTGCATTTTGCCCTCTTTTCTCAATTCACATAACTACCACCTTGTTCAGGATCTTCTAGGTGGATTATTTCAATAATCTGCTAACTGATCCTTGAAATTTATAAATCTCCCTCTCTGATTCATCCTCCATAAAACTTCCAAAGTGTTTTTCCTAAAATGCTTCTCTCCTCCCCTACCTAATAAATTTTAGTGGATCCCTATTGACTCTGGGATTGAATGTTATTTTTTTTATCTAGTCATTTTTTATTTCTATTTTTGTAAGTTTTATATCATACATATTCATTAGTATGGTAGTACATGTGGAGTGGGACAGAGATTGAACCTGTGTTTGAATTCTGAGTCTGTCACTTATTAGCTATGGAAACTCATGCAACCTCTCTGCCTTTGTTTAATCATCAGTAAAATGAAGGAGTGGACTAAATTACCTCTAAGCTTCCTTCTAGCTTTAGATCTATAGCTCTACCATTCAAAGTGAATTTCTGGCCTAATGGAAATTCCAACTTACTTTCACAGGGAATGTTTTCTAACCATACACCTCTATTTACTATGTTTATATAGCTGATTCTTTAAAATTAAGTGCAATATTTTAATGTGACCCATTGTTCAGGACTCCACAGGGGCTCCCTAGGGACCCAAATGTGGGGTTTAATCCTATATACTAACCCCTAAATGGGTCAGTTTATCATTTTGGCCTATTCCCCGACTCCAGAGTTTTTGGACTCTAGGAAATCACCAAAATACAGCTTAGTTATAATTTCTAGTCAGGTTTCCTTGAATGTTAATAACAGGGTCCCCAACTCCATAAACAATATGCGTATTGATTATAAGGCAGCATTTTTTTCACCTGCCACAGAAAATTCATAAGGTACAAAAAATTCCCAGTAATCTATAAGCAAATATAAAATCACAAAGTACTCAGCCCAGCAGACTCTTCCCTTTTCCACCTCCCCTAAAATAAATACATTTAAAGGAATTCTGAACAAACAATTCTCATTATCTAAATAATTCATGGTATTAACAAAATTGGCCCAATGGTGAACTTTTGACACATACCTCCAATTCAAATCTTCATGGCATGGTTTTAATCTATTTAGTTGTAAAGTGACTCTCTTATGAGCATCATCTGTTCTCCAAAAAGCATATTGGAGAGGAAATGTTCTCCCTGTAAGGGACTAGTTCCTGACTCTTGATCATAGGAACTGTCATATCTTCAGAACTTAAAAATTCAGGTTACCCATGAGAAAACTCTGAAGGCTGAGAGTCTCCTCTTAGAATCTCTAGGCACTCATTTAAGCTCATAAAAGGAGCCAGAAATACAGAAGGTGGCAGGGAAATGGAGAGCTTGACTAGTTGAACTCATGGGGCTTGCCATGTGCTTCTACAAGCTGCCATTTTATACTTCTGGCAAGTATAAGAAAAGGACCAGGCCATTTTACACTTTATGAGTATAAGCCAGGGAGGAAGACTGAGTTTTCTGTTCAATATTCCCTGATAAGTCATCCCTGCTTCCACCCCTGAAATTCCTCCTTGCATGTTGGAGGCAAGGATAATCAATGATAACCAGTCAGAAGAATTCCCTGTGCCCTCTCATCTAGGTGCTAGAGATTGTGTTTACCTGCATAGGAGGTGAGCTTCACACAAAGGACCATGCTTTGTGGTCTCATTGATTAGAGGACAGATCGAACTGACCAAGGATTGCCAGGATGAACCTACCTCACAATACATTTATCTCTGCTGCCTCTCAAATCTTTGGCTCATTCTTCTTATTTTCTTATTCCAAACTGTCATTCAAAAAATTTAGCAATCAATCCAACTTTCACGCCTTCTGCAAGCTTAATAATCATGCCATATATTCCTTCACCCTGATTCCAAAAACACTGTGGATTAGAATATAATTAAAGCCAAAACCTTGGGATCCTACATGAGAGCCCTCCTTATGGGTTGACATCAATCTATTGTCACCACCACCTCCCTTTCCACCTCTTGTCTGAATACATTAATCAAATTAGCACTAACACTATTCTTGGAAAAGAAGACATTAGTTGGCTGCCCTATGGATCTATTAATCTTAATGACTACCTAGACACTCTCTTCCCTGACCTACTTAATATAAGTAGTGTCTACACCTATTAAGATATACACTCCTCAAGGGCAGGAACTATTTTACTTTTCCATTTGGATCTCTAAGACTTGGTACTATGATTACTGCATAGGTGTCTAATGAATGATTTTTCTATCATTCATTCACTCTGTCCTAACTCCCCCTCTGTATTCTATCACCTAGACCACTTCTCTCCATCCTGGTCCACAAGCATTAAACATACACAAAAAACCCACTCCATTCTTTTAGTTGGGATTTAAAACATCCTCAGAGTTAAACGAAGGATGTTAATCTTTTCCTTTCAAACAACTCCTAATGAATTCTAATGCCACAGTAAAGGCACTAATTTCATTTAAGTATATCTCTTCTGATATTTAAAATACATGTTTGCAAGAGCAGAGTTATAGTTTCCTCAGAAGCGGCTATTTTAAAATACACATTCCTGCAAACAAATTTTGATATATGTTTAATTCAAAACAAATATTTGAGCTGCCGCTAATTTGAAGGCACTATACAGGGATGGTGGAGGGGGATAAAGATGAATAAAGCAGGACCTCTGTTCTTAAGGAGCTTATAATTTAGTTGGGAAAGGCAAAACACCTGTGCAAATTATTGCAATGAAAAGGAGAGTGGAAAAATAATCTATATTAGAGTTCAGAGAAGTGAGAAATGGTTTCTGTCTGAGGGAAGACAATTATTAATTTTTACAAGGAATCCTGTGGACAATAAAATGACACAAAAATCTTTACCTCAGCTTCATTAAAAACCTAGAAATAACTTGCATGTCCAACATTTGGTAAGTGGCTAAACAAATTGTATTATATTAAGATAATGCCATCTTTTTCATTATACGAAGGGACCTCTCCACTCAATTCATTCTCTGATAGTTTATTCTGGTAGAGAGGTCACTTGTCCAGGTCAGGAAAATTGTGACAACAGAATGCTAACTCTGCCAAGTCCCATCAAGACTGAAGTACTTTGAGTATAGGTCTGTGAATTTGGTGTTGGAGGGCCAGCCTTGTTACTTTCCAACAGTCTCACTAGCATATTTATTATAGGGACATGAATTTTTTGGCCATGGCAACTCATGAAGACCATCTCCTAAGTCAGAGAGACTACAATCTGCATTAAAGGCAAATGTACCTACACCAATTAAATTACAGATCCTTGACATATGGAAGCATGAGACCTAACAGATAATGAAATGAATAATGGGAAAAAATCTAGAGAGGGTGTTTATATAAAGAAATGTTGAGCATAGCAGAATCTGGACATTATATACACTGATTTCAATGACTATGTTAAAAAATACATAGAAGAAAAAAATGTTCAAAAATAGAAGTGAAGATATTGCTTTGTTAAAGTTAGTATAAACTTCATCTCATTACTCATAGTAATACTCATACTACCCTTCATTCACATAAAAAAATCAAAACAACACTTTAATCAATTAGCTATAATAACTGTATTTACTTGAATAACTAAATTAATTTTAATTACTTTAATCAAATTGGTAACTTTGGTGATGAACCTAGTTCTATGCACAATTTCTGCTCATGGCAATGATTACATTAAAAATGCAAGATTTCTAAAATCTGATGAACTAATTAGGGATATGGAGCTAACTAATGATGCCAAAGGGTCTGGTGAAGTGAAAGGGAAGGGAGGGGAGGAGAGAGAGAGAGAGAGAGAGAGAGAGAGAGAGAGAGGAGAGAGAGAGAGAGAGAGAGAGGAGAGAGAGAGAGAGAAGGAGAGAGAGAGAGAGAGAGAGGAGAGAGAGAGAGAGAGAGAGAGAGAGAGAGAGAGAGAGAGAGAGGATCCATTAATGGACCATGAATTATGAAGAAATTAAAGAAACCAAACAGAACTGAATTTTTCAGATTAGATAAATTAGAAATTACTTTCAAATCATTCCTTTACAAGGAGTCCATTGTGACCCATGAGGGAAAACTAGGTTCTAGCACTGAAGTAAATGCAATGCCTTATACACAAGTGTACTCTGTGAGCATTGACATCAATGAATTAAATTGATACACTTCCCAAATGTGGGCTAAAGCAGACTCTCTCTTTTTCCTTTGTATTTTTTTCTTAAAATAAGTTGGAATTTGGGACAGGAAATAAAGACATCCTCATGTAAGGTAAGCATAAATAATAATGGTTTGTCAAAAATGAAATCCCTTGAGTGATCCAAGTCATATATATTATAGACTAATGAAATTTGGTGGTATGAAAAGAATCAGAGACATATGATATTATCAAAAACCAACCAGAAGTACAAAGATTTATAAATTTAAAAACTGTTCTGTTCTATTGACTGTGAAATGTTTGCCTTCTCTATATTTGCTAACAAAACTAGAAATAGCAATACAGGATAATATGTGACTCCAATCTGATGAAATATGATTTATTATTATCCAACCATGAGGCTTTGCAGAGAAATCTCCCCTAAAAGTGAGAACACACCTCATTGTTGATTGCCAAGTACCAGACTACTCTAGTGGTTCCTTCTATTTTACAGCTCATTATAGTATTGATTCACCTTGCTCTTCAATTTACTTAAAAACATTTATTTTATCCTTTTTTCCCATTTTTAGCCCACTGTGTGACAGCTTAATGGTCATCAGTCAACCCATAAACATTTATTAAGTACAAACTTAATAATAATAATAATAGCCAGGCACTATGCTTGGTGCTAAGGATACAAAAAAATGAAAGAAATACTCCCTACTCTCATGAAATTGCATTTTGATGAAAGAGACAAGTAAAAGTCTAAGGATATAGAGAGTAAAGGCACTAGATGACACAGTGGATAGAGCACTAAGCTTGAAATCAGAAAGACATCTTCTTGAGTTCAAAACTGGCCTCAGACACTTATAAACTGTGTTCTTGGGCAAGTCACTTAATCCTGTTTACTTCAGTTCCTCATCTGAAAAATAAGCTAGAGAACGAAATGGTAAACCACTCCAGTATCTTTGCCAAGAAAAATTCCAAATGGGGTCTGAAAGAGTTGGGCACAACTGAAACAACTGAGCAAAATAAATATACAATACAGAATAAATTTAAAGTGAATAAATACAAGGTGATTGGAGGCAGTCAGTATTACCTTTTGGGAGGCTCTGGAAAGACTTTATGTAGAACATGGTGTATCCCATTGACATCCATCCTCCATGAGCAACCAAGACAGAATAGTTTGTTGAATATTTTGTTATTGATCAATCAATCCACATTTATTAGGTACCTAGTATGTAGCTGGCACAAAGTAAGACAGAAAATATTAAATTCTTCCTATTCCTGAGGAGTTTGCAGTCTAGCCAGGGAGACAACATATTCATAAATAGTATGCATAAAGTAGGCATAAAGCAATGGGGGCAGAGGAATAAGGAGGGAAAGAAAGAAACTAGCAATTGGGAAGGATCAGGAAAGGCTTCACATAAAAGGTGGTATCTCAACAGAGCCTTAAAGGTAAGTGGGAATTAATTTTCCAAGGTGAAAATGAGAAGGGAGCACATTCTTAACATGGAGGACAGCTAGTGCAAAGGGACAGAAGTAGGAGAGATGGAATTATATTGCTTAATAGATGGAATAGTAATTGTTTGATGAATAGTAATTATCATTTAACTCAACATTTATTGTATACTTGCTTACTTCATGGGTCATACTGTGGTAGACAGAGTGAGAAAATACAAAAAAGTGTAAAATTTTGACTTAACCTTAAAATTTAGCCTAGAGGAGGTTGTTATCTTTTAGACAGGGAGACTAGGCAAGCATACAGCTAGAAAGATTTCTAACAATACAAACACAGGATTGTTTGTCAAAGGAGATGTATCAATAAGAACAGTAGATGTTGAGAGAAAAAGAGATTGCTCTGAATTGTAGATAGTGGTCAAAGAAGGTTTCATGGAGGAACTGGACTTTGAGTTGGATTTTGAAGGAGTGGGGTGAAGATAGCCTTGGTATAGAGGAGGTGAAAGAACTTTCAGGTAAGTAGAATAACGTGAATAAGAGCTAAGAGTTTAAAAAAAAAAAGATATCCTTGAGAAAAGCTAAGTATACCACTCTGAAGGAACAAAAGGTTTATGTAGGGTAAGAGTGGGAGAGTCCATTCATCATAAAAAGCTTTTAGAATCCTGTCTCCAGTACCTCTTATGTCCATTATGGACCAATTGAGGTAATTTCCCAGAGGGACCAACATATAGTCTAACTCTTTATTTCCTTAAGAATGTTCGTTTTCTAATCTTGTAGTATTTATGCATTATTCCTTTTTTTCTTTCTGTCTTGACCTCTGACTTCATCCATATTAAATGAATAGGAAGTATGGAAAGCTAATATAGAAAGGTCATTCTATATATTGAGGGAAATTTACTACAACTTCTCTTCTATCTTGAAAATTTCAATAGATCCATCATTGACTCATGAGATTTCATCACATCCTATAAGTCTTCCTACAATAATGGTGGCACTTGTCATTTGTTATTATGGTATTGTATGTTCCCAAGATTCCATCTTTGTCAATGATGAAGATACGCTATTTTCAAGTGATACCATGGTATTGTGTATTGTTTCACACTTTGTCCATCAGCCCTATAGGGGAATGTGAGACTTGGGATAATGCTACCCACCACGTTTTTCCATCTTTTATCTGCATCTTCATGTCTCAGCCAGTTTCTACATAGTGAGTCCTTGTGATTGAATGTGAATCCATTAAATGAGCATTGTTTATTTGTTGCTCCTACTGCTGCTGCTACTGGCTTATTCTCATTCCAGTAATAGGCCAGGGATATAATAGAGTAACTCCTGCCAAACGCCTGAGAAGAAAATCCTGACTAGAGGTTTATGCACTTGGAAAGTTTCCAAGTTTATGACTTTCTACTAATATCAATAGCAGTGTCCCCATATCATCAGTACCTGATGGCAGTGATAGATAGCTGATGGCATCAGGAGATAAGGACAATTAGGTAGTCAGGAAAGGCAACTTCAGGACTCTACCAAGGGACTTATCCTCAAAACCAAGAAAAGTGCTATATCTCTATAAAAAATACATATTTACATATGGAATAAATATCAAAAGGTAACTTCATGAAGAGTCAAAATAGAGAAAAGGGGCTCTTATTGCCAGCTGTCATAAGTCATCCTTGGCCACATGTATACTCAAAGTCTATCTCTTTTACCATAACTCTTATGGAAGACAGTACCTCATACTTTGGGAGAAATTGGTTTTGTACCAACAATAATATACCACATTAGTAAATGTTATTGTTGCTGTTCAGTCATATCCAACTCTTTGTGACCCAATGGACCAAACTATCCATGGGGTTTTCTTGGCAAAGATACTGGAGTGGTTTGCCATTTCCTTTTCTAGTAGATTAAGCAAGCAGAGAATGTGACTTTCCCATGGTCACACAACTAGGGTCTGGGACTAGATTTGAATTCAGATCTTCCTGACTCTAGGCCCAGTACTCTGTCTACTGACCCACCTTGCTGTCATTTAATAAATTTTATTGTTCAATCATTTCTGAATCTTAATGACACCTATGGATCATAGCACCCTAGTCCCTTCATCCTCCATTATCTCACAAAGTTCATATAAGATCGCATTTGTTGTTTCCCTTACTATAATCTCATCCTTTGCCATCCCCTCTTTTTCCTTCAATTTTTTCCAACATCACAATCTTCCAATGAATTCTACCTTCTCATTGTGACCAAAGCATTTAAGCTTCAGCTTCAGTATTTGACCTCCCAGTGAGTAGTCTGAATACATTGCTTAAGTATTAACTGATTTGACCTCCTTACTGTCCAAAGGAGGATCAAAAGTCTTCTCTAGCACCACAAATTCTGAAGGATCAATTCTGTGGGGCTCAAATTTCCTTATAGTCTGACTCTCACTGCCATGCATTGTTACTGGAAAAAATAGAACTTTGACTACATGGATTTTTGTTGGCCAAATGATTTATTAGTATGCTGTCCAGATTTGTCATAGCATTCTTCCAAGAAGCTAGTGTCTTTTAATTTCATGGTTGCAGTCGCCATCTACAGTGATCTTTGAGCCCAAGAATATAAAATCTGACATTACTTCCATTTCTTCTGTCTCTATTTTCCAGGAAGTGATGAGACTAGTTGCCATGATTTTATTTTTTTAATTTAATTTAAGTTTCAAGCAAACTTTTATATTCTTCTCTTTCACACTCATCAAGAGGTTTCTTTATTCTCCACTTTCTGTCATCAGATTGTCTGCATATCTGAAATTGTTGATATTTTTCCCAGAAACCTTATTTCTGGCTTTTAATTCATTCAGTCTGGCATTTTGCATGATGTACTCTGCATGCAAATTAAATAAATAAGGTAACAATATATAGCCTGACTATACTCCTGCTCTAATCTTAAGCCAATCAGTTGTTCCACATTTGATTCTGTTGCTTCTTGACCCACATACAGGTACCTTGGGAGACAAGATGTTCTATTGCTTCCATCTCTTTGAAAACTTGTTACATTTTGTTGTGATACGCTTTAGTGAAGTCAATGAAGCAGAAGTAGATATGTTTTTGTTTTTCAGAAGTCCCTTGCTTTCTCCATAAAACAGCAAATGTTGGCAATTTGGTCTCTAGTTCCTCCGCCTCTTTGAAAAACACCCTGCACTTCTGGTAATTCTCAGATTACATACTGCTAAACCCTAGTTTGCAGAATCTTAAGCAAAACCTTGCTAGTCTGTGAAGTGAGACAGTTGTTGAGTAATTTGAATATTCTTTGGCATTATCTTTCTTAAGAATTGGGATGTAAACTGATCTTTTCCAACCCAATGGACACTGTTGAGTTTCTCAAATTTACTGGCATATTGAACAAAGGAATTTAATAGCATAATCTTTTTGAATTTCAAATAGCTCAGTTTGAATTCTATCACCTACACTAGCTTTATTGCTAGCAATGTTTTTACCTACTTGACTTCATTCTCCAAGATGTCTGGGTCTAGATCAGGAACAACATCACTGTGGTGATTAGTGATGTTAAGACCCTTCTTGTATAATTCTTTTGTCTTCCATTTCTTCTTACTCTCTTCAGCTTTTATGCAGTCCCTACCATTTTTGTCTTTTATCATGCCATTTTTGTATGAAACATTCCCTTGCTGTCTCTAATTATCCTGAAGAGATCTCATATTTCCCATTGTATTATTTTCTATTTCTTTGCATCAGTAGTTTATGAAAACCTTATCTCTCCTTACTCTTCTCTGAAATCCTTCATTCAGTTAAGAATATATATCCCTTTCTCTTCTATCTTTCACTTTCCTTCTTTCCTTAGATAATTGAAAAACCTCATTAAACAGTCATTTTACTTTCTTGCTCTTCTTTTTTTTGGTATGCTTTTTGTTGCTGCCTCCTGCACAGTGCTGCAAACTTCTTTCAATATTTCTTCAGGAACTCTATCTGCCAGATTTAATCTCTTAAATCTATTCTTCACTTCCACTTCATATTCATAAGGGAAGCTATTTAATTCATATATACATAGTCGATGCTCTTCCCTACTTTCTTCAATTTAACTCTAAATTTTGCAATAAAAAGCTCATGATCTGAGGCACAGTCAGCTCCATGTCTTATCTTAGCTGAGAGTAAAGAGTTTTCCTACCTTCAGCTATAAAGTATATAATCAACCTGATTTTGACATAGACCATCTAGTGCTACCCATGTGTAGAATCACCTTTCAGGTTATTGAAAAAGAGTGTTCGCCATTACCAGCAAGTTATCTCTACAAAACTGTTAGTCTTTTATTTTTTATTCTAAAACTAAACTTAACTGCTATTCCAGTTATCTTTTTGATTTCCTACTTTATCATTCCAATCCTTTTTGGTGAATGTGACTCTTTTTTGATATTATTTCTAGAAGATGTAGATCTTCTTAGAATTGAACAACTTTGGCCCCTTCAGCATCAGTGATTGGAGAATAGGCTTGTATTGCTGTGATGGTGAATAGCTTGCCTTGGATACAAATAGATATCATTATGGCATTTTTGAGATTATACTCCAATATTGCTTTTCTCAACCTTTTATAAACCCTGAGGTCTACTTTCTTTTAAGGGATTCTTGCTCACAGTAGTAAATGTAATGAAAATTTAAATTTAAATCACCCATATCCATCCGTTTAAGTTCACTGACACCTATGATGTCAATGTTTAATCTTTCCATCTCTCATTTGACCACATCCAGTTTACCTTGGTTCATAAATCTTATGTCCCAGGTTCCTATGCAACGTTGATCTTTATAGCATTGGGTTTTTTTTCTTTTTGTCACCAGACACATCCATAGCTGAGCTGCCTTTTGACTTTGGCCTAGCTGCTTCATTCTTTCTAGAGTTATTTGCAGTTGTCCTTGACTCTTCCCCAGTAACATGTTGGACACCTTCCAACCTGAGGAGTTTATCTTCCAGTGTCATTTATGTTATCATTTTAATACTGGTTGGGGTTTTCTTGGCAAAGATACTGGACTTGTTTGCTCTCTCTTTCTCCAGTGGATCACCATTTTTCAGAATTCTCCCCTATAACCTGTTCATCTTAGGTAGCCCTGTACGATATAGCTCATAATTTCATTGAGCTATGCAAGTCCCTTCACCACAACAAGGTAGTAGCCCAGGAGGGGCCATTAGCAAATACCCCTTTCCAAAAGCTAACAACAAGTTTAGCTAGCTCATAAGGAATGGGAAGCATACCAAATGGTGTCTTGTGAGTGGCAGTGAAAAAAAGACTTAAAGTTTGACCTAAAATCCTAGAAGGAGGTCTAATTAGTCAGCTTCTGACAGAAGGAATTGGAGTAAAGATGTAGCTAGCAGAGGTTGGGGCTGTGTTGCAAATGATGAGGTGATTCTAAAAAAAAAAAGTAAAATAAAACTGGGTAGGAAAATGTTAAAAGGAAAAATTACCTCACAAGAATGAGACATGAAAGGAAGAACTAATACTAATACAGGAAGCAGATGGGGGTGGAGGGATGGTAATATTGGAAGCTTATTCTCATCTGGGTTGATGAAGAAGCAACTCATGTATCTGAAGTGGTTTAGAAGTTTTCTGAACTTCTATAGAGGTGAGAAAACTGGGAGATAGCTTGAGAGGGAGAGATTTTCCCAAGGGTGTATTGATTAAGATTAAGAGGGTGGGGTAAATAAGGGAGGGACTTTTAGAGGGGAGGGTAAGAGGGTAAGGGAGAAAATAAGGTGAAAAGAGAGGTTAAGAAGAAAAATAATGACTAAAAATAAGATGGAGGGAAATTCACAAAGAACAATTACAACTTTTAATGTCAATGGTATGAACTCACCCAGAAAACAGAAATGGATAGCAGAATGGATTAAAAATCAAAATCTAACAATATGTTGTTTAAAAGAAATACATTTTTTTAAAATGAGACATAGAGAGTTAAAATGGAGAATTGGAGTAGAATTTATTATGCTTCAGCCAATGCAATAAAAAGTAGGCATAGAAATTATGGTCTCAAACAAAGTTATGATTAAAATAGATATGACTAAAAAAGATAAAATAGGCTAATGACATTTTGATAAAAGGTACCATTGACAATGAAACATATGTAAATATATATAAATATATCATATTTAAGTATAAGAAAATGAGTCATTCCCCAGTCGGTAAATGGTCAAAGGACTAGAACAGGGAGTTTTCTAATGAAGAAATAAAAACAAAATTTATATTCATATAAAAATACTTTAAATCATTATTGATTAGAGAAATACAGATATCATTTAATACCTACCAGATTGGCTAAAATTATAGAAAGAAAAAGTGACAAGTTTTGGAAAGGATGTAGAAAAATTGGGATACTAATTTATAGTTGGTAGAATTGTGAAATGATCCAACAATTTTGGAGAACAATCTGGAATTATGTCCAAAGAGTTATTAAACTACCTATACCCTTTGACTCAGCAATACCACTAGTTAGTGGATCTCCAAAAATGACCTAAAGAAAAAGGAAAAGAACCTATATGTACTAAAATATTTATAGCAGCTCTCTTTGTGGCAAATAACTGGATATTGCAGGGATGCCCACCAGTTGTGGAATGGATGAACAATTTCAAGTATAAGATTGTGGTGGAATACCACTGTGCTATTAGAAATGATGAGCTCAGTCATTTTAGAAAAACATGGAAAGACTTGCACAAAAAATGAAGAGCAAAATTAGCAGAACCAAGCAAACATTGCGGACAATAACAGCAGTACTGTTTATTTATTTCCCCAATTGCATGTCAAAAAAAATTTTAGCATTCATTTTTACAAGATTTTGAGTTCCAAATTTTTCTTTCTCCCTTCTTCTCTTCTGAAAATGGTAGGGAGTTCAATATAGTTTATACATGTGCCATCATGTAAAGCGTAATTCCGTATTAATTACAGTTGGGAAAGAAGAAACAGATCAAAAGAGAGAAAAAAACACAAGAAAGAAAAAGGTAAGTGAAAATAAAATGTGTCAAACTGCAGTCAGAGTCCATTTGTTCTTTATCTGGATTAGCATTTTCCATCATAAATCTTTGTAATTGTCTTGGATCATTGAATGGCTGAGAAGAACTAAGTCATTCATAGTT
The DNA here is from genome assembly GCA_023548195.1 of Bettongia penicillata ogilbyi. Classification (NCBI taxonomy): domain Eukaryota; kingdom Metazoa; phylum Chordata; class Mammalia; order Diprotodontia; family Potoroidae; genus Bettongia; species Bettongia penicillata. Next base: position 3,469,052 of record JAJHZJ010000032.1, on the reverse strand, counting down.
GATCCTCACACAATATTGCTGATACTATGTCCACTGTTTTCCTAGTTCTGCCCATTTATTTTGCATCAGTTCATAGAAGTCTTTCCAGATTTTTCTGAAATTTACTTATTCACCTTGTCTTATTGCACAATACAATTCCATTACATTCATGTATCACAACTTGTTCAACTATTCCCCAATTAATGGGCATCCCCTCAGTTTCCCACATTTTGCCACCACTAAAAGGTCTACTATAAATATTTTTGTATATGTGGGTCCTATCCTTTCTTATGATCTCTTTTGGATACAGCCCTAGTAGCGCTATTGCTGGATCAAAGTGTATGCACAGTTTTATAGCCCTTTGAGCACAGTTCCAATTTTCTCTCCAGAATTATTAGATAGTTCACAATTCCACCCATAGTGCCTTAGGGTTCCGATTTTCCAAAATCCCCTCCAACATTTATCATTTTCCATTTTTATCATATTAGCCAATCTGATAGGTATGAGGTGGTATCTCAGAGTTGCTTTAATTTGCATTTTCCTAATCAAAAGTGATTTAGAGCACTTCTTCATATGTCTATAGATAGCTCTGATTTCTTTATCTGAAAACTGCCTATTCATATCCTTTGATTTGGAGGGGGTGGGATTTATCATTTATCAATGGGAGAATGGTTTCTATTCTTATAAGTTTGACTCACTTCTCTCTATATTTTAGAAATGAGTCCTTTATTAAAGACCCTTGTTAAAAAGATTTTTTCTTAGCTTTCTACTTTCCTTCTAATATTGGTTGCATTGGTTTGTTTTTTTAATTAAGTATCATAAAAATTATCTATTATACATTTCCTCATGCCCTCTATCTCTTGTTTAGTCATGAATTCTTAAAAGATTTTCAAAATAGCTTTGAAAGGTAACTATTCCTAAGTCTTCTAATTTGCTTGTTGTATATATTCCTTTTTGTTCTCATTCAGTTCTTCTCCAAAGATTTATAATATCTAACTTTTCTAATACTATACTTAGATCCTTAATTTCTTTCTTCTTTATTTTTTGGTTAGATTTATCAAGTTCTGAGAGGAGATGGTTGAGATCCCCTACCAAAATACCTTTGTTTTCTATTTCTTCCTGTAACTTGCTTTACTTCTCCTTTACAAATTTGGATGCTCTGCCACTTGGTGCATATATGGTTAACATTCATATTGCTTCATTGTCTATTGTACCTTTTAGCAAGATGTAGTTTCCTTCCTTATCTATTTTAATTAGGTCTATTTTTTATTTTACTTTATCTGAGATCAGGATTGCTACTCCTGTCTTTTTTTTTTTTTTTTTACTTCAACTAATGCCTGATAGATTCTGCTCTAGCCTCTTACTTTTACTCAGGATGTGTGGGGGAGGGGGTGTGGGTGTGGGTATCTGCTTCAAGTGTGTTTCTTGTACGGAAAAAAATATGCTATAGAATTCAGGTTTTTGATGCACTCTGCTGTCTGCTTCCGTTTTACAGGACAGTTCATTCCATTTACGTTCACAGTTATAATTACCATTTATGTATTTCCCTCCATCCTAGTCTTCCTCCTGTATGTCCTCTCTATCCTTCCATCCTTTCCCTCCTCATCAATATTTTGCTTCTGTCTACCACTTTCCCTGATCTGCCTTAACTTCTATCAGCTCCCACCCACATCCCCATTCCCACATCCTTTACTTAATCTATCCCCCTCCTACTTCCCTCTCAGATAATATATATTTCTATATTCAACTGATTGTGTATATTATGCCCTCTTTGAATCAATACTGGTGAGATTAAAGTTCAAGTAATGCTCATTATCCACCCTCCTACGTTCCCCTCTACTGAAATAGGTCTTTCATGATTCTTCATGTGAAATAATATACCCCATTTACCTCTCCCTTCCTTCTGCACCACTGTAGTGCTCTTTCACATCGCTTTATTTTTTATATCCCCTCAAATCATCTTATATCCATCTGTCTATGTAGCTCCTTTGTCTATGTAGCTCCTTTGCTTTCCTCTGTCTATGTAGCTCCTTTGCTTTCCAGAATATCATCTTCCAAGACCTCCAGTGTTTTAATGTTGCAGCTGCCAACTCCTGTATAATCCTGATTGTGACTCCTTGGAATCTGAATTCTTTTTGGCCACTTGTACTATTTTTTCCTTTACCTAATATTCTGAAATTTGGCTATAATGTTCCTTGGAATTTTTATTTTGGAATCCCTTTCCTGAGGTGATAGAATAATTCTTTCAATGTCTATTTTGCCCTCTGGTTCCAGGACATCAGGGAAGTTTTCTTTGATTATTTCTTGAAAAATGGTATCTAGGTCCTCCTTTTGATTATGGCTTTCAAGTGGTCCAAAGATTCTGATATTGTTTCTTCTGGATCCATTTTCCAGGTCAGTAGTTTTTCCAATGAGATATTTTGCATTTTCCCCCATTTTTCATTCTTTTGAATTTGTTTGATCGATTCTTGATGTCTTATAAAATCATTAGCTTTTACTTGCCCAATTCTAACTTTTAAGGGGTTTTTTTCTTCAATTAGATTTTTTCACTTTCTTTTCTATTTGACCAACTGTATTCTTTAAGAGGTTATATTCTCCAGTGGATATTTGTATCTCCTTTTCCACTTTTAATCAGTTTTCTAAGTTGTTGACTCTTGTCATAATTCTCTTGTGTCACTCTCATTTCTTTTTCCAATTTTTCTTCTACTTTCTTATACGATGTTTAAGCTCCTCTTTGAGCTCTTGCATGAATTCTTTCTGGGCTTGGGACTACTTCCCGTTTTTCTTTGGGGTTTTGCCCATAGATATTTGACACCGTTATCCTCTTCTGAGTTTGTGTCTTGATCTTTTCTGTCACCAAATAACTTTCTATAGTCAGATTCTTTGATTATTGTTGTTTGTTCATCTATTTGAAGGGGGGCTTTTTCCTATCTTTTAAATTTGAACTCTACTCCCAGAGTTGAAGGGATTCTATCACAGGCTTTTTATGCCAGTGGCTGCAGACCCAGTGTATTTACCTGGTGCTGCTCTGATGTTGCCCTGAGGCCCAGGAAGGACCATCATGTCTGGTACTGTACTAAGGGGGAAGTGTGTGGGGAGGTGGGGTGGGTAACTGGTGTTGTTGGAAGCTGTAGGGCTTTGGCAGCTTACCTGATGCTGAACCAGGGTCCTAGTAGGATGTGCTGAGATTGGTGGTGTGTTTCTGTGTTTCTCCTGGGCTACACTAAAACACATGGAAGTCTGGCATCTGGAGAATGCTTGTTTGCTCAATATTACACAGAAGCACATGGTAACTCTCAGAGATAGAGTCTGCCAATTCCTCTGGTTATGCTAACATGCTTTGGGAGGGGGATTCTGGTGTTGGTATTTGCTGCTCTATTACACTGAGACTTGGGGTCTCCTGCTGGTTTGCTGTGGTGGGGCTTTCTGGAATACTTTCCATCCTGGATTGTGATCCCCTTTCACCCAAGCAAGATGGACCTTTCTTGCCAATCTTTCAAGGTTTGTGAGCTAAAACATTGCTTTGCCCCATCTTTTTGTTGACTCTGCTATTTCAGATTTGCCTTTGGGTGCAATTTTATAGTTGTTTGGAGGTAAATATAGGAGAGCTACAGTGATTCATTGATTACTCTATTTTCTTGACTCCTAGAAGTAGAACCCCAGCAATATTGTTTTAAGAATGACTTTGAGCAAATAAGTTATCTTGCCCATTATGAATACCCAGGATAACTATAAAGGACATATGAAGAAGGATGATTATCTATATCCAGAAAAAAACTGATAAATGGAAGTATGTATAGAATAATTTTACATATATACCTATTTGTATCTAACAGTTGTCACCTTTGGGTTATGGGGAGAGAAGAGAGAGGAGAAGAAACTTATATGATCACTGTTGTATATTTAAAAATCTATATAGTAGATTTGCAGTTTCATGCATAATCATCTTTTTTATTGGAATAAGTTATGGAAATGCTTGTTTTATTTAATAAATTAAAAATAAAATAAATTTTTAAAAGATGGAGCTTTGGAGGGCCCCAATGTACCATTGATTATTCTATACAAAAAAAAAATTAAATAAAAGTTCTGATGAATACCATTTTGAGATCTGTTCTGGGCTTATGAAATGTAGAAAACTTATGATTATTGCTAACAATAAAGTTTGTATGTTGTTATATATTTTCATTTTTGCATTATCTCCTTTGGTCATCAAAATAATCTCATAAAGTCTGGAAAACAATGATCAGCACCATTTTGCATCATGGAACCAGTCAGGTAAAGTTACTTTTCCAAGGTGGCAGAATTAGAAATAACAAATCTGATTTGAACCCTGATCTATTGACTCCACAAGGGAGAAAACCATGAATTAATTATTTTACTGAGATAAAAGGGATCTTGAGAACCCATCTTGTCTATTCTCTCTGGCAAAATACAGCTAGAAGTATATTCTGTTGTTAAAGGCTTCAGAGTGTGAAAAATGTCAATATTAAACAATATTAATCAGCAAAAATTGTTTCTATTGTATCTCACCTAGATTCATTCTATTTCACTTTAAATTAATTTCCTCCAAGTTAGTTCCATTCTCTCCTCACATACCTGGACAGGAAATATCTTTCAGAATGATTCTTCAGGGAGAGGGAGAGAATTCCTTTCTCTATTCCCCCCAAATGCACAAAATCATACTCTTTGAGGGCAAAGAATGATGTTTTAGTTGTCTTTGAATCTACAAACATGCTTAACACAGTGCTATGAATTTAAGTGTCTTAGGGTTTACAGAAACGAGATTTGATCAGACATTTACACAGGGTTTCTCCCTGGGAACATCATCGTTTTGCTCTTTGGGGGGAAAAGAGGAGGAGGGAGAGATCTGAATTAAGTTCCCAGGCAAGTCTGCCTACCCTTGTAGCCAATCCAGGGAAACTATGTGATCTAGGACAGAGGTGTCAAACATGAGGGCTGCCACACTCTGAGTGCTGCTGGAACCAAATAAAATTAAGTATATTGAAAAATATTTAACAAAATAATAATGGAATGAGACATAGATAATGTCCATTTATGGTTTTATAAGTCAATATGTCACCTACAGGGATCCTTAGGTACAGTTTAGGGGTCCTATTTCTATTTGAGTTTGGTACCACTGATCTAGGGAATCATGTGCAATGGGAAAGAGGTAATCTGGGATCAACAGAAGAGTTCTTGGACCAAATTGCAGCTGGAGTCAAGGCAGTTAGATGGCACAGTAGATGAGGCTCTGGGTCTGAAGTCAAGAAGATCTAAATTGAACTCCAGCTTCAGACACTTGATAGCTATATGACTCTGGGAAGTCACTTAATCTGCCTACCTCAGTTTTCTCAACTATAAAAGAGAGACAATAATAGCAACTGCCTTTCTGGGTAGTTAGGATCAAATAAAATCATATTTCTAAAGCACCTAGCACATAGTAGGCACTTAATAAATAATATGATAATAAACTCAGAAAGAGGGATTCACTGGACATGAAAGGAGAATTGTTTTTGGTATTTGAGTACCTTTTGCATTATTTTGTTTGGGATAAATAAAGTCTATCACATGTTCAATGTCAGTGTTCAATTAGCCTTATTTACATGGGAGTTGAGGTCACTTTTCCTTTAATGGTTTCTTAGGATTTGAATTCCATTGTTTCTAATGGATACCCTTGCTAAGGGCATAAGCTAAAATCTTGAGATTGAATTTGGTTTATGTGAACCAAGAGTTTTAGGTCTGGGTTAGGGGTTACAACATATAGTAATACTTTTAAGTATTTGTTGAGCTTTTAGTCTTTGCCTCTAGCTATGATCTGTCCTAGTTTCACTGATTTTTTTCTAAGAATCTCTTACAAGAGCCCAACTTGACACTGGATGAGTTCTTTACTTCCCTGACTCATGGCCCACAAAAGAAAATAATCTAAGAAAATCTGCCACCTGACACAACATAGCCCAATAACTTTAACTCTCTCTTCAAGTATACCCTTTACAGAATTAAAGAAGAAAAATTCTATTTAAAAATTCAAGAAAATAAAAAAGAAACAACAGCAAGCGTCTGATGAAATAAAAGTATCTTTTAATGAGCAACCAACTCTCAAATATCTACACAGAATATCAATGAGTAACAGTAAGGATGAGGCAAATTATTCCTTCCCTTTGCCCATCATGTTACCAGCAGCTATCATGGGTTCCTACAGTGCCAACTCTCTATCCAAGAAAATGTTTCTCTGCTCTTGGGCCTTATAGGGAGAAGGAAAGGTCTTCAGAATTTTTCCTGTTAGAGAAAAGAGAAAGTTCCCTTACATGACCAGACTTGTGGATATGTTTTACTGGTGATTCCCTTTTACTAATGCCCATGGTGATCATTGACTTCACAAAAGCTTAACCAGGACACAGGACAGCAGTAGTCTATTTTCAGGAGAGTCACAATCACTAATTCCAGATTTGGATATGGCAGCTATAAATAAGTCTTAGTATCTTTTCTCTAATAGTCAATAGGAAGAGATCTCTCCTACCCTACAGAACATTCATCATTTTTCCAAGAGCAGAGCAATTTACATTTCTTCACTTATGTCTTAATTTTTTTTAAAAAGTCCCAAAACTTAAGAAAAAACTTTTTAAGATAATTGGGTCTGATTATTCAACCCCTAATCATTTATTAAATGTCTTACCTGTGCCAGACTAAGTGCTAGGGAGAGAGACAGACAAACATCATTCATTAATCACTTACTAAATGCTGGGGATGGGGGATAGAGATACAAGAAAGAAAGAAAAAAGATAGTCCCTTTCTTTAAGAAATTTACATTTAGTAGAAGACAACAATACATAAAGAGAGAGTTAAAAATGGGCGCTGGGAGGTGGTAACCAGTCGTACATAAAAAGTCTGGGAAGTCATGGACTTGTCAAAGTTTGAAAAGATCATAGTTGTAATAGGTGGGTCCTCAAATGGAGGTTCAAAGAGGAAGCCACTAATTGAAGGTAGAGGAATTGCCATCAAGAGGAGAAAGAAAAAGTAAATGTCTGACCTCAAGGAACTTATTGAAGGAGATGACATAAGTATATATCATAAATAGACAGTATATGAAAGGTAACTTTACTGGGGAAGGCATTGGAGCTGGTGGTATTTAAATCATCCTAGGCTGCTGAGTCACCCAAGAGTGTGTATGGACATGTGTGACTATCTGTCTGTCTGTGCCGGGAGGGGAAGGAGCTGGAGGTAAGTGGGAGAAACTCTATATTCATCCCACTTTCCAACTCCCCAACATTCTTTTTCTAGGAGATAACACCCCTTGGAAAGTGGGCAAGGAAAGAAGACTCATAGTAGCTTGATTATGAAGGAACAGATTGGGTAGAATGAGGATAAAGTCTCAGACCATGAATAAAGGACTATCATTCAAACAGAGACAACATCATCCTAACACCCTACGACTTCTGAAGAGACACAGCACCTCTCTTCTCTCAAGTACCACAGACAGAACATGGGTGTGACTAGAAGTAGAAAGCAAAGCATCCTCCATGCCACCTAAATGCAAGAATGTTCTCTCTTCTGTGCCTGCTCTTAATAGATCCTTTATGGAGTGACTATTCAGCACTTGAAGGTTGGTATTAAATCAATCTTCAGATTTTTTTTTCTTCTCCCATAAGCCAAAATAATCCCTATTCTTTCAACTTCATTTCATAAATCCTGTTTTCTAATGCTTTAATAATCTTTATGGCTCTTATATGAAACCTCTCCAAGAATGTGTCCCTCTCAAGGTATTTTCTTCAACATTAGCCTCAGCAAAAAAGCATTTTGTACCTATTTCTGCAAGGCACTGTTCCAGGTGCTATGAATAAGTGCTGCTCAACATTTTTTTTTAATTCCAGGGCAAATATGTGGATTTGGAAATGTGTCCAGTCACAGATTGGGAAAAAGAAGGGTCCCTCTGTTCATTGATGGAAATTTGTCCTCCAGGAGTTGGGGTATATAGTAATGAAAGGAGGGAAGAAGGGAGGAAGGGAAGGAAGGAATAAAGGAATGAAGGAAGGAAGGAAGGAAGGAAGGAAGGAAGGAAGGAAGGAAGGAAGGAAGGAAGGAAGGAAGGAAGGAAGGAAGGAAGGAAGGAAGGAAGGAAGGAAGGAAGGAAAGAAGAGAGAGAAGGAAGGTGGAGGGAAGGAAGAAGTAAAAAAACAAAAGATACACAAAGACAATATTTAAAATGTGCTAGTTGAGAAACAGGGAAGTTGGTGGAACAGTGGCAGGACTGGAGTCAGGAACACTCATCTTCTTGAGTTAAAATTTGGTCTCAGACACTTACTAGCTATGTGACCCTGGGCAAGTCACTTAAACCTGTTTGCCTCAGTTTCATCATCTACAAAATGAGCTAGAGAAGGAAATGACAAACCACTCCAGTATCTTTGCCAAGAAAACTCCAAATAAGGCAACAGAGAGTCAGAGACAATTGAAAAATGACCGAACAATAATAAACAACAGTTAGGAAACACTGAGCTAGGTCCACTTTGGTCCAATAGTGCCTGACTTTGAAGGGAAACTGATGACACTAGATAATCTCACTTGAACTTCAATATTACATGGTAGAGGAAGTACTACAAGTATTACCAACATTTTACATATTAAGATACTGATGTTTAGAAACATTAAGGACCTAATTGTAGCCACATAGCTAGCAAGTATTAGAGGTCAGGGGAACCCTAGGCCTTTCTAACTGCAAGTCAGAGCCCCATTCTGCTGCATCATAATGTCTCTTTAAGTCAAAGAACAATGAACTGGAATCAAAGAATCAGGCAAGTATTTGGGATCATAGCATTTTTTTTGAGCTGGAAGAGGTCTTAGAGAAAATCTATTCCAAATAAGTCTTTTACTCAGGAGAGAGCTAAGGTCAATGAAGTTAAGTTAATTGACCAAGAACACCCAGCTAGGTAAACCTTGAGCTGGAACCCAGATTTCCTGCCACCTAATATATTGTTCTTTTCATTTATTTTTTTAAATGAAGCTCACTGTCAAAATATGTCAAATAGTATAGAGTCAGGATTACGTGAATCAACTTTCAGTATGCCCGCTATTTTGTTGGTCTGTACATCATTGCCACTTAATAAATATTTGTTAAAATATCAGGATCACAAATGTAGTACTGAAAGGATCCTCAGAAGTCATTTGTGCACTCAATTTACAGATGAAAAGCTCAGGTTTAATGAGTTGAAGTGATTTACCTAAGGTGTCACAGAGGGTATAAGCATTAGAGATGGGATTTGAACCCAGGGCCTCTGATTCCAGAATTTGTGCTATCCCACAAGACCATGCCACTCCTGAAATGAATTGTAGACAATCACCATATAACAAAATAAAATTTTTAAGTAATTAAGATTCACTCTTTCCACACCGTGAATCAAGTATAAATAAGGGTTTTTAAGCTGACCTGGTTTCAGGAAACCATTAGAAATTCAGTGAGATATTACTTCCCTTCCCTTCCCTCCCCTCCCCTCCCCTCCTCTCCCTTCCCTTCCCTTCCCTTCCCCTCTCTTCCCTTCCCTTCCTTTCTCTTCCCCAAAACCGTAAACTACTGAACTCTAAAGCCCAAAGATTGTACACTACTAGACCCCTGCCCAAGCTCCACTTAAGGGCTGTTTTCTGGACCCCACTGGCTCGAGAGTGATTATCAACACTAACTGCTGCTGTTTTCCTCCCAGCTTCATTTACTTATTTTTCTTTGCCTCATTAAAGAGGCCATCCCCGCACTACTTCTTAAACAGAACTGTTCATTGAATGGGCATTACCTCACCCTAATTGAGCAACGGAACAGGCCTTAGCCTGAAGGGGTCAAGGTCTCCCAGTGCAACCTGGGCTGTCTCCAGTCATCCTGATGAGTATCTGGTCACTGAATTCAGATGGCTCTGGAGGAGAAGTGAGGCTGGTGACCTTACACAGCCCTGCCTCACTCAAAACAAAGTCAAGTGCAAGTCATGTCATCATTTCTCTGATGGCACGGTCTTCTTCAGCAACGAAGGGCAAACACAACAATACTTTCCTTTATTCATTTCCTATCTATACCAATGCAGGGGACACAGGGTTTCTTGGTAGCTCAAGATCAGAAGTATGGGAAAGGAGAAGTATTACAAATCTAGATCGCATTATTTTGGGGCTTTTGTGATGTGTCTAAATTTAGACTATGCTTAAGAAAAACAATGTTGCCACTTCCCACACCTCAGGTACATAATTACTTTGTCTTGGGCAAAAACAAACAGAAACAGGAAAAGCATACACACACAAAAACACAGCCTTGCCTCTTGGTGTTGATTTTTAAAGGCTTAAATTCTTCTCTCCTCTCAAAATGATCACATAAACGTGAGTTTAGACACCAACCTCTCAATAGCAACTGTTACCATATCATAGTATATCAATCTACCTATCTACAATATTTTTTTTTGTTCCTGCTGCATTTATTCAGTTGTTTCAGTTGTGTCTGACTCTTCGTGACCCTATTTGAGTTTTTCTTGGCAAGAATACTAGAGGTGTTTACCATTTCCTTCTCCAGCTTATTTTACAGATGAGGGGCTGAGGCAAACAGGGGTGAGTGATTTACCCAGGGCCCTTTAGCTAATGTGTAATCCAATTTGAACTCTGGAAGATGAATCTTCCTAACTTGAAGCCTGGCATTCTATCCACTGCAGCACCTATACATACATACATATGTATATACAGTGCATGGCATAAGTCCTTGCTACTAAGCTTTAGGGGAAAAAAGAAAATTAGAGGTCTCAGAAAATTTAAAATTTTTGTATAAACTGGTCTTTTAGATTTGACAAGTCTGCTTGTATGGATCTGAACACTGTCAATGTTCAACTTAAGTCTATGGTGGTCTAGTTGACATTTTTGATACCCCATGCATTATCATCTGTCTTTACAATTCAGAATCCACCCCCACCCCAGGAATTTTAATACTGAAAAGCCTGAACTCATTTTAAGCAATGACCTGTCTCATTGGTAAAGATTTGATTATTCAAAGCTCTGCACCTTCCTGAAGGGCAGTAATGTTGAGACCTGGAGAGAAGAGGGACCCTAGTCTTCTGGTTTTCAGTTCTGAAAGAGAAGACATGCAGTTCCAAACTCTCTTCAGAGTCTTGAAAGATGATTATTCTGAAAAGAAAGTAACATGTAGAAAGTAGAAAATAACCATATTCCTATCCTCACTTTACTACACTAGATACTTTGGGGAATTTCCCCTTGGGTGAGATCTGAGAGTCTGTCTCTTGTTCTAGCTCAGTTATCTCACCAGTTTGCTAACTCTGCATTATCTAGTATCAGTATGCCTTCTCTGATTTCTGTTTTGCTATCAATTTCATGAATCGGATTACTCGTTATTCACTATGTTTGTTCATTGTAGAATTGACTTTTGGTGGGAAGTGAGCCAAGTCTTGAATATATAGCTTTGGGCATTCCTTCCCCATTAATGAACAGAGATTAGGAGCACAGCTTGAACCTAAAAATTATTTTTTTCCTAGCCTAACAATATTTAATGAAGCAAATAGATATCTAGTAGTGTGGTACCTCCTCTCTCTCTGCCTTTCTCTCTATTTCTCTCTGTCTCTCTCTCTCTGTCTCTCTCTGTCTCGGTCTCTGTCTCTCTCCCTGTCTCTGTCTCTCTGTCTCTCTCTCTCTGTCTGTCTCTCTCTGTCTCTGTCTCTGTCTCTATCTCTCTGTCTCTGTCTTTCACTATCTGTCTCTCTGTCTCCCTCCCTCCCTCTCTTTCTCTCTGTCTCATGATGGCCAACTTCTACCCCAAACCTCCTATTTCCTTTCCTGACAGGATGGAAAATCTCTCTTGGAGAAGGGTGCGTAGAAGAGACTTTAGAAATACATTATGTTCTTGTCTCCCTCTTAGGCACATTTAAATAGATCCATGTGGACACACATAACATGCATGGGTAAAACTATGCAGTACATTTACATTTGTAAATAATAGTTTGCTGATTATCTCCCCCATATATTGTGAGTTCCTTGAGACCAGAAACTTTCCCCCCCTTTCCTTGTATCCCCCAACCTTAGGACAATGTTTGGCACTTTGTAGGAACTTATATGCTTATTGATTTGACTTGAAATGGAAGGGTGTACTTCAAAGCCTCTCTGAGGCTAGGGGCTATCTGTATTTGCATATGGAAGGGGCAGGACTTCAGTTAATCCAGGAGAAGATCCAGATAGGGACATTACCTCTAGAGTTTAGCTTTTCAATAATCAATCACCAAGCACTTCTAAAGCGAAACAGGGCAACTGAGAGGTGTACAATGGCTAGAGCACCAGGCTTAGAGTCAGGAAGACTCATCTTTCCGAGTTCAAATCTGGCCTCAGACACTTACTAGCTGTGTGACCCTAGGCAAGTCACTTAACCCTGTTTGCCTCAGTTTCCTCATCTATAAAATGAGCTGGAAAATAAATAGCAAACCATTCCAGTATCTTGTCCAAGAAAACTCCAAGAAGAATGTACACAACTGAAAAACAACTACGCAACACCAACCACCTTCCCTTTGGGAGTTTATAATCTACTACAGAAGAAAATATATGTATAATTATATACAAATAAATACAAGGAAAATTGAGAGAGAAGCACTAGTGTCTGGTAGATCAAGGAAAGTTTATTGTAGAATGTGGCAATTGAGTCAGACCTCAAAGGAAACCAGGGATTCTAAGAGGAAATGAGAAGGAAATATATTCCAGGCATGAGGGGAAAGGAGTGTAAAAGTACGGAAGTGTGTCTCTGTTGTATGAGGAACAGAAAGAAGGCTGGCTTGGCTGGACCAAAAAGTGTATGCACAGGAAAGAGATACACAATATGCAGAAGAAGGTAGGGAGAAGTAAGGTTGGGAAAGACTTTAAATGCCAAACAGAGGAGTTTATACTCGATCTTGCTGACAGTAGGAAGCTTCTGGAGTTTCTTGAGCAGAGAAATAAGTGATCATCAGATCTGTGCTATAGGAAAATCATTTTGTTGACTACATGGAGGAAAAATTTGAGTGAGGAGTGAACTGAAACAGAGATATCGATTATGGGGCTATGACAATAGCTATTTGCTTTGAACTAATTGTGTCACTCTAGCTAACCATGGAAGATAAACATTGGTTCAGACTGCTTTAAGGGATCATCATAAGGATATTTTGAATGAGAAGCATCCTTAGAGTCCATCCTACTCATTTTAAGGATGAGGAAACTCATCTGTTACTGAGACAACAAATGGGTAAGTACTTTTCTGGGCTCATACAGGTAGAATTTGAATTCAGGACTCGATTTCAAATTCAGTGCCCTATGCAGTATACCATGCTGCCTCTCTGTGGTATGTGGACCCACAAAGTACTTTGTACCTGGAGTAGCTATTTTCTGATATATCTGGCCTGCAAGTTGATTGACTGTGCCTAGGTGCTGCATAACCTAACTGTGAAAGCATAAAGGTCTGTAATTAAATGAGGCAAAGAATACACACACACACATATCATAACAAGGACTGGCAGGTTAGACATTTACTCATATAATGAATCTCAAAAGCAAGCAAGGACAAGTAAAGAAGCCGGGAAACTGATTAGAGATGATTATGCTGGCTTAAGAAAGAAAAAAATAATAATTGCACACTTCTTGCATCCAACACAACACACTGCAAGCAAAAAGCATTTTAGGCTTTTCCAAAACAAGATATCAACATTAAAGTCGTGCTAGTGCAGAGGTGAACTTCAAAACTGAGAAAATTAGGAACATAAAAATAGCTCATGTTGCAACTCTTCTCAGACTTTCTGAAGGAGCTGATTTTGCTTGGTGAATATAAGGAGGAAAGACAGACATTTCTCTGTACCCCAGAGAATTAAGACTAGCACCATTCAGTTCTCTGAAAAGATCCTGAACTCATCCATCTAGAATTTCACAAGCATTTATCACTTAAACAAAAATCTGAGGCATGGATAGGTATGAGAGATAAAGCCTCTTGGCAGCATCGTGGGGCCATAGAGGTGCGCCTGCACATATGCTTGTAATTGTTCTCTGCCTTAGTCTCGAAGAAGCCTCTGGATCAAACATATTGTCTATTATGTCACTGATGTTATTATACACCAATAAATATTTTTTTCCTTCTGAACACTGTCAGCTTTGCCTTTAGTACGAAACAAATATACCAGTTTCGAGTTGAGCTGTGATTGACCGTTTTTAAAAAAATGACATCTTTTCTTTTTTACCTCATTTTCATTTCCCAATGTGTCCCTTTTTCTGTTCATCCCAGAGAGCCATGTTATAGCAAAGAATTAAAAAGATATGGAAAAAACAAAAAAAAATCTGACATTGTGTGCTATATGCCATACTCATAGCCTCTAGTTCTATAAAGAAGATAGGGTGATGCCATCTCATATTTCTTCTTCAGAGATACTTTTGATCATTATAATTTCACAACATTTAGTTTTGATTTTTGCTACTGTTTTTCTTTCCATTTCATTGTTATACTACATGTGTAAACTACATATACCATATACATTTATGTTTATATATCTATAATTTATATATAATATAAACAAATTTGTATGCAATATAATATATAAATATATACTATATATTCATATTAATCATATGTAATTTCATGTATGTGATCTTTTCTAGGGAAGGAAGAATCATAAACTTCTGACTTGGGTTATCCTCATGCCTTAGGAACAGGGTGTCTAAGAGGGGTAGTAAGTGAGAAATCTTAGCATTTGAATTCTCCTAGGTTAATTTTTTGCTTATTATTTTTATTAGTTTTCAACATGCACTTCCATAAGTTTTTGAGTTTTCGATTTTCTCCTACTCCCCATAAGCTCTACATATACATTCATATTCAACATATATTCACATTAATCGTGTTGTAAAGAAGTGGGAAGAACCACAAGATAGAGGAAACCAAAAAAAAAAATAGAGAGAGGAAATAGTGTGCTTAAATCTGCATTCAGACTCCATAGTTGTTTCTCTAGATGTGGACAGTTGGAGTTGTCTTAGATGTTTCCATTACTAAGCAGAGATAAGTCTAGCAAAGTTAGTCATAGAACAATGTGGTTGTTACTGTGTTCAAGATTCTGCTGGTTCTGTTCACATCATTCAGCATCAAGTCATGTAAGTCTTTTCAGGTTTTTCTGAAGTTCACCTGCTCATTATTTCTTATAGCACACTAATACTCCATTACATTCATATACCACAACTTATTCAACCATTCCCCAATTGATGAGCATCCCCTCAATTTCCAGTTCTTGGCCGCCACAAAAAGAGCTGTTATAAATATTTTTGTACATGTGGGTCCTTTTTGCATATTTGTAATCTCTTTGGGATACAGACCTAGAAGTGGTATTGCTGGGTCAACAGATATGCACAGTTTTATAGCCCTTTGGGTATAGTTCCAAATTGCTCTCCAGAGTAGCTGAACCAGTTCACAGCTCCACCAACAATTCATTAGTGTTCCAATTTTCACACATCTTGTAGAACATTTATTATGTTTCTGTTTTGTCATGTTAACCATTCTAATAGGTGTAAGGTGGTACCACAGAGTTGTTTTGATTTGTATTTCTCTAGTCAATAATGATTTAGAGCATTTTTTCATGTAACTATACATTGCTTTAATTTCTTCCTTTGAAAACTGCCTTTTCATACTCTTCTGAGCATTTATCAGTTAGGGAATGACTTGACATCTTATAAATTTGTCTCGGTTCTCTATAGAATTTTAGAAATGAGGTCTTTATCAGAGACACTGACAGTAAATATTATTTCCCAGTTTTCTGCTTCCCTTCTAATTTTGCTTGCATTGGCTTTGTTTACACAAAAACTTCTCAATTTAATGTGATCAAAATTATCCATTTTGCATGTCACAATATTCTCTCTCTCTTGTTAGGTCATAAATTCTTTCCTTCTCCATAGATCTGATAGGTAAACTATTCTTTGCTCTCCTAGTTTGCTAATAGTATCAGCCTTTATGTCTAAATCATGCACACATTTTGACTTCATCTTAGTATAGGGTATAAGATGACCATCTGTGACTAGTTTCTTGCATACTATTTTCCATTTTTCTCAGCAGTTTTTGTAAATAGTAAACTTATATCCAAGAAGCTGGAGTCTTTTGATTTATCAATAGATTATTATACTCATTGACTATTGTATCTTGTATACCTAACCTATTCCATTGATCCACCACTCTGTTTCTTAGTCAGTACCAAGTAGTTTTGATGATTGCTCCTTTATTTTTATTTTTTTTTCGCATTAAACTGCTTTAATGGTCTCAAAATTCTGTGACAGATTTTTGGTCAAGTTGTTTCCGTTTAAAAATTACTGATTTTAAAAACTAATAACGTAACACTGCCACGAAACAAATGGTCCACAAAAACATTCCTTTCCTCCTGAAGCTTTTACGATGCATTGTAATCATTAACCAGTCTTTTACTATTAAACTTAAATGGCCAATTGAGACAAACAGTTCTGAGACCGTTCTTCCACCACTTTTTAAGACTGGGGTGGCAGGTGTTGTACAGAATATTCGTTTAGCCTTCTGGGCCTTTTCGGCAGATTTTGTGACCTTGCCAGTTCCAGCAGCCTTCTTGTCAACTGCCTTGATGACACCAACTGCAACAGTCTGCCTCATATCACGAACAGCAAAACAACCCAGAGGAGGATAATCAGAGAAACTCTCCACACACATGGGCTTGCCTGGAACCATGCCAACGATGGCAGCATCACCATATTTCAGGAATTTAGGGCCATCTTCCAGCTTCTTACCAGAACAACGATCAATCTTCTCCTTCAGTTCAGCAAACTTGCCAGCAATGTGAGCAGTGTGACAATCCAGAACAGGTGCATAGCCAGCACTGATTTGGCCTGGATGGTTCAGGATAATAACCTGGGCTGTGACACCAGCTGCTTCCATAGGAGGGTCATTCTTGCTATCACCAGCCACATTACCACGACGGACATCTTTGACAGACACGTTCTTGACATTGAAACCAACATTATCCCCAGGCAGAGCCTCACTCAAAGCTTCATGGTGCATTTCAACAGACTTTACTTCAGTTGTAACATTGACTGGGGCAAAGGTGACCACCATGCCTGGTTTTAGAACATCAGTTTCCACTCGGCCAACAGGTACAGTACCAATACCGCCAATCTTGTAGACATCTTGGAGGGGTAGACGAAGGGGCTTGTCAGTTGGACGAGTTGGTGGCAGAATGCAATTCAAAGCTTCATGCAGTGTAGTTTCATTAGCATTGCCATCCTTACGAGTGACTTTCCATCCCTTGAACCAGGGCATATTAGAGCTAGGCTCCAGCGTGTTATCACCATTCCAACCTGAAATTGGCACAAAAGCTACTGTATCAGGGTTGTAGCCAATTTTCTTAATATAGGTACTGACTTCCTTGACAATTTCCTCATATCTCTTCTGGCTGTAGGGGGGCTCAGTGGAATCCATTTTGTTTACACCAACAATCAGTTGTTTTATACCTAGTGTGTAGGCCAGAAGGGCATGCTCACAGATCTGCCCATTCTTAGAGATGCCAGCCTCAAATTCACCAACACCAGCAGCAACAATCAGGACAGCCCAGTCCACCTGTGCCTGTAATCATGTTCTTGATGAAATGTCTGTGTCCTGGAGCATCAATAATGGTCACATAGTACTTGCTGGTCTCAAATTTCCACAGGGAGATATCAATAGTGATACCACACTCATGTTCAGCTTTCAGTTTATCCAAGACCCAGACATGTTCAAAGGAGCTCTTTCCCATCTCAGCAGCCTCCTTCTCGAACTTCTCAATAGTTCTCTTATCAATTCTACCACATTTGTAGATGAGGTGGCCAGTAGTGGTGGACTTGCCAGAGTCTACATGTCCAATGATGACAATGTTAATGAGTCTTTTCCTTGCCCATTTTTGTAGAAGTTTAGCGATGGTTTTCACGGCACCTGTGTTCTGGTAGCAAACCTGTTGTGAAAAAGGATTGCTCCTTAATAACTCAATGTAAGATCTGGTATGGCTAGGTCACCTTCCCTTACTTTTCTTTTCATTAATTCCTTGGATATTTTAGATCTTTTGTTCTTCCAGATGAATTTTGTTATTATTTTTTCTAGCTCCATAAAATAATTTTTGGTAGTTTGATTAGTATGGCACTGAAGAAGTAAATTAATTTACATAAAATTGTCATTTTTATTTTATCAGCTCAGTCTACACATGAGCAATTGATATTTTTCAGTTATATAGATCTGATTTCATTAGTGTGAAAAGTATTTTGTAATTGTTTTCATATAGTTCCTGGGTTTATTTTGGCAGGTAAAGTCCCAAATATTTTCCAATGTCTACAGTAACTTTAAGGGGAATTTCTCTTCCTATCTCTTATTGATGGATTTTGTTAGTAATACATAGGAATGCCAATGATTATTGTGGGTTTATTTTATATCCTGCAACTTTGCTAAATTTGCTTATTATTTCAAGTAATTTTTTACTTGATTTTACCTTCATATCATCTGCAGAGTGATAGCCTTTTTTCTTTTTTGCCTATTCTAATTCCTTCAATTACTTTTTCTTCTCTTATTGCTAAAGCTAACATTTCTAGTACAATATCGAATAGCCGTGGTGATAATTGACATCCTTGTTTCACCCCCATTCTTGTTGGAAATGCTTCTAGCTTTTCCCCACTGCATAGAATGCTTGCTGATGGTTTTAGATAGATGCTACCTATCATTTTAAAGAAGAATCCATTTATTCCTATGCTCTCTATTGTTTTTAATAGAAATGGGTGTTATATTTTGTCAAAAGCTTTCTCTGAATCTATTGAGATAATCATATGATTTCTATTAGTTTAGTTGTTGATATGGTCAATTATGCTGATAGTTTTCCTAATATTGGATGAGCCCTGCATCTTGGTATAAATCCTACTGAATCATATTGTACTATTCTCAAGATAAGTTGCTGTAATCTCTTTGCTAATATTTTATTTAAAATTTTTGGATCTATATTCATTAAGGAAATTGGTCTACAGTTTTCCTTCTCTGTTTTGACTCCCTGTTTAGGCATCAGTATCATATTTGTATCATAAAAAGAATTTCTTAGGACTCCACCTACTTTTGCAAATAGTTTATATGGTACTGGAGTTAATTGTTCTTTAAATGTTTGGTAGAATTCACTTGTAAATCCATCTTCGGGAGTTTATTGATGTCTTGTTCAATTTCTTTTTCTGCAATGAGGTTATTTAAGTATTTTATTTCCTCTTCTGTTAATCTGGGTAATTACTATTTTTGTAAATATTAATTTACTTCACTAACATTATCAAATTTATTGGCATATAGTTGGACCAAAAAGTTCCTAATTATTAATTAATTTCCTTTTAATTGGCAGTGGATTTACCCTTTTCATTTTTGATGCTGGTAATTTGGTTTTCTTTTTTCTTTTTTAAATTAAATTAACCAAAGGTCTAATCTATTTTATTGTTTGTTTTTTCATAAAACCAGCTCTCATAAAACCAGTTTCATTTATTAGTTCAATATTTTTTATTTCATTTCATTTATTTGATTTTATTTCAATTTTATTAATCTCTCCTTTGGTTTTCAGAATTTCTAATTTGATATTCAATTAAGGATTTTTAATTTGTTCTTTTTCTAGTTTTTTTTAGTTGCAGGCCCAAATCACTGATTTCTTCTTTCTCTATTTTATTCATGCAAGCATTTAGGGATATAAAACTTCCCCTGAGAACAACTTTTGCTAGATCCCATAAGTTTTGTTGTGTTGTCTCATTATCATCATTCTCTTGGATGAAGTTATTGATTGTTTTTATGATTTGTTACTTGACCCACTCATTCTTTAAAATTAGGTTATTTAGTTTGCAATTAATTTTTAGTGTATCTTTCCATGGCCCTTTACTACATATAATTTTTATTGCATCATGATCTGAAAAGCATTTATTAAATATTTCTGTCTTTCTGTATTGGATTATGTGAGGTTTTTATGACCTCATACATGGTCAGTTGTTTTGTTTTGTTTTTGTAAGTACCATGTAACACTGAGAAAAAGATATATTTCTTTCTATCCCCACTCAGTTTTTTCCATAGGTCTACCATATCTACCTTTCATAAAATTCAATTCACCTCCTTAACTTCTCTCTTGTTTATTTTGTGGATAAATTTATTTAGTTCTGATAAGGGAAGGTTGAGGTCCCCACTAATATGGTTTTGTTGTCTATTTCTTTCTGTAAATCCTTTAATTTCCAGTTTCAGAATCTGGATGCTATACCACTTGGTGCATACATGTCTGTTTTTGGACCCTCCTGGCTTAGAATGAATGTCAATAGTAGCAGTTCCTCTTCAATAGAGCAACCCTGAGGCTCCTGTCCCTCCCAGCATGATTTATCTTTTTTTTCTTTTCTATTAAAAGGGTCATCCCCCTGACTACTTTTTAAAGAGATCTATTCACTGAATGGGCATTACTTCACTTTAGGTGAGTACCTGAAAAGGTCTTAGCCTAATAGGCCAAGGTCAAGGTCTCCTATTGCATCCTGGGCCATCTCCAGTCATCCTGATGAATATCTAGTCACTGGATTCAGATGGCTCAGGAGGAGAAAACCTTTCACAGCCCTCCCTCACTCAAAACAAAATCAAGTGCAAGTCATGTCATCATTGATGTCATGGTCCTCTTTGAAAACAAAGGATGAACACAACAACATGTTTAATAATGACATTATTTCATTGTCTATGCCACCTTTTAGCAGGATGTATTTTTCCCTTTTCTCTTTTAATTAGATTTATTTTTGCTTTGGCTTTGTCTGAGATCAGGATTGCTGCCTGTGCTTTTTTTTACCTCAACTGAAGCTTAATAGATTCTGTTTGAGATTCATACCTTAACTCTGCTTTAAATGTTTTTCTTGTAAACAACATATTGTAGGATTATAGTTTTTAATCCATTCTACTTTCTACTTCCATTTTATGGGAGAGTTCATCCCATTCATCCCATTCACATTCACAGTTATGATTGCTATGTCTTTTCTTCACCCTATTTGCCCCATCCCATTTATACTTTTCTCTCTCTTTTCTCCCTTTCCCTCCTAACAAGTTTTGCTTTTCACCACTACCTTCCTCAATCTACCCCCTTCAATCAGCCCACTCCCTTTTCTTTCCCATTTCCCCTCCTACTTCTTATAGGGTAAGCTAGATTTCGATAGTTAATGAATTATGCTATTCTCTCTTTAAGTCAAATCTGAAGAGAGTAAGGTTCAAACAATGCTCATTTTCCTCCTTTCTTTTCCTTTAGTGTAATAAATCTTTGTATCTCTTCATATGATTTAATTCACCCTTTTCTGCCTCCTCCTTTCCTTTTCTAGTACAATCTCTTTCACCAATTAATTCAATTTTTTACCATCACATCAAAGTCAACTTATACCTATGCCATCTGTCTATGTACATACTTTTTTAAATGTCATAATAAGGATACAATTCTCAAGAGTTACAAGTGTCATTTTCCCTTGTAGGACTGCAAACACTTTGCCCTTGTTGAATAACATATTTTTCTTTCTTTCCTGTTTACCTTTTTTATGCCTTTCTTGAGTCTTGTAGTTGGAGGTTAAATTTTCAGTTGAGCTCTGGTCTTTTCTTTAGGAAGGTTTGGCATTCTCCTGTTTCATTAAATATTCATTTGCCCCTTTCCAGCCTGAGAGATTATGCTCAATTTCACTGGGTACTTGGTTGTTGGTTGCAACCCAAACTTCTTTGCCTTAGGGAATATCATATTCCAAGCCCTCCAATCTTTTAATGTAGACACTGCAAGGTCCTATGTACTCCTGGCTGTGGGTCCACAATATTTAAATTGTTTCTTTCTAGTTTCTTGCAGCATTTTCTCTTTGACCTGATAATTTTGGAATATGGCTATAATATTCCTTGACATTTTCAATTTGGGATCTTTCAGGAGCTTATCAGTAGATTATTTCAATGACTATATTACCCTCTGGTTCTAGGAAATCAGGGTGGTTTTCCTTGATGATTTCTTGAAAGATGTTGTCCAGGCTTTGTTTTTCATAATGGCTTTCAAGTAGACCAACAATTTCTCAATTTTCTCTCCTGGATCTATTTACCAGGTCAGTTTTTTTTTTTTCCAATGAGGAACTTTATGTTTTCTTTCATTTTTTTTTATTCTCTTCATTTTGTTTGACTGATTATTGATGTATGAGAGTCATTAGCTTCCACTTGTAAAATTCTATTTTTTAATGAACTGCTTTTTTCAATTATGTTTTGTACCTCCTTTTTCATTCAGTCCATTTTGCTTTTTAAGGAGTCCTTCTCTTCAGTGAGTTTTTGTGTCTCCTTTTCCATTCAGCTGATTCTACTTTTTTAAGGAGTTGTTTTCTTCAGTGTATTCTTTCCCCACTTGGCCAATTGTTTTTTTTAAGGACTTGCTTTTTATAGTTAGTTTTTGTCCTTCCTTTTCCAAGTTATTGACTCTCTCTTGCACACCTTTCATTTCTCTTCCCAATTTTTCTTCTACCTTTTTTATTTGACTGCTAAAATCCTTCTCAAGTTTTTCCAAAAAGAATTTTTGGGATTTGAGACGCATTCATATTCCTCTTTGAGGTTTTGTATGTAGGTTTACTGATAATGTTGTCCTCTTCTGAATTTCTTTTTTGATCTTCCCTGTCCCCATAGTTCATTGTCTACTTCTGCTTTTTGCTCGTGGTGTTTGCCTATTTCTTGACTTCTAAGTTGAGCTTTCCTGCTGGAGCACAAGGGGCACTGAACTTCTTGTGCTGGAGGCCAGAGATCTGGTCACTGGATTTGTGTACTGGGGCCTTGGGTGATAGTAGCAGGGGACTATTGGGGTCAGGAGCTCAGCAATAATTAAGCTCTTGGGGTGGGGTTGGGAGTTCTGGCCCCTGGACAATGCCTCCTCACTTGGGCTGCTTTGGCTGCTGGAGAATGCCTGCCCTCCTGAAATTGTGCCTCCTGGAGTTATGCTTCCTGGAGTTGTACTGAAGCACAAGGAGCTTTGGCTGCTGGAGGATGCCTGCCCACAAGCCCAGATGGTGGTTTTCAAAACTGGAGTCTATCAGTTCCCCTGCCTGTGCCAAGGCCCTCAGGGGGGTCCTGATGTTGGCACTTGCATACTCTATCACATTGGGGCTCAAGATCTCTTCCTGGTTTGCTGAGGTGGGCTTTCTGCTGGCTTGCTGGGATGCTTCCCTTCCTATACTCCCCTTCCACCAGAGAAGAAACTTTGCCATCAATCCCCCAAGCTTCCTGGGTCAAAAGACTGCTGAACCCAGTCTTTCTGCTGGCTCAGCTATTCAAAGTTTTTTCCTGGGGCAATATTTTCTAGATTTTTAGAGGTCAGTTAGGAGTAGTGAGAATGACTTTCTTCTTACTCCACCATATTGGCTCCTATAAGATTTCTAGATTAATTCTTAAAGGATATTTTTCCTTGTGGGAGTTCTATATTCTTCTGTGGATTTATCTATAATTATTTTACATTTGATACATAATTGCTTTTTTTTAATTGAGGAAAGGGTTGAAGAATTGAAGAGGTTTAGGGAAAGTGATTTATCTGCTATCTTTCTGCTCACTGAGGTAGTGGATAGACCACTGGACCTGGAGTTAAAAAGACCTCAGTTCAAATCCAGTCTCAAACACTTACTAGCTGTGTGATCCTGGACAACTCACTTAACCTCTGACTGCCTTAGTTTCCTCAACTGTAAAGTGGGACAATAATAACTCCTTCCTACGGTTGCTATGATAACCAATAGGATAGCCATTGTAAAGTGTCTAGTGCAGAGTAGACAATAAATGCTCATTCTCTCTATCACTTGACTTTCTGATTGACATTTAAAAACCAAATAGCTTAAACATTCAATTTATTGTTCTCTTTATGTAACTATTCCTTATGGTTGCATTTTTTTTGTTTTGCTTCTGACAATTAAATTAGAAACAGTGAAAATAACCCTGGATTTGGAATTAGGAGAGTTAGGTTCAAACTCTAATTCTGATGTTTAATTATCAGGTAAATCTGAGCAAGTCATTTTTCTAGGTTTCAATTTCCTTTCTGTAAAATAAAGAGTTGGATAAAATAGTTTCTTAAGTCTCTTCTGACTAAATCCTAAGACTGATTTTTACCTCTTTGAAGATTAAATCTGTCTTCACAAGCCTAAACAACTTTTAGATCTAGGTGTAATAAAATCACTAATGAATGAATTATGAGATTATAATTATAATAATTAACATTAGGATTTTGTCTTTTTCTTTGCAAAGCACTCATCAAATTATCTCATTTGTTCTTTAAAACAAACATCATAAAATAAAAAAATGACCTATTTGTTCAAAAATACTTGTAGAACCTCTTTTTGTAGTGGCAAAGAATTGGAAACTGAAAAGATACCTATCAATTGAGGAATGACTGAATAAGTTGTGGTGTGTGAAGGAATACTATTGTGCTATAAGAAATGACAACCAGTTTGATTTCAGAGAAAGACATATTATTGCAAAGTGAACTAATGCAAAGTGAAGAGAGCAGAACCAAGGAAACATTGTATATGGTAACAGTAACACTGTAAGGATGATTAACTGTGAAAGACTTGGCTAGTCTCAGCAATACAAATCCAAGACAACTCTGAAGGACTTATGATGAAAAATGTTATCCACCTCCAGAGGAAGAACTGATGGAGTCTGAATACAGATTGAAGCATACTATTTTTCACTTTCTTTTTTTTTTTCACTTTTTTTCCTTTGGGTCTGTGTCTTCTTTCACATTATGACTAATATGGTAATAGGTTCTGCATGATGGAACATGTGTTACATATCAAAATGTACCAATTTTAAGGAGGCTGGAGGTGAGGGAGGAAAGGAACAAGATAATTTGGAACTCAAAAAAATTTTAATGAATGCTAAGAATTGTCTTTACCTGTAACTGGAAAATAGAGTTTTTATTTTAAAAAGCAATATTTTTGACATATGTGCAATTATTATCCCAGTTTTATAACTGAAGAACCTGAAGTTCAAAGAGCTTAAGGGACTTGCTTAGGGTCACTAAGGTGACCCTAGGTAATAAGTGTTAAAGGGTCAGGATTTGAACCCAGGTCTTCCTCACATCAACTGCAGCCTTCTATTCACTCTTCCAGGATGAGTTTCAGAAATGATGATGATATGTAAAATTTGGAAAAAGTATAACATTTTCACCAAAAGGGCCCAAGAATATTCATAGAATATCATTTTTGATGGAAGAATAGTAATTTCATCCCTTTGAAATAAACCAGATTAAGGTGCCCTAAAGTGTTTAGTGACAGATCAAAGTCCTGCTTAATGGAGTGACAATGTTCATAATAGGCTGATAATTTATGGAAGGATTCTTTTAATGAAATGCTAAATTGATTCATCTCAGTTCCCTAGGTCTCAGTTTCATCCAGCAAAAGGTGAAGGGGTTAGACCAGGTGGCTTCAAAGGTTGACAAAGGAGGAATTAAGGCATTTTCCAACAGCTTGACAAGGTGTTAAATTCCTTGATCACCCTGAGAGCACATTGCACCTAGACCATGGGATGAAGAATAACTGATGGGACAAAAGGACCTTCTTTTGACTAGCTAAGAGGATTGGCCACACTCCTTGGGCTTATATAAAAAAGCAAGACAAGCAGTTCTCAGGAGAGGCAGCCTCTGCAGACAGTCGAGAAAAGAGAAAGAACTTAGCTGCTGATATAGTTATATACCTTTTCCTCTTTCGTGTTTTACAGAGAGCAGAGGAAGGATTTCCCTCTCCCCCTTTTACTCACCTCCTTTTCATTTGTAAAGACTGGCCTCTGAGATTCTTTAGGTGAAAGTTTGTGAGGTAAAAATTCATGAGGTGAAATTTCTTGAGGCCATGAATCTTGTGAAAGTTGAGGCTTCTTGAGTCATGGTCTGCTTGCCTCAGTGCCTACTGTTTGTTGATTCAGTGGCGTAGCATGGAGGCCTTGACACTTCACTCAGACCAAACCTCGGTCCCATCCCCCCAGGAAGGCAAAAGAAGATACTGTACATGCCTCTAATCTAGCCCTAAAAGCTCCTATTTATAGACAATAATGTGTGCTTGAGTTTATTGCCATGCACTTCTCCTTTCAGAGTAGAACAATTTTTCCTAGAAACAATTTGACATTCAAGTAGAATGACAGTGAATAATGACACAACACTGTCTTAAGTATTAGTTGGGAAATAAACTTCACTCCTTGGACCAGGAGCAAGATGGGAAAGGAGAGAAGAGATGTTGTTTCATTTTAATTTGGAGGAACTGAAAAAGGAACAGAAGTTCAATCTTTTCCACAGATATTATCAGTTATGTATAACATACTATTAGTTGGATTATCTGCATATTTGGAATAAAATATGTGTTTTGCATTGACATAGAAGAGTTCAAGAACAAAATAACTAGCAAGGATTTGACTATCAGTTACCACCAATAACTGGCATAGGATGATCCTACATAGCAACTGAGTAAAACATCGCACTGAGATTCTTTGATATATTCAAGTTTTATTAAAAAAAAAATACGTCCACACATTGGGCTGTGATCTCAGCAGCATGGATGTCTTCCAATGGTACAGACAACACATCCATGTCCTCTCATCCACTGACTTCCAAAAATCCATGGTGATCATATAATATTCTTCCTTCCTCTAAATGACTGGGTATGGTGTAGATATCAGTGGAACATGTGGGCTGTCCACTGATTATCCCTGATTCTCTCTACACGATTTGCCTACTTTATTTTCTGATCATATTTCTTTGGTGATTCTTTTAACACCATTTCTCTTATGCAATGGTACCTTGGTAATTTTTATTATACTTAATTCCATTTTGTGTGTGTCTCCCTTGCCCTTTGGCTTGCCAGCAGTTTTAATTCTGTTGTAGCATTCCATGACTCATACCCA
Source organism: Bettongia penicillata ogilbyi (assembly GCA_023548195.1). Taxonomy (NCBI): domain Eukaryota; kingdom Metazoa; phylum Chordata; class Mammalia; order Diprotodontia; family Potoroidae; genus Bettongia; species Bettongia penicillata. The sequence continues at coordinate 3,442,177 of JAJHZJ010000032.1, read as the reverse complement.
TACACCATCGAAAGAAGACTATTTGACCTGGAAAAGATGAACCATTGTTTCAAGGAGAAGTTTGGTATGCTTAAAATACCACATAATTTCCCAAAAGCAATTTAACCCATTATTGTCCTATTCAATTATGGAGCCCATTCACATTGTTCTCCTGTAATGTAGGTCCAAGATATACACACTATACCAAGTATATAGACTGCCCATCTGACTATATACCATCTGTTCTGGAATTCTTCATGCACTTGCTTTTTGCAGTCTATATAATTAGGTAGAATTCTTTTGAGTGATCATAGGTCTCATTTATAAAGAGCTGCAGTTCTGCAACTTAATGTAGTCAGTACAAAGTCATCTGCAAATATCTGGAGGAACATAGCTTCTTTTGGGAATTTGTTTTCTTTTAGCACTTTGACCTGGACATCCTCCATGGCAGTGTAGATACTGTCTCTCTAATTTATACCTCTTGAAATTCAGGGTCATTGAGAGAAATTATCACTATTTTTGCATCTTTCCAGGATCTTACATGATTTAAATGTCTGCATGAAAGACACCTTTTTGGAGAAGAGCCTTTACAACAACATTGTATTATAACAAATCAAATTATTTGCTTTTATTTTTAATACCGAATCAATAAACATCATGGAATTTTGTAGTCTTCATGGCACCCAGTCAATTGTATGACTATAAATATGTCATCTATTATAGAATATAATTTACAAAAGTCTACCTATTTGCTTCTTGTGCATTCATCAAGGGTGACCTCCATGTGTGTATATTTTTCTCATAAAGACTTTGTATGGCTGGGAGAGCAGGAACCTTGGTAGTTAATTTATGGGGGTTTTTATTGCCATTTTTTGGAAGGATTAACATTCATGACTTTTTCCCAAGTATTTGACAGTGTCCCTTTTACTGGATGTCTTGAAAGTCAATCCCTTGACAAACTCAAAGTTATCTTGCTTCCAGCACAGACCCCTTCTGTGTGTGTTTGGCCTAGTCCAATCATTCTCCTCATCTTTATTTTTTCTTATTGACATTCCTACATCCCATTGAATCACATCGGGGACTGTAATGTTATAATTCAAATGTAATGACCCCACATTTCTCTACTGATGGAGAAGAATTTATTCTGACATCTTGAAGTATGTATTCCATTTTAAATATGTTTGTTATCCTTACCATTTCACTTTAAATTCCCCGAGGATTATCTGACTTCACTAGATCTCTTGCCACACTTTCTATAAACTTCTCATTTTTTCATACGACATTGCTTCTCATTTTCTACCATCCTCCTCTACAGATGATTTTATATCCTGAACCTTGACTCCTATCTCTCTGAAATTGACAAAAGGGTTTGTAGACCCTTTCTTCTCACTGTGGTGATTTTTGTCCAGCCATTAAACTTACTCAGGAAATAGTGACAATCTGTCAGTAATTATTATTTTATCCATTTCTCATTTGCTTGCCTCATCAACAACTAATTTAAGGAAGTCATACAGGAGTTGTTTTAGTTGTACGCTATATTGAATTCTTGCTTTTCTTTCCTTTTTCCAGTTTGGTATTGATTTTTATCTTTGTCCTAGCAAGACAAAGATCTGACTGTTCACTGCGATGATTCAGATATAATTCCCACATCTGTATCTAGTCATTTCCTTTCAGTTAAGATACAATCGATTTCATTTTTGTGATATTATTTGGTGCCAAGTATTCCCAGTGCTTCTCAACTCTACTTGAAGAAAGCATTCTTTATCAATAGACAGGAGTCTTCTGTGTGTCTATGTGCCTTTGACTTGTTTTGTTTCTCCTGCAAAAATATTAAAATTCAGGCTAGTGAAAGAGGAGCATGGAAAAGGAAGTGGAACATTGAACTTGGAGTCAAAAGATCTGGATGTAACGAACGCCTCGTTCTACCACTCTGCCTCTCTGAAGATTGAAATAGATAATATTATAATAGTGTATGATTTTACAGTTTCTAATTATAGTTTTCTGGATAAGGTGGAGAAATATGGACTGGTGGTGATTTAATTATATGGATTCATAACTGATTGAACCAACAAATTTAAGCAGTGATTAATGGATTGATTTTTGTAAATAGTAACAATTTTTCAATTTTCCTTTCACAGATGTTATTAGGATTATTGAAGTACTGTGGCTGTTTTCTGTCAGCAGGCAACTCCATGGGGTTATACTCACAGCAGGTCAGGAGAATCATGCCCTTTCCTTCAGAACCACTGGAAAGGCACACCATTAGTCATGAACTGTCAGCATAACACATGGAAATCTGAACACAGAGGCTTTCTTCCATCTACAGAGTGATGCAAAGAGTGTTTGCCCACCTGTGGAGCAACAGGTGCAATAAAACTAGCATCTTGATTCCAACTTTCCCTTGTTATTGACCATATATTAGGCTTCCTCACTTCATGAGGTTATTCAAGATGTTAGTGCTGAGCTTGGACCACAGTTGCAGATCTATATTATCTTTGTAACTAAAGCTACAAACCTGCCCATCATTCTCTCCTCTTTTGTATCTGGATGTCCACTATCGAGTACCACTTCTCTATGGATGAGAGAGTTGGAGTAAGCTTAGATGGTATAATTAATAGAAGTAACTCTATTCTGGAGCTTCCTCAGGAACTGCTCAGGATATTTCAATAGCCTTACTGCTCTTTCCTCCTTCCCTATGGTTACAGAAGAAGAGTAGTTCCCCACCAACTTCAATATCAAACATAAAGTTGTGTTTGATAGTTCAAAAAAAAATTTGCTGCTTCTGTTTAGCATTCCTGCATAACCTAACATACAAACAAATTTTCATTCTTCATACCCCATACATTCCTCCACTAAGTACATCTTCATCCACTGCTTCCATTTGAACTGTCTTGGGAAGATTCTGAAGGTCATCTGGCAAGATAAGGTACCAGACACTGAGGTCCTTAGTCAAACGACACTTCCAAGCTTTCAAACTATGCTTCAAAGAGCTCAACTCCAATGGGCTGGCCACATAGTTTGAATGCAAAAATGTATGCCTCCCAAAAAGACGATATTATGGAGAATTCACATGGGCCAGGCAATCACATGATGGCCAGAAGAACCAATACAAGGACACTCTCAAGGTCTCTTTCAAGAACTTTGGATTTGATTGTGCAACATGGGAGACACTGGCACAGGACCACTTAGCATGGCATGCCCATATCAGAAAGGGTGCTGTGCTCTATGAACAAAACATAATTTAACAGCTCAAAGGAAATGAAGGATGGGTTGCACAAATTTGGAATATCCCCCCCAAATGTTCACACAGACTCTCTGTGCCCAATCTATGGTAGAGCATTCTGAGCTCATATTGGTCTGAGCAGCCATAGTCAGACACATTGAAACTTGACTTTACTATGGTGATGTCATTTTGGTCCTCTTTGAGAATGAAGGACAACCAACTACTCTTCATCCAGTGACACTAGTTTTCTTGCTGTTCCTTGTGCCATGTATTTTCATTGACTGTCCTTCATGCCTGAAATACACTCACTTCTCAACTCTGTTTCCTGACTTCCTTGACTTCCTTCCTTTTCCAGCTAAAATTTCATCTTCTACCAAAAAACTTTCTGGATAATTATAGTGCCTTCCCTCTGCTTATTATCTCCAATTTATTTTGTATATAGCTTTTTTGTACATAAATGGTTGCATGTCATCTCCCTTATTTACACTCCCTTATTAAAATTAAATTCCTTATGCCTGGTCCATAATAGGTGTTTAATAAATATTTATTGACTATTGATAAGAATTAATCCCTCTCCTTGTATCCTTTAATCAGTTAACATATATTATTATATGATGTGTTTGTAAGCATCTATTGAGTATCTACTATATGCAAAGCATGGCAAATACAAAGAAAAAATAAAGCATTCCTTTTCCTTAAGGAATTTATTGAGAAAAATAACATGTACACAGGCAAGGAATTAAAATATATAATATGTATGCATGTAGATAGATGATAGTTATAGATAGATAGATAGATAGATAGATAGATGATAGATAGGTAGATAGATAGATAGATAGATAGATAGATAGATAGATAGATAGATAGATAGATAGATAGATACACAGTAGCAAGATCAAGTAAGAAAACATGCTTAGGAGGTCATGACACTAACCCCATGAGACTAATGTCTGTCAGAAATGCTAAATTAGCTAAAGTTAGAAATGAAAGCTAAGTGAGAAAGTAGTTTGATTTTATAAAACTATATTAGAGAAAAGAGAAAAGGCAAAAGAGAGGATCACACTTTGATACTGGATGAAACAAAATAAACCAGTAACAACAGCAAAGTAGATCTCATCAGTTCTTACTTTGATTCTGATTTCTCATCAATGGAATGTGACTTTGGTATTGAAAACAACAGAACAAAAATTGCTTAAGTGTTGATACCAGAATAACAAAATCGTAGGAGGGGACCTAGTTGCCCTCAATGAATTCAAGTCAACTGGCCCATATGAATGATTTCCCATAGGTACTGAAAGAGTTGATGAATGTTACTGCTGAGACAGTGTTGGGAATATTTGAAAAAAGATGGAATGGAAGAGACACAACATGACTGGAACAGGCAAATGTCCTGATTTTCAAAAAAAAAAAAAAAATGGAGAAAAAGGTTGGCAAACTATAGGTCAGTGATCTTGACTTTAATTCTTGGGAAAATTAAAGATAAATCATTAAAGAGGTGATTAGTGAACATTAAGAAAGGAAAGAAGTGATTGCAAAGAACCAGTATGGTTTTTATGAGAAAAAGATCATTTCATACTAACTTCATTTTCTTTTTTGACAAAATTTAAAAAGATCATAGAAATTCCGTAATTATAGGTTAGCTAGATTTTAGCAAAACTTTTCATTGTGTCCCCTGCTGGTTTTGTGCAAAGATGTAGGTTATCCAATAATACAAAAAAAATGATTGAGGGTTGATATCATGTCTGGTAGTCACTAATGGTTCAATGGCAATACAATAGGAAGTCTTCAGTGGAAGACCCTAAGAATCTGTGCTGACCCGCTTACTATTTAACATTTTTTGTTAAAGTTTTGTCAATGACTTAGATAAAAACATAAATGTCATACATATCATATTTGTAGATGACATGAAGCTGGCAGTGATAACTAGTACATTGGATGACAGAGTCAGGATCCAAAGTTATCTTAACAGACTAAAAGCATTTGAGCTAAAGTTAACAAAATGAAATGCAATGGGGACAAATGTCATCTTATATTTGGACTCATAAAAATCAATTTTGATGTATAAAATGGGTAAAACTTGATTAGACAGTAGTTTGCTTTTTAAAAAGAAGAGAGAGACTGAAACAAAATTTAAGCTTAATTTGAGTCAGCAGTGTGATATGACAGTCAAAAAAACTAGCACAGTTGTTAGCCTTATTGAAAGGGCTGCTTACAGGTATGAGGAAGTGTTGGACCCTCTGTACTCTGCCCTGGTCAGACTGAAGTGGTGTGGGGTTGCTGGGGACCCCGAAATGTCAGGGTACAGAGCAGCAGCTACCTGGAATGAATTCATACACTCAAACCACCTTTAGACAAGGGGGCATTTATTGTAACACCAATAGAAGCAAGCAGAGTTCCTAGTGAATCTGTGACTTAAGAGGAATGAGACTGATGCTTATTAAATACAAAAGAGATGGTTGCTGTCCTTCATTTTCAAGGAGGACCAAAATGACATCACCATGATAAAGTGAAGTCTCAGTGTGTCCAGCTGTAGTTGATCAGACCAATGTGAGCTCGGAATGCTCTACCACAGGTTAGGCACGTATAGTCCGTGTGAATCTTGGGGTGGATACTCCAAATATGCACATCCTATGTTTACTTTGTGCTTTCCCAATTCTGCTTTGCTCTTAGAGCACAGCACCCTTTCTGATGTGGACACACCATGCTGAATGGTCCTGTGCCAGTGTCATGTTGCATAGTCAAATCCAAAGTTCTTGAGAAAGACCTTGATAGTATCCTTGTGTTGCTTCTTCTGACCATCATGTGATTGCCTGCTCCATAAGAGTTCTCCACAAAATAGTCTTTTGGGGATGCATACATTTTGCATTCAAACTCTGTGGCCAGCTCATTGGAGTTGTGCTCTCTAAAGCATAGCTTGAATGCTTGGCAGGTTAGTTTGACTAAGGACCTCAGTGTCTGGTACCTTATCCTGCCAGGTGGTCTTCAGAATGTTCCTAAGACAGTTCAAATGGAAGAGATTCAGTTTCCTGGCATGGTGCTGGTAGACTGGCCATGTTTCACAGGCATACAACAATGAGGTCAACACAAAGGTTCTGTAGACCTTCAATTTGGTAGTCATTCTAATACCTCGTCTCTCACAAACTTTTCTTCAGAGCCTCCCAAACACTGAGCTAGCTCTGGCAATGCATGCATCAACTTATGTACATCTCTGGACAATACACTACCACATCCCTGGAAAATATACTACCAAGGTAAGTGAACCTATCCACAGCATTCAAAACTTCTTCATTTATTGTGACAGATGGTTCCACGTATGGATGGTGTGGTGGTGGCTGATGGAGCACCGGTGTTTTCTTAGTGCTAATTATTAGGTCAAAATTAGCACAGGCAGCAGAGAATTGATCCATTCTTTCTCGTGTCTCAGCTTCAGAAACTACATTGAGTGCCCATCTGCAAATAGAAAATAAAAAAAACAATAATAAAAAAACAGCAAAATTTTAAAAAGAGAGATAGCAGAAAGATCTGAATGGGATTAAGGAGTCCTAAGTAGTCTGAGGTGGCCAGATGCAAGGGGGAAATGATTATCAAATAGGCTAATAAGGTGATCTAGATGGGATTAACAAATGATCTGTATATGCAAATAATATGGGGTGGGTTAAGAGAGTCAGTGAAAGGAATGTCAAGTAAATTAATTAGGTGATCTAGATGGACTGGGGTAGGCCAGTTGCCTTGGGCAGAAGTGTCAGTGATCTAAACTTCTGAAATGTATGAGAAAATTCAGGAATTGGGTTGCTTTCAAAGACATGGACATTTCCTTTTAGGGGTCCAGGTCCCATCACCCCATAAAAACCACCTCTGAAGTATTGCTTTCAGTTCTAAGTGTGTGTTCATCCTTCATTACTGAAGAAGACCATGCCATCAGAGAAATAATGACATGACTTGCACTTGACTTTGTTTTGAATGAGGGAGAGCTGTGAAGGTCACCAGCCTCACTTCTCCTCCAGAGCCATCTGAATCCAGTGACCATATACTCATAAGGATGACTAGAGATGACCCAGGATGAGACAATTGGGATTAAGTGACTTGCCCAAGGTCACACAGTTAGCAAGTTTCAAGTGTCTGAAGTGAGATTTGAACTCAGATCCTCCTAACTTCTGCACTGGTGCTCTATCCACTGCACCACCTAGCTGATCCCTCAGTTCTAAGTACCACAGTTTAGAAAGGGCATTGATTAGCAAGAAAAGGACAACCAGAAAGGCAAAGAGCCTTGCCTCCATGTCATATGAGGATCACAACAATCTTGAGAGGTAAGTGCTGTTTTTATCCCCAGCCTGGATCGTTGTTCAGTCATTTTCCATTGTGTCCAATCCTTTATGAGCTTATTTGGGGTTTTCTTGGTAAAGATACTGGAGTGGTTTGTCATTTTCTTCTCCAGCTTATTTTACAGAGGAGGAGACTGAGGCAAACAAGGTTAGTTGGCTTGCCTAACAAAGCTAGTAAAGTTCATACAGCTAGTAAGTGTCTAAGACAAGATTTGACTCAGAAAGATGAATCTTCCTCATTTAAAACCTATTCTCTATTCATTGTGTCACCTAGCTGCCCAGGAAGAATTAGACTTGTTCTACTTGGTCCCAAAGGAAAGGAGCAAGAGCATTAGGTAGGAGCTACAAAGAGATAAATTTAGGTTTGATGTCAGGAAAAAAACTTCCTAACACTTAGGACCATCCTGAAATGAAATGGGAGGCATTGAGTAGGTCCCCTTCATAAGGTAGATGAACATTTATCTAACATGTTACTGTAATGATTCCTTTTGAGGTATAGATTGGACAAGATGTTCACTTGATCCCTTCTATTCTCAAGTTTTGTGACTTGCACATTCATCAGGAGGTCTTGTATTGTACTATATTTATCAGTTAAATGAAAGAAGACAAGTGCTCTTGGCCTATCTTATAGGGTGATGAAATTCATCCACCCATCACTGTCCCTAGAGGGTATCCTCCTGTGTTTTTTCTCCATAAAGGGTAGAGAATAAGATCTTACATTTTTGTACAATGTTATTATGGTCTGAAATTATTGCCTGTTGCCTTCAGATTAATTACATTCTAGGGAGTGCGTAAGGAAGCCAGGTTTATACCAAGTTAGATCTCTAAAGGGCATCTGAAAGCATATATTTTGTAATTGATATGGGTGGAATATCTCCTTCAATACCCATTTTGGATATTTTAAATACTATAAAATGAATACCCTGCAGATCAGCCAATGCTTCTACTACATGTCAACATCGCAAGAAGGAAATTTTGGCAGATCTGCTGAAGTGTCATGGCATATCTGGATGATATACTGATTTTCTCACCAGGAGTTACAAAGCACATGAACCATATATATTGCAGCAATAATTGCATCATGGGCTATGCTTAGAAACTAAGGAATGTGAATCCCACACAATCATCTTATCATTTCTAGAGCTTGTGTTGGGACCAGAAGGCTCACAGATGGAGCCCACGTATGTAGCAGCTACTTTTAAGTGGGCCCATCCATACAATGTCTGGGATTCACAGCATTTGTTGGCAAGCATGAATTTCTGTCACCAAGTTTTTCCAAACTGATTCACATTGACAGGAAACTCCTTCAAGCTAAAGAGGGCCTCCTTACTCTGGACACCAGTATATAAACAAGTTTTAAAACTATTCTGTGGATCATGTTTCCATGTTACTGAAAGTTAAATTAAGCGCTTTGTCAAGGGTTAGTACAGGGCATGGCACATAGTAGGTGCTTACTAAGTGCTTGATCCAACCCTTCCCCCATTTGTGGGAGAGATGAGTACTTTGGCAATAGCACAAATACAAATTTCTCCTAGCAGAGTAAAGCAGAGACCCTTCTCTTACTAACCCACTAATACTCCAGGAAGCTAATCTTTGTTAAGAGAAATTATAAAGTTAAGGATTAGCTTTGTTGGCTGTTAGAAACCTGGCTTCATCTCTTAGCAAGGACTCAATTCCCTGTCACAATTCTGAAAGACCACCAAATCTTTGCTAAGAAGGTTTACCCCCTTTATGGGCAGCATGCATACAAGACCCTCCATTTTTCACACTTCAGTCAAAAAACGGGATTTGCAGGCCAGACTCCATCTTGGCAGATGCCTGTTCATACAGCTTTAAAAAAAAAAAGAGGAGTTTTAGGAAACCTCTGATCAGGGTTTTTCTTTGTATCAGTCTCCTTGGCATCCCTGTCCCAAAGAAGCAGAAATAAGAACTTTAAATATTTTTAAAGCCAACATACAAGAGAGAAGGTTCTTCACATATACCATGATGTCCCCTTAGTTAATGAGTTTTGCTTTATTTATTTACTTTGGAATGCCAAAAATTGACTAATGGTAAGTTTATGTTGTGGGCCATTTGAATCCATAAAGATTGACCTTATTAACTGTCAACAGCAGTCATGTACCAAATATACTTAATAGATCCGCTGGGAACTGTCACAATCTCTAATACCTCTTTACTCTTGGGTTCAGGGTGGGGAAAATCTACAAATAATCTACCAGGAGAATGTAAATTCTTTGAATGCAAGAGTTGTTTTTCATTTGGTGAAATCCTCAGTGCCTAGCAAGTTATATGTATAATAAATGATTGCTGAATGCATGAATGGATGGATATGTCACCATATCAAGGGGGTATCACAGTGCTGGCTTAATATTATTCTGAAGTAGGATGACTGATTCCCTGCCTCAGGGTGGTATCAGACATCATTCGGCCCAAATAAATCACAAGGTGGCGCAGGTTGCTTGACCAAATTACATGAGTACATGGGCCACAATTCAACCTATAATTCTGGTGTGTATTGCTGGAGTTGTTCAGCTGTTATTAATATCATGTCATCTTCAAGTTAAAGAATAGGCAGAACCCTTTAATCAGAACATAAGGCAATTCCTATCCTGCTATGTCTCACCTTTACAAGAGGACTTCACCCTCTAGTTATGTTGGCTGAAAGTGACAAAAACAGTGCCAAACATTCCATGCTGGGAAATTCACTGTTCCATATGTCTTTATATTTCACCTAAACATACCTGAAATTTCAAAGTATTAATGTGATTTCACCAGGAAAGGGAACTCCTCAGATGAAAAAGTCTTCCATTAATTCAAATTACAAATCTTATGAATTAATAGCTCCATCATAGAGATTTACCCTGGGTCACATCACTAATATAAAAGGCATGAAGCTTATTGTTTTTGTTTTTTTCATTCACTTTAATTTTCAAATTCTATCCTCCAATTTCCTTATCTGGTAAGTCATTCCTTGTAATAAAGAAAATGAAGGAAAGAAGGGAAGGGAAGGAAGCACTTCATCAAAACAAAACAATGTATTAACTGAGTCTGACAGTATATTCAATGTTTCATAAGCACAATTTTACAACTATGCAAAGAAGGGAGGATGTACATTTTCAAATTCCTTTTCTGGGTTACCTATTGTGGGATCCTGTTGATTGGAATTTGTTGTCAAGAATAGATGGTTATTGAGAGCAGTCTTGAATTAACAATAGAATGAGTAGCCTGTGTAAGACTTATATGTGATAAGGATTATAGATTTAGAGGTTGATGGACCCTACAAGACTTTGAGTTCAACTCCCTTATTTTGTATATTGAGAAATAGAAGTACAGAAAGGTTAATTGACTTATCCAGGGTCACATAGCTAGTAAGAGTCTAAGGCATGGTTAAGCATAGATCTTCCTGACTCCTAGTTGAGCATGATCAGGTAGACTGTTGTCTGAGACTGTTATGGAGAATCCCACCGAAAGTCACTCTTTCAAGTATGAGAGTACAGAAGCAGAACAAAGGAACTTAGGCAAAGCTGACAAGTTTTTTTGAATGCCTGAAGAAAACTAGAAATAGAAGATTGCTGGTGATTTTAGATACCTTGCATTTTGTAATTTTCTGTTTAATATCCCCAATTCCTCATAATGCATGCTAGCACTGCCCAATGCTTCCATTTCTAAATTACAATTAGATTCTTAAAACTGTTTCATATGCTTAAATGGATCAATGGATGAGCAAGTGGAATCTTGCCAATTTCCCTAATCATTCATTTTGTAAACTTTCTATTTTTCACCTTCCTCCTGTGCCCAAATCAAACCTATAAAGTACTGTTCTTTTTGTCCCTTTCATGCTAGGCTGAAAAAACCTTTTCCTCTGCTCACTGATATTCAATCAAAAACATCCAGACTGGTTATAATAAACAGCATGCATTCCTGGGTCAGAAAGCAGACCATCTGTGCATCAAGCATCTGTATGATGAGGACACTAACCCAAATCACTAGTTATTGATTTATAAAAACAATGGCAAATTGGATAATTTTGTAACATTAGAAAATACTTGAATATAAGTGCCACTATTCTAGGCATGCTGGACTGAACACTATAGCTTCAATTATTTCTGCTAATCCTCCAAGACATATTTCTAAAGTCTTGACTACTGGGTGGAGCCAAGATGGCGGAGTGAAAGCACCAACTCACCTAAGCTCTCAGACAAACTCCTTCGGATACCTCTGAAAGGAGAATCTGACCAAATTTGGAGCTGCAGAATCCAGTGGGAGACAGACTGTGATGGATTCATGGTCCAGGTTAGACTGGAAGGTCCACAGGAAGGATCTGTTCCACGAGGGTGAGCCCCCAGCACACAGCACAGCCGGCCAGCAAAGCAGAGCAGAAGGGACCCAAGAAACCTGAGAGTGGTGGGCAGAACCAGAGGAGCGGCACCGGGGCGGGAGACAAGCCAAACTGAGCCAGTGAGAGCCACTGAGCACCAGATATCAGTGCAGCAGCTCCTGAGACCTTCAGCCCGAAGATTAAACTTCGGTAAGTCACCTACTTGAACTTCTGGGAGCCAGAATGGCAGAGTGATCAGTAAATGCTCTCTCCTCCACCCTTGATGACTGTGAAAGAACCATAAAATATTTCTCCAGAAAAATTCTGGAGCAGTGGAAACAGCAAAGGGGCCAATAGTCTCATAACACCTGAGGCTAGGAAAATAGCTAAGGGGGATTCCTCCTACTGTGGCAGAGGCAAACCAGAAGGACAGAGGAACCAGGGCAGAGAAAATTCGCACTAGGACCCAGGCAAGCCTCAGTGCCAGGAGAGGAGCCCCAGGAGGGGTGAGAACACACATTAGCATCTAGGCATGCCTTAGCACTCTAGGGGAATCAGGAAGACAATAGGGAAGCTGGGATCACCACCCCCTGAGCTTGCCTTTGCCTCAGTTCAGCTGAGTAGATCTCCTATGACCAGAACACTCCTCCCTCACACTTAACAAGCCAACCCCAGGGCTGATTGGGGAAACACAAAACAAAAACCTTCTTTTAGCTTTTTCACACATCAGCTCAGCAAAAAGTTCTGTATCTTCTGACTGAAAGAACTAGAAGTCACAACACTCAATCAACATCATGAACAAGAAAAAGCAGAGGGGTGAAAAAACCATAGAATCTTTCTGTGGGGATAAGGACCAAAACAGAAACACCAAAGAGGTCAGAGCTGAGACTGTACTTCTATCTGAAACTTCAGAAGGGTCTATGAACTGCTCGCAAGCACAAGCAGCTCTCTGGAACAGCTGAAGAAGGAAATAGAAGATAAGCTGGCCAATGATTTTAAAATTATGAAAAAAGAATTCATTGATGAGAACATCTCTTTAAAAAGAAAAATTGAACAAATGGAAAAGAAAGTTCAAAAATTAGCTGGAGAAAATAACTCCCTAAAAGGTCAAATGGAAAAGGAAGTACAAAAATTAACTGGACAAAATTGTTTCTTAAAAGGAAAAATTGGACAAATGGAAAAGGAGATGCAAAAGTTAATGGAAGAAAACAATTTGATAAAGATTAGAATTGGGCAAGTAGAAACTAATGACTTAATGAAACAGCAAGAATCAGTCAAACAAAATCTAAAGAATGAAAAGATAGAAGAAAATGTAAAATATCTAATTGGAAAAACAGCTGACCTGGAAAATAGATCCAGGAGAGAAAACTTAAGAATTATTGACCTGCCAGAAACCCATGATGGAGAAAAGAGCCTGGACAATATCTTCTAGGAAATCGTCAAGGAAAACTGCACAGAAGTGCTAGATTGAGGGCAAAATAGTCATCGAAAGAATCCACTGTTCCCCCCTGAAAGGGATCCCAAACTCAAAACCCCAAGAAATATCGTTGCCAAATTCCAGAACTATCAAGTGAAGGAGAAAATATTCTGAAGCAGCCAGAAAGAAACAATTCAAATATCAAAGAGATATAGTCAGGATTACACAGGACCTTGCAGCTTCTACATTAAAAGATCGAAAAAATTGGAACCCAATATTCTGTAAGGCAAAGGAGTTGGGACTACAACCAAGGATCAACTACCCAGCAAAGTTCAGCATAACATTTCAGGCAAGGAGAAAGTCATTCAACGAAGTAAGGGATTTCCAGAGCTTCCTGACCAAAACACTAGAACTTAATAGACAATTTGATCTTCAAATGCAGGTCTCAAGAGAATCATAAAAAGGTAAACGGGGGGGAAAAAAAACCTTGTTACTCAATTAGGGCAAACTGTTTACCTCCCTATAAGGGAAGATGATACCTGTTAGTCTTGAGAATTGTGCAGCTAGTATGAAATATAAAAGGGATATACATAGAGGGAACAGGTATAAAGCAAATGATATCATGATAAAAAATATGATCTAAGTATGAGAAGGGATTGTAATAGGAGGTGTGAAAAGGAGGAAGCAGAAAATGGCAAATTACATCACAAGAAGAAGTACAAAATTATAGTAGAGGGAAAGAGGGGAGGGAGATGAGCATTGTTTGAGAGGTACTCTCATCTGATTTGTTTAAAGGACAGAACAATAAACTTAAGTAGATAGTTCTAACTAGTTCTATAGGCAGTAGGAGGGGAAAGGGGAAGAAAGGGGAGGGAGGCTGAAACGGAGGGAAGAAGCAATAAGAGTAAAGGGGAGTAAAAGGGAGGGGGGCTAAAAGAAGGAGGGGAAGGCTGCAGGAGGAGGTGGTGAAAAGTGAATACTATTGAGGAGGGGAAGGGAGACAGGAGAGCTAAAAGCACAAATGGTGGGAAAGAAGATGGAGAGAAATACACAGATTGTAATCATAACTGCGAATGTGAATGGAATGAATTCTCCCATAAAACGGAGGCAGAGAGCAGAATGGATTAAAAGCCATAATCCAACAATATGCTGCTTACAAGAAACACATTTGAAACAGGGGGATATGGATTAAAAGCCATAATCCAACAATATGCTGCTTAAAAGAAACACATTTGAAATGGGGGGATACACATAGGATAAAGGTCGAAGGATGGAGCAGAATATATTGTGCTTCAGCTGATGTAAGAAAGGCAGGAGTAGCAATTCTAACCTCAGACAAAGCAAAAGCAGAAATAGATGTAATCAAAAGGGATAAGGATGGAAACTATATCTTGCTAAAAGGCACTGTAGACAATGAAGCAATATCATTACTAAACATGTATGCTCCAAGTGGTATAGCATCCAGATTCTTAGAGGAGAGGTTGGGGGAGTTGAAGGAAGAAATTGACAGCAAAACTATACTAGTGGGGGACCTCAACCTCCCCCTTTCTGAACTCGATAAATCTAACCTCAAAATAAACAAGAAAGAGGTTAAGGAGATAAATAAAACTCTAGATAAGGTAGATATGATAGATCTTTGGAGAAAATTGAATGGGAATAGAAAGGAATATACCTTTTCTCAGCAGTACATGGAACATTTACAAAAACTGACCATGTACTACGACATAAAAATCTCACAGTCCAGTGCAGAAAGGCAGAGGTACTCAATGCATCCTTCTCAGATATAATGCAATAAAAATTATATGTAATAAAAGGCCATAGAAAGATAAACCAAAAATCAACTGGAAACTAAATAAACTAATTCTAAAGAAGGAATGGGTTAAAGAAGAAATCATAGAAACAATCAACAACTTCATTCAAGAGAATGACAATAATGAGACAACCTATCAAACCTTATGGGATACTGCAAAAGCAGTTCTTAGGGGAAGTTTTATATCTTTGAATGTCTACAGAAATAAAATAGAAAAAGAAGAGATCAATGACTTGGGCATGCAGCTGAAAAAGCTAGAAAAAGAACAAATTGAAAATCCTCAAGTAAATACCAAATTAGAAATACTGAAAACCAAAGGAGAGATTAATAAAATTGAAATTAAGAAAACTATTGAATTAGTAAATAAAACCAATAGTTGGTTTTATGAAAAAACTAATAAAATTGATAAACCTTTGGTCAATTTGATTAAAAAAAGAAATAAGAAAATCAAATTACTAATATTAAAAATGAAAGGGGTGAACTCACCTCCAATGAGAAGAAAATTAAAACAATAATTAGAAATTACTTTGCCCAACTTTATGCCCACAAATTCGATAATCTAAAAGAGATGGATGAATACTTTAAAAAATACAAATTGCCCAGATTAACAGAAGAGGAAGTTGAATACTTAAACAACCCCATCTCAGAAAAAGAAATTGAACAAGCCATCAATGAACTCCCTAGAAAAAAATCTCACAAGTGAATTCTATCAAACCTTTAAAGAACAGTTAATTCCAATACTATATAGACCATTTTTGAAAATTGGGGAAGGAGTCCTCTCAAATTCTTTCTATGATACAAATATGGTTTTGATACCCAAACCAGGAAGAGACAAAACAGAGAAAGAAAATTATAGACCAATTTCTCTAATGAATATGGATGCTAAAATTTTAAACAAGATTTTAGCAAAATGAATACAGCATCTTATCAAAAAAATAATAGATTATGATCAGATAGGATTCATATGAGGAATACAGGGCTGGTTCAATATTAGGAAAACTATTAGCATTATTGATCATATCAACAACAATACTAATAAAGTCTTGACTACTACAAGAACCCCTAAGTGGTCTCCCTACCTCAGATTTCTTCCATTTCTCATTCATTCTCCACTCAACTGTTACACTGATTTTCTCAACGCATAGGACTGGCCAGGTGAGTCCTTTCCTCAATAAACTTCAATGTCTCCTTATTTCCTCCAGGATTTAGTGAGACCTCCTAAAATACCTGGCTCTAACCTGCATTATACATTACTCCCCTTTCTCTACAGTCTAGCCAAATAGGCCTTCTTCTTTTTCTTTACACATGGCACTCCATCTCCCTTCTCCATGTTTTTCTATAATATTTCCTTTGCCTAGAATGCACACTGTCCTCACCTTGACTTCCTGGAATCCCTAGTTTCCTTCAAATCTTACTGTATCTGATCTTCAACCTTCCACAGAATGCCTTTTCAAATCCTTCAGACTACTCATTATCCTTCCCCCCCAAAAATTAGATTGCATTTATTGTATGTTTGTGTTGTTTCCTCTGATAGAGCATAAGCTTCCTGAGGGCAGTAAATGTCTCACTGTTGTCTTTGTATTCTCAGTGCCTAGCATAGTACCTAGTAATATGTAGATGCTCAGTATTAAGGGTGGATTGAGAGATTGATTAAGTAGGCACTTAATAAATACTCGTGGGTTGTCTGATTGATTTTAGTGTTTTCTGTTACATAGTACTTTTACATATATAACACTTGATCTTCCTAATAACTCTGTGAAGTCAGTAGCATAAGCATTTTTTGTCCAGTTGAGTTAAATGATTTAGCCCAGATGACAAAGCTGGAAAATATTCCCATCATTTTTATTTCCAATATATCATATTTCCATTTCAATTAATAAACACTTATTAAGTACCTACTGTATGCCAGTTACTGTTTCTTAATTCTGAAAGCCTTGAGCACTTTAGAATTGTTCAGAAGAGGCAATTTTTATATATTTGGAGAGGGAAGACACCTCAGTGAATTAGTTAATTGCCACTATCTAGTCATCTGACTTCATGGAAATTTGCCTGGTCCCTGCTGTGCAAACCACCCAAGATTTCCCTGAACTGAACTGATTCCTCATCCAAATTCTAGTAGAGCTAGTTTATTTTCACATATATGAATAGCAGTCCTGCTACCTGGAAATGGGGTCTAGCTAAATGGAATAAATATTGCAAGCTCCTTAAGGTAAACTAAAGTCAGGCCTCAAAGTTAGTCTAAGAAGAATGTTATTGCATTCCTCTGGGATGTAGAGTCTAAATGATAATGATATTGAAGTGAGATGAGAATGATAATGTGGCACTTTAGATTTGAAACCTTAATTGGAGACTAATTAGGTTTAGCACAGTGCACTATTACACTGTTCATAACACAGAGAGTTCTTTTGCATAGTTTCTTTTGCAGGAAAAACAAGTAAAATGTCTGACACTGGAAAGGGGGTGCTGCTGCCTATTCATAGAAAATGGGAAAGCTGGCCAGGGAAAAATAACATCTTAGAAGGCAAGGAAAAAAGGTGTCATGTTACTCAAGGGCAGCTGGGAGGGCGACAAATAACAGGATAAGGATGGTAAGATAAATAGAAAGAGGCAAGGCTGGAGGAGTTTCCATGACTCATTACTGAGCTACAGTAAGCAAAGAGACACGGAGATGGACTATACAGGGATGGAAGGGAAGTGACTGTAGAGAAAAGAAGACAGGCAAAAGTACTGTAAAGCCTCCATGGGAAGGAAATAGATGAAACGGAATGATGTCATGGAGAATGAGAAAGATACCTTTCTTGGCCAGACATATGGAAAATAGAAGCACAGCGATTACTTCTGTTTATGCTCCCGAGCCAGCAAGGACTTGTTTACAGTACTGAGGGTTAAGTAAAAGATGACGGTTGTACCATAAGGTGGCAGGAACACCTTCCTTAAAGTGAATGCAGTATGCCTGTCTAGGGGATGAGTCTGATAAGGAAGGATTCAGGAAAAAAGTTTAAAATCCATCATGCATGTGGCAAGCAAAGATGCAGCACAGATCATCCACTGGGTCAAAGGTCTTCATTTGCTTGCCTTGTGACACATTTGAAAAAAATGGCAAAAGAATACAGCAGGGGAAAAATGGCATATACTCACATTTTAATTTTTTTTCTTGTTCAAAAGTAGAAGCCAGAATAAACCTGAAATGACAGTAACTGTGGGAGTGACTAAGATGAAATCAGAAGGTTGTTTTCATTGAGTAGCTATCTCCATGGCAATAAGGATAGCTCTTGTGCACAAAGAAGTGAATGAACAAATAAGGAACACAGCACCTAGGTTCGGACAGCGTTTGAAGCACACCAGGGGGGAGGTGCTGTGAATGTTTTTCAAAGGAGCAGGAGTGTCAGGCATGACTAACATTCTAGCTTCCTAGAGAATGTGAGGCAAGATTCTTCTCCAGACAGATAGACTTTGGGCAAAGGGGCCCTGATTAACCATAGACACTGCCTGGTTATTATCTCAAATGAAGTATGAACAGTTCACTTAACAGGCTAACTTAGTAACTCTGCCTGGACAAGCTCCAACATCCAGTTCTTAATGTATCCTTGCCTATTTATAATGCCAAAATTCATATGAAAAGATTTAGGTTAGAAATTCAGTGACCTTTATTTTGCATGTATTATAGCAAATGAAGCAGAATCCTACTCAAGAAAAATAATTGATATTTCTGTTCACCAGTGGCAGTGGGAAACCTACAGCTGTTAAAATAAGTTTCCAAATTCAGATGGGAAGGAACTTTAAAAATCATTTGATCCAGCAATCAAGTTATAGATTAATGAACTGAGGAACTGAGAAATTAAGTGATTTGCCCAAGATCACAGGGATTAGTTAAGGTACAGAACTGGAATATGAACCCAGGTTCCCTCATTCTAGATCTAGCTTTCTTTTTATTTTACCACACTGAATATATTAGACTGGGTCCCCTACACTAACATTTCTTTAATCTTAGTAATTATCATAATACTTATTCTATGAATAATGCCTTCTCCTACTTCCATACTATTAAGAAATTACTCTCATCACAAAAACCCTAAGCGGTCAGTACGGCAAATATTTTTATCTCATTGATTCCCCAATTGTATTGGCGTCCACTCATCTCCAAGAGCACTCAGTGGTCTATTTGTTTCCCCACAACATGTGGCCCAGAGTAGAAGTAGGAAGTCATTGATGGTAGAAACTTTGGTGTGTGGTAAATGTTGGAAAGAAAAGGGAATCAAAACCATAGTTTTAATGAAAGAATGCACTTTTGCAAGGGCAAGCAGATGATGTTAACATAACAGAATTCTACGGTAGCTGGTAGGATGGCCCAGCCATCTTGTGAAAATAAGTAAAGCTATTATTTAAGGGGATGGCTCCTGTTGTCTCTCAGTTCATTCGACCGGAGGGAATACGCTGTAGAAAAATGAATCTTTAGCTAGAATGCTGTGAATTATACCATCTAGAGGGAACAAACTGAAAGACTCCAATGAGAAGCAATGTGGGAAGGGAAATTGTATATTCAGCAATTTTATTTCAGGAAGAGGTAGGTGGCTTTGTTGGTGGTGAGAGCCTTGGTGCACAGGAGAAAGCAACTGCCTGAGAATATCTAACCAGCCACGAAACATTGTGCCTCCTTGGACTGATTGATAGGCATATAGTGCAGGTACAAGAAGGACTTTGTTGCCTGCAGGAATACAGGGAAAGGATCAGCAATCTCACCTCCTTCCTCTAATATTGTTAAGCTCCAAGGTACTCTTTGTACTTAGTGGACAATGGCATGATGGAATTCAAAATAACTTTTCTCACCTTAATGGAAACAGCAGAATAGCCTAAAGCGAGAAAACTGAAGGAGTTCAAATGTTGGATTTCACATTA
Organism: Bettongia penicillata ogilbyi; assembly: GCA_023548195.1. Lineage (NCBI taxonomy): Eukaryota > Metazoa > Chordata > Mammalia > Diprotodontia > Potoroidae > Bettongia > Bettongia penicillata. The sequence goes on along the minus strand of JAJHZJ010000032.1, from coordinate 3,422,212 downwards.
GAATTTTTTTATTACTATGTGAAGCTATAGATTTGATATAAAAAGAGCTGAAATAGTCTTAAGAATATGGACTAAAAATATTTTTTCCATGCCTTTGTTATCTTCCCATACTTCAGAAACTTTGTGAAATGATCCTTAAACCATTCACAATTATGTGGTCTCAGGATGGATATTCTTTGTGTATACTTAGCCTAGGCTAGCTGTTTATTCTTTATTCTTTTTTAGCACTATTTCTCCCTTCTCTATAAGTACTCCTGAAATTATAATATTGAAGCCCAAGTGTGGTGGGCTTTACAGTCTTTAATGGTAAAAAAAAAAAATAATCAAAATTTTTTGCAGGTTTTTCTTTCGCATTTTTCTTCTGTTACTCTCTTTTCGTCTCTGTCTTTAAATGTTCTCCAGATGACTGTGATTTGTTGAGTCTCTCAATAACCTTCCTTTAAATTGGTTTTATTCCCTAATATGCTAATAATCTTTTATCATCCTTTTCCATAACATTTGTCAAATGAATTTGTATTATAGATCAGTGTTGTCATGTGCTTACTAGCTGAGGTACTTCTTAGTCTGTGTTGGCCTCCATTTAATAAATAATTTACATCAGATAAACTCCCTTATAAAATTACTGTAGTCTGTGACTTCCCTTCCTTCCATTTCTTATCATCAATAACTTGTTTAAAAGATCAGGATAGAGTTGTTTCAATGGTATGTCATTTTTTCTCATTTTTATTCTTCTAGCATTGTACTAATTTTTATCCTTGCTTTAATAAATTAATGGTCCGATTTTATCCAGACGCTTGGTTCAGAAATGACTTTCTCATGAGCTGTTTCTTGTCCAAGTAAAATAGTATTCATTTTTGGTGATGTTACTCAGTACCTACCCAATCCATACCTTTCTAATTCTTTTCTCTAAGAAATAGAGGTCTAGTACTCTATTTCTTAGAGAAAAGAATTAGGAAGCTCTGATATTTACCAGCTGTGTGATCACAAATAAGCACTTAACTTCTCTAATTTGCAATTTCTGTCCAAAGACAGAGTGGAACTATGGCTTCTAGAATCTCTTCTATCTCTGTGTGCCTGAGCTCTTTTAGAGTATTATTTGTTTTATTGAGGGCAGGAGGTGAAATTGCTTTTCATTGTGTTTTCATCTCTCAGCAGGGTTCCTGGAACATGATAGGTGTTTTTAGTACTTGTTGAGTATCTGTGAGATTTCTGTGCAGGCTAAAACCCCTCAGTCTTCAGTCTTAATCCATGTATTTCAAAATATTTCCACTGCTTCACTGAAGCATATATTGATTTAACTTGGCATGTCTTAATGAGCTCATTATAGAATTTATCTATCTCTTCACCCTCTGCAAAAGACATTGATGCAATTATTATCTTGGTGATCTTTTTGCAAATTCTTGTCATAAATACTCCAATATGAGATGAACAAATGTCTCATGAAATGAAGCATTTTGTCACCCCGGGTGAGTAATAAAACCAGTTCCAAAAATTCCTTTCTTACTTTTCCAAAGAGCCCTTGTGAGCCATCTGTATATTTAGTTCTGAATTCATTATTTCTTCCGATTTCGTTTTTAATGAGCATGTTGATATCAATATGATTGGTTGCTCCAGGAGTATGTCCATTTGTTTACCATTAGATAAGGATGTCATGTTTAGAGAACCAGCAGCTGTGTTAACTTTTACACATGATTTACAAGCTATGTAATTTTTAGTATCCTCTGCTGTGTAGATAGAATGAATAAGACTTGTATTCTGGGAACTGTAGCCCTAGAGCATTTAGAAGGAACTTTTGCCCTTGGAAGAAGAGGAGGGGAGGGAGAAAGGGGGAAGGAGGAAGAGGGGGGAGGGTATTTAGCTTTTACAGAAGGATACCAGGTCTTAAGGTAGATGAGAATAGTGATGGAATGGAGGATGACAAGCCAAAAATTGATGTCAATTAACAGACACTAAAAGAGAGGATATGGGAAAAGGTAAGGGAAAAGTGAAGGGTGTTGTTCAAATTGAAAGACAGACAAGGAAGCCTGGAGTTCTCAAAAGCTGCTAACTATTATAAGTTATCATCATCATCACTTTATGGTTTTTACAAAGCTCTCTCTCTGATCTCTCAATTTGTTTTTGGTCTGGTCAAGGAATCCTCATCAAGTTTCTAAATGACTTAGTAAAATCTAGCATTTAAATTTTCTTTGCAACTTGGCCAATGAGAGGGTGAGAGATTATCAGAAACAGAAATGATAGGGTTGTAACAGAGCCATCTGAAACAAGGAAAGGAAGACAAAGGGGGAGATTGCACAATAATCAGTACATGTAACAAATAAAATAACAGGAAAACATAGAAATACAAAGAGTCAAAGTGCAAGCCTTGCTTTAGATCTAACCTGAAGATCCTCAGATGAATCTTATCTGGCCAGATGAAAATGAAATTTTATATTATTTCTATATTATAGTCTGTTGCCTTGGATTTTCACAAGAAAGCAAGACAAATATATTTAGAAACAAATACATATATAGGGGTAATGTGATAAACACTTTATTTTTTTTAATAAAAAGTGTTCTTTGAAGGCTTTAATTGCAAAAAATAATTTTATGTTAACACCTCTGCTTAAATGGGTGGAAGTGATTTCTGAGGTTCAGCCTTGTAATGCTCTATGCTACCTATGCATTGAAGAAGGGGAAAAGAATAAGAATTTAGATAGCACTATTAAGGTGCCAGGCATTGTGCTATGCATTTTATAAACATCTCATTTTATCTGCTCAACAAACCTGTAAGGCAGGTGCCATTATTACCTCCATTTTGCAGTTGAGGAAAGTGAGGCGAATAGAGATAAGTTATTTGCCCAAAGTCACACAACTAGTAAGGCTCTAAGTTAGCTGGACTTGAACTCAGGGTTTTTCTGATTCCAGGCCCAGCTCTCTGCACTACTTCGATGACTCTAGTTAGTGGAGATGTGACTTCTGATCACCTGAAAGACCTCTAACTGAGCCTGATGCTGAGTATCTGCTTAAGGTGTCATCCTTCAGAAAAATTGCTCAACCAGAGGATGCAGAGGCATTTATATGTCAGTAAGTATGGACTCGGATTCAAGAAGTCAGGGTTATAACCTTTGTTTCACTACTAATTTTCTGTGTAATCATGGGCAAGTCAATAAACCTTTAAAAGTAAGATGCTATACTGGGTGTTTGGGTTTACAAAGACAAAAACGAAACAGCCCTCAAGAAATATATGCTACTGGGAGAATATGACATATACAAAGGTGAATTTGAGTAGATAACATGGACAGTTGAGGTGGCGTTGAGTTGAAAGGGATTCCTAATCAAGGTGGCATCCAAGTTTGTCTTGAAGAAAGCTGGGGAGCCTGAGGGATGGAAGTGATGAGGAAATGTGCAAAAACCAAGGGCACCTTCTGTGAAGATGTGGAGATGGGTGGTGAAGGGCTAAGTCTGAGGTACAGAGAGTAGGCCAATTTGTTCAGATGGAACAGTACAGGAAAGAGAAGTTATGTGAAATGTCCAATAAGGTAAGCTAAGAGACAGATGGTAAAAGACAGACTTTTTGTTTGGTTGTTTTTATATTTCCAGAACTTAGCAGAATTCCAGGCATATAGAAATGCTTAATAAATGCTTGATTATTTGTTGAATTGAGGGGAGTAGTGTTAAAAGTCAAGTCATTTCCCTACCTTCAGTCTCAGCTTATTCATCCATAATATGAGGAGGCCAGACTAGATTTTCAGGGCTGACTTCTGGTTTTATACACACACACACACACACACACACACACACACACACACACATATTTATTTATTTATTTGCATCTATATGCATGTCTGTGTAGGTATGAGTGTGGGTATAATTAAATAGAGCAGTTCAAAATGTCTGCTTTGGGGAGAAAAGTGTTCTAAAGGCAAGATTGCAAAAAGAAAAGTTCTTAGAATGGTAGTATTAGACAACATGTTAAGATAACTACTTCCAATTTTTGTTATATTCTGAACCCAGGAGCAAAAGTAAGATTGAAATAAATTATTTCCATTAACAATTTAATATACAAGGTTAATGCTCATTTGGGACACAAAAGATCATTTCAGAAACAAAATAAAAACACTAAACCCCATATCCTTGTGTCTTTGACCTTAGTAAGTTATAACAGGTTCAGAAGGAATGGTAGAGGATATATTTATATTAAAACCTATAAAATTATAATACCTTCTTATTTCCAGTACTAAATAAACATAAAGAAAAGTATTTACCATATGTTTATATTTACTAGCAGCAAGGAAGAAAGTGTTTGAGTTGTCAAAGGGAGTGAGTTGTCAAGATAATAAAAGTTTCAAAAGTTGACCTTTTAGTTGTATTTCTCCCAATTCATTTCTGCCTCCAAATAGATTTTAGAGTGTGCTTTTAGTTGGTCTGCTCTGAGGAACTCATCCAAAACATCACCCCAGATCTCTGACACCCTTGTGGGCAACCAATATCATTTTAGCTCCAGTTAAAAGGTTCTGACCTTTACATTCAAGATTCCAAGGTGATTTTCCTAGAATTTTTATTGCGCTTTCAGAGAGAGAGAGAGAGAAACAGAAAGACAGAGAGAGACAGACAGAGAGAAAGAGAGGAAGCTGCCATTAAAGCTTTCAAAGATAGAGGACTTGAAGAAGGCTTCAGCCCTCCTCCTCATTCTGTCCATATAATTAGTGTTTTAAAATGACATCTTTACCCTAATTGGATAGCAACTTCTCCTTGGGGATTCTAGGAGCCTTGGAATTAACCTAGTTCAACCCCTAGCAGAAGCAGAAAACCCTTCTACAGTGTTTCTGAAGATCAGTCATCCATTTAGTTTCTCCAGTGCTAAGGAATTCCTTAATGCCTAAGGCACCATATTTGGTCAGTTCTAATGGTCTAATTGTTTTTTTTTCCTTCCTTCTTTCTTTCCTTCTTTCTTTCCTTTCTTTCTTCCTTCCTTTTTCTTTCTTCTTTTCTTTCTTTCCTACTTTCCTTCTTTATTTTTTCTGATTTTTCCTTCCTTCCTTCTTTCTTTCTTTCTTTCTTTCTTTCTTTTTCTTGCCTATTTTTCTCCTTAGCTCTTTCTTCTTCCTTTCTTTCTTCTTTCCTTCTCTCTTCTTTCTTCCCTTCCCTTCTTCCTTCTGTCCTTCTTTCCTTCCTCTCTTTCTTTTGCTCCTGTCCTTCCTTCCCTCCTTCCTTCCTAACTTCCTTCCATCCTTGTTTTCTTCCACAGAAGACAAAAATATGCATCAGTTTTGAGTTCCATCTATTGATTCTTGTTCTACTTTCTCTAGCCAAACAGAACAAGCAGATTATGCTCCCCATATGTCTTCTTTTCTCTATACAAAATTTCCTTCAACCAAGCCTTGCTTGGCATGAATTTAACACAACACATCTCCCCTCCCCCTCCATGAACCAACTTGCCACAGAATAACATAATTTGAGGGCTGTATATACCTACATATGTATATGTTGCCAACCTTGTTAAAAATGTAATATCTTTGGGGTTAAGATTTGTTTTGCTCATGTCTTTGTATCCTCAATACCTGGCATGGCATCTAGTGGATAGTAAGAGCTTACTTAATAAATGCTTGATTGACACACTGACCTTACCAACTATCTAGTCTTACCAAAAATATGCCAGACAAGTGCTCATCTAGCGTCTAAAACTTTCAAAGTGAGGAAAACCACCACTTCTCAACAGAGCTTGATTAAGTTTTGGACAGATCTAATTCTCAGAAAGTTGTTTTATTTAATTTTTCTATATCAACCTTTTTATATGATCCTTTGTAACTTCAGCCTTTTGCTCCTGTTTCTGACATCTGGAACAAAAGAAAAAAAAACCAAAACACAAAAATGTACAGTTCTCCTTCCACATGAGAGAGCTTTAAATAACTGAATACTGGCCACTCTGAATCTTCTCTTTTCCAGGCCAATCAATTTCATCAGTCAGTCCTCAGAGATAGTGGAGTCAAAGTCTTTAGCATCCTGGTTGCTATCTTTTGAATATTATCCAGCTTACGAATGAATTAATGACTGAATGATGAGTGAATCAATCAGCAAGTGTTTGTTGAGTACTTCCTATGAGCCAGGAACTGTGCTAAGTGCTGGGTAAACAAAAAAATAAAGAAATAAATAAAAAAACAGTCCTTGATCTCAAGGAGCTAAAAACGTGATGGGAGAGACAACATGCAAACAACCATGTACAAACAAGAGATGTACAGTATAAGCTGGAGATAATTTCAGGGGAAAGGCACTAAGATTGAGGAGGATTAGGAAAGTCTCTATGCCAAAGGTAGGATTTTGGCTTGAAGGAAACAGAGAAACCATGAAGTTGAGGTGATGAGGAATAGAATTCAAGACACGTGTGACATCCAGTGAAAATACCCAGTCAAGAAAGGGAGTGACTTGTTCTAGGGGCAGCAAGGAAACCAATGTCACTGTATCTCAGAATATGAGGAGAGTACTGAGATATAAGGCTACAAGACTGGAAAGATAAGAGGAGGTCAGATTATGAAGGATTTTAGAAGTAGAGGATCATTCTATTTCATCCTAGTAGTAATAGGGAGCCACTGGAGTTTATCAAGGAGAAGGGTGTCAAGGTCAGATTTGTGCTTTAGGAAGCTCAATTGTACAACTTTGTGGAAAATGGACTGGAGTGGGGAGAGACTGGAGATAGGGAGACCAATCAGCCTGTTATGAAATAGTTCAGACACAAGGTAATGAGAGCTTCATTAGGGTTATGGCAGTGTCAGAGGAGAAAAGGGGGGAATAAATTTGAGAGATGTTATGAAAGTAGAAAAGGGCATCTAGATAAATGACTGAATGGTTAGAGTGTTGGGCTTGGGGTCAGGAAGACCTAAGTCAGCCACTTACTAGCTGTGTGGCTCTGGGCAAGTCACTTAATCCTGTTTGTCTCAGTTTCTCATCTACAAAATGAGTTAGAGAAGAAAATGGCAAGTCATTCTAGTATCTTTGTCACAAAAACTCAGACAAAATTGAACAACAAAATGAAAGCAGAACTGAGTGAGATCCATGGGACCCGCTCTCAGGAAACCTGTCCACAAGAGTTACTTCCCTGGATAATAGCTGTGGGGGATGTAGGGCCAATGATCCAAGGTGGAGGATGGAACTTTTATTCCTAGGGCTTTTAGACTTAAGGTTCTGGAGTATCTTCCATTCAAATCTGATCAGAAGTGCTGGTCAAGGCAGTGTAGTAGTTTGACTTAATGTGACACATGCTGTATCTTGCCTTTGATAAGTTACTTAAACTGTGATGGCCAGAATTAGCACAATATTACAGATGAGGTTTGGACAGAGTACAATGGAACTATTACCTCATCATTTCTGGGCACTAAGTCCTTCAGTCCAGTACAAAATCTTATAGTTTTTTGGCTGACAAATCATACTTCTAACTCATACTGGATTTTCAATACAGCCCAGATCTGTCTTAGACAGACTCTCTAACCATTTCTTATCTCTTTTGTACCTGTGATATTGACTTTTTAAACCCAAGTGTAAAACTTTACATTTATCCCTATTGAATTTCATCTTATTTGATTTAGTCCAATGCTTAGCCTAAAAGATCTTTCTAGATTTTGACTGTCATTCAGTATAACTATCCCTTTTGGATTTGTGTCTTTAAAAATTAGACATCTTTAGAAAAATCAATAACAATCGATTAATCAATAAATATTATAAAAAGCTTACTATGTACAACACACTGTGCTAGGTACTGAGGATACAAATGTAAATAATGAAACAATCCCTACTCTTAAGAAGTTGAACAGCACAGAACCAAACACAGATTCTTGGGATGTTCCACTGGGAACCTGCTACACTCTGATAATGATCATTAATGCATTCTCTTTGAGTCCAACCATTGGCAGTTATGATTCAATTTAATTGTATTGTTGGTGATCTATATCTCTCCATCTTCTCCACAACCAGAGTTTGAGATAACTTCATCAAAAATCTTTATTACAATCTATGCAGACAATATCCACAGCATTCCCTTCATCTACTAGTTTTCTAAGCCTGTCAGAAATGGAAAGGAGGATTGTGGGGCAAGACTTGTTCTCTACAAAGCTATACTGGCTCTTTGAAATCACTGTTTCTTTCTAAATGTTCACTAACTATCTCTTTAATGATCTATTCTAGAATTTCCCCTAGAATTTTAATCAAGCTCACCAATTTGAATGGTCTATTCTATTCACAATATTTGAATCTATTCACAATGTTTGAAAATTGTGGCATATGTCTTGGTCCAATACTGCACTGTTTCTGTCATTTTCAATGGCCTTTCAAAATAATGAACAATCTTATCCACAATTTCTTTGAAGCATCCAAGAAGGTATAGTATTTCACCTGGATCAAATGAATTGAATTCGTTAAAGGCATCTAGGTACCCTCTCACTACTAATTGCTTTATTCAGTTTCTGGTTTTTGTTGTTTTTTATTTCTGTGAGATAGTCTTCTTATTACATCCCAGATGAATATGCAGCATCTAGTCCCTACTAATCAGCACGGAAACTTTGACTTGCTCCATTTCTGGTCTGGACCAATTCATCCTTCCTTAGGCAGTTTGATGCCTTCTTGCTCCATGACCTCACCATGTTGGTGTCAGACTTTGGTTGATTTTTAGCACTTCATGGTTGGTTGCTGTCCTTCATTCTCAAAGAGGACCAAAATGACATCACCACGATAAAGTGAAGTTTCAGTGTGCCCAACTGTAGCTGATCAGACCAATATGAGCTCAGAATGCTCTGCCACAGGTTGGACACAGATAGTTCATATGAATATTTGGGGTGGTTACTCCAAATCTGTACATTTTAGCTTTACTGTAGCTCAAAACTCCTGACTTCAGGAATCCACTAGTCACAATTTCCCTAATTATAGGGGTTCCAGGCATACATCATACATACCCAGCCAGCCTTACCCATCTTGTGTAGCAAGTCCCTGTTAGCGTTTTTCATTCTATCATTTCCAGGGCAAATGTAATTCTTCTCAGCAGAGAAAATAGAAGCAATATAAGTACAAAATGAGTCTAAAAACTTGCCATATTGACCAGACACAAGAAATCTAAACGTTGGACAGACTTTTAAGGAATCAGCATTTTAGTGGAAGCAAGACGGGTCTTATATACGGAAAGACTATACAGGAGTATAAGATCTAGGAGTGGCCAAGTAGTCTGGGATGACTGAAAGGTCCAGTGTAGAACATGTGGCCAAGGGAGAACAGGGTCCATATAGGATCTAAGGTGGGAAATAGTCAGGGGCAATCTGGAGGTAAAAGACCAGGCTAGGTTAAGGGTAGCAGGGAATTGGGAGATTGGATGTAGGACACAATGAAAAGCCAGCTGACTGGGGTGGGCAAATGCCTCAGGAAAATGCCAGAGACTTCACCAAATAGGAAAATTCAAGGAGATTTTCCAGGGCCTGTAAACAAATGGGACACAAATTCTTTTGGGATAAAGAACAAAGGTGTCAGCTTGGGCCCATACCTATCTATCCTGACATTTAGAAATGTTTGGTGACTATTGGGTAAATAATCATAAATAGTTACAGCTTAACCTGCAAAGATGAATATTTGGAAAACATACCAAGTAGTCACAATAAGTAAGCATAAGGTTTCTCCCTGAAGGAACCAAGCACTGAACCAAGAGGAGTAATTGAAAGGAAAGGATGAATTTATGGGCTTTATCTTGCTAAGAGAACCTTTATCTTGAATTGTCTGCCTGGAAGGTGGCAAGACTCAGGTTCAACATCTTGAGGAAGTTAAAATGACGAGACTTCAGAGACTATACTTGAACAAATATTCTTACTCTTAATGAAAGATCTCAGACATGTTCCAGCACAGAATACAGCTGAGCTAGAAGCTGGAGGGAGGAGAGACTCCAAACCCAGAGCTCTAGAGACCATGCCATCCAGTTTCCACTAGGTGAGAGACACAGCTATATTCTTACAGATATTTTTGAGGAGTGAAACTGATAGCATATGTAACATTTCTACTTATTTAATACAAACTTGCAAATAAATTTCAGGAATCATTCCTCAACAAATATTTCATTTTGAACTATAAATTTTGTATTGGCCCTTGTGATTCTTGGCCCAGTCAAAAAAAAAAAAATGAAAATCAGGCAGAAAGTCATGACAAGAAGAATTAATACAAAGCCTGGATCACTAATGGTTTAGGCCCCAAGAATCCTCAGAAATAAAAATCAAGATAGTGACAGGAAGTAGGAAGCCAGAAAAGTAATAAATAATAATAATAATTGGTGATTATGGTGATAGCATTTATACAGTGCCTTAGAATTTGCAAAGGGTTTTACATATATTATCTCATTTGAGTCTCACAACAACCCTAAGTGCTATTATTATCCACATTTTACAGATGCAGAAACTGAGTCTAAGAAAGATTAAGTGACTAGCCTAGGATCACATGATTGAAAAGTATCTGGGACTTCTAGAATTTGAACTCTGATCTTCCTGACTCTAAGTCCAACATTCTATACGCTGAGCCACATAGCCACTCTAAGAGTCCTAACAAGTTGGCAAGAACCAAGGAATACAATTCTCATCTCTTCTCTACCACCGTGGTCCAAGAGAGTATAATTTGTGGTAATGAGGCCGACATAGATGCAAGCATAATTCCTAATAAAGTCCAACATGAAGAAGGAGGTCAGAAATTAAAGAGGTAACCAGGAATTAGGGCCTACACAGGCATCAGAGTTTACAGCATAACTTTGGGTTCTAGTGGGGAGAATGGCTGCTCATTCTGCTTGAGAGGTAAAGATAATGAGAATTTGATTGTAGAAAGAGGTACTTCTGACTTCTGGCTTTGAGAGAGGATGCTTATGCTTCCTGGCCTTTTTCAGGGAGGTTCCACTGGAGGGAGAAAAAGACTTAGCGAATGAAAGACATGCAGAAAAGCCAGAACTTTAACTTGTCCTTGATTTCTAACTTGCTAAACTAGAGACTTCAGGGATCTCCCTTTGGATGAAATTAAGGAATCTCTATATCTTGGTGGAGCTAAAATAACTCACTCCCAGTTAGAGAGCTCATTCTGTATATTGTGTGGTATATCCTAATTTGTAAAACTTCTCTCTTTTTTTCTTTTTGCTATTGGCTTGGGAAAATTGTTTTATTCACTATTCACTATTTGAAATGGTCTTTGTGTAATTAATATTTGGTGGGAAGGGAGTTAAACCTTCTGCTGCTTGGGTCCTCCTTCCCTATTAAAGGATGATAACTAGGGAAGTAGCTTGAATAAAAAGAAAATTTTTCTCTAGACAAGCAATATATGGTGGGCAGGGGGAATAGAGAAAGAAAGAAAGAAAGAAAGAAAGAAAGAAAGAAAGAAAGAAAGAAAGAAAGAAAGAAAAGAAAGAAAGAAAGAAAGAAAGAAAGAAAGAAAGAAAAGAAAGAAAGGAAGGAAGGAAGGAAGGAAGGAAGGAAGGAAGGAAGGAAGGAAGGAAGGAAGGAAGGAGAAGGAAGGAGAAAGAAAGATAGAAAGAAAGAAAGAAAGAAAGAGAAAGAAAGAAAGAAAGAAAGAAAGAAAGAAAGAAAGAAAGAAAGAAAAGAAAAGAAAGAAAGAAAGAAAGAAAGAAAGAAAGAAAGAAAGGAAAGAAAGAAAGAAGGAAAGGTAGATAGATAGATAGATAGATAGATAGATAGATAGATAGATAGATAGATGGATAGATAGATGGATGGATGGATGGATGGATGGATGGATGGATGGATGGATAGATGATGAACAGATGATAGGTAAATAATTCTAGTCCAACATTTCCTTTCAGTGGGGAGTAGAGTAGGTTAGCTCCATGGTCCCAGGTTTTTAGGCCTATTATTACAGGAATCAAAATCTCCCTTGGAGACCAGTGAGCCAGATTGCAGAGAAATTCATTTATTCCTTCCTATAAGACACATTTAGGCAAATACCTGAGAGAATACACACGGTCTTCATGGTAAACACTTAAATACTCTACAAAAACAAATTCGGTACAGATTAATATCAAAAATCAAATAACTAAAAATGAGACATAAAACACTAAAAGCAAAGATGTTAGAATTGAGTCATTTTCTGCTTCTGCCCGAATCAACTTGTATATTTTCTGCTAAGGATAACAGCTAAATCCATGCTATGGACAACCTCTGGACTTTCAGTTAAGAATATATGTTACATTAGGATAATAGATTTAAAGTTGGAAGGTATCATCAAAATAATCTAGTTCAAACCCTTTATTTCGCAGCTGAGGAAATGGAGATCCAGATATTCTCATGTAAAAGACCATAAGTAATTGGTTTTAAAACTGATTGAGTGACCAGACTAAAACAGTAATCATAAATAGTTGCATGTCAGCTGGGAAGGAGGTGTTTTGTGGAGCGGTACAGGAATTTGGACCTAGTCCTCTACTATTTAACATCTTGACCAGAGATTTATATGAAGATGTAGATGGCATGCTTATGAGTTTGGAGTTCACTTAAAGATGAAAGGGAACTCAGGTTCACTAGGTGACAAAGTTAACATGCAAAAAGATCTGGTCATGCTAGAACATTGAGCCAAATCTAAAAAATTAAAAACTGAAAGGGAAACTCGTGACTGCCTATAAAATATTTTTTGGTACTCAGATCACTAGTAAGCTATATCAATGGTTGAAACCTAAGCTTCCTGTAGCAATTATATCTCTAGCAATCTACAGCTCCAGATGCACATATTGACAATGAGGTTGACATACACATTACCAGAGCTAGCTCAGTGTCTGGGAGGCTCCAAAGAAAAGTTTGGGAGAGACGAGGTATTAGACTGACTACCAAACTGAAGGTCTACAGAGCCATTGTGCTGACCTCATTGTTGTATGCTTGTGAAACATGGACAGTCTACCAGTGCCATGCCAGGAAACTGACTTACTTCCATTTGAACCGTCTTAGGAACACCCTGAAGATCACCTGGCAGGATAAGGTACCAGACACTCAAGTCCTTGCTCAAGCTGAACTGCCAAGCATTCAAACTATGTTTCAGAGAGCTCAACTCTGATTAGCTGACCACATTGTTGGAATACAAAATGTACATGTGCCAAAAAGACTATTTTATGGAAAACTCTCATCGGGCAGGCAATCGCGTGGTGGTCAGAAGAAGGACACTCTCAAGGTCTCTCTCAAGAACTTTGGATTTGACTGTGCAACATGGGAGACACTGACACAAGACTGTTCAGTATGGTGTGCCCACATCAGAAAGGGTGCTGTGCTCTATGAGCAAAGTAGAATTGAGACAGCACAAAGTAAACATAGGATGTGCAAATTTAGAGTATTCACCCCAGATATTCACATGGATTATCTGTGCCCAACCTGATCTGATCAGCCACAGTTGGACGCACCAAAACTTCATTTTATCATGGTGACATCATTATGGTCCTCTGAGAATGAAGGACAGCAACCAACCAACCATATCTCTAGGGCAATTTCAAAATCTTTTAAGGCAAAATTCACCTAGGTTTAATGAGGAGGATCTTGGTCCTGTGGCAGTCATTAAAAGAACTTTCCAATTTCCTGAAGGCACTCCAGTTTCTCCTCTTCTTCAATTCTGTATTGAATTTATTGTCCATTTGCAATATTAATTTAAGATATTGAGGGAGTTCTGCAAGTTACCCAGTACATTATATATTATAGTCTAATGAGAATAGGCGTTCTTCATCCATTTTATCTTTCCTATGAGGATGTTTAAGAGCAACTCTTTGGAGAGATTTTGTATCTCCTCAAGAGACTCTACAGTATGGCTAGTTTTGATGCAATTAATATAATGATCTCCACAAATAGACATGTCTAGATGATATTCCCTACAGATGGTGAGTTTCTCAGGATCAAAAGGGAATGCTTATTCACAGTGGATCTTCTCCATAACAAGAGTTAATACACTTAGTGGTTATGCATTTCCCTCTTTTATGCCTTGGTTGATGTTAATGACAACGTTGTTATTTAACAGGCTTTATTAGTTATGCTGTTATTTTTTTTCAAAGAATCTTGCATAATTTTGATTTGTGTGGCAGACATTAAAGATATGGAAGGGGAACTTCAAGAAGGTATTTTGTAATGCCATTAAATAATCAGAAAACCATAAACACAATGGAATCTTTACACGATGAAATGTATTCTTTACCTCTTTCAGTAATTATGCAAGAGTGACTATAGGTTCTATTATGGAATGTGGGTTTTAAAAGCCTGCCTATTTGCTTCTAATACCCTCAGCAAGATGTTTGATATGTGTGCAGGCTAATTTTATACAGATAGGAAAGTTAGACATGTGGGTCTATGGATATTAATGATCCCTCAGTTGTTTTGGTGATGATGATGTCCATAATTTTTCCATAATTATTGTCCTTTACCTCCTTATAGATAATCTGAAACTCAGTCTCTCAGAGCTTGCAAAATTGTGACACTTTCAGCATAGGACTACAATTTGTCTAGGACAGTTGCTTTTCCCATACTTATTCTCCTCTTATTTTCTTTTTTTTATGTAAATACATCCAGGTCTATTATCAAAGAATCCAAATGTAATGGCTTCACCATCTCTGGTGGCAAAAAGTGTTTAGATATTTGCAGATATTTTCCATCTTTCTTCTGTTTCTTGACTTCCTTCTAGTTTTGTTCAATCACCCTTACAAGGATTTCACAAAGTTTTCACAAAGCTTTTCTTACACTTTTATTTTTTCTTCCACAGATTTCTGTTGTAATACGAAGCAATATCACACATATTTTCCATCATGTTTTCTTTCCCATAAGGTTGTATGAACAGGTTTGTATTCTGAATGAGTATTATACTTGACTGCCATGTTTCTTCCCTTGGCAAATTGATTAAATGTTTACCGACTTGAAATATCTTCTAGATTTTTTTGCAGGGGGAAGTTGCTTGTTTGTCATTAAGGCTATTGATTTACATTAGCTAAGTATCTGTATGAAATTATTAGTGTTGATTTCCTTCCCTATATCCATTTCATAAATTTTTGCATCAAGAACCTCTTTAAATATGTCAGGTTGGTATTGCTTTGACTAAATATCATATTGCCTTGATGATGACATTCAATTATATAGATAACCCATAGAGCTCATTATTCAGTATACACTACAGATGCATCTTGCAGAGACACAGCAAATGGATGATTAATTGGACACACAATTAAGCAATAAGAGGAATATGGGCTGGACTGATTTTTGGGAAATGGCAAAGCTCTTTTTATGACTTCAAACTTTTCTCTGAAACAAAGGACAATTTTTTAATATTTTTTCAATTTCTCATACTGGCATACGATTGTGAGCCATGGAATACCATAGACTCCATAGAATTAAAAATTAGTATCATTCAGAAATCAATGATGAGGTATATAATGAGTGTGAGCACGTTGTAACAGAAAAAGAATTTGGGGAGAAGAACTAGAGAAAAAGATGCTATCAATGAAAGGTCTAATGGAAAAAAAGAAAAGGAACTAGTCACAGTGAATGGAAGAGATATCCATTGGTCAGCCTGGATGTTTTCTGGGTATCTTTGCAAAAAAAATTGGAGAAGGGCCAAGACACATTGTGTGAACACCTTATAGTTTTTATGGGGGGTACATAAATAACAATTATACATGATAGGGCATCATGGATGGATCATAATCTATATTGTTGGAAAACACATCCATATAGATGAAATTGTAAATTTATTTGAATACTTGTGTATTTCTTCTCATTTTTATTCTTTCTTCTACGTTCACATCAATTTTAATCTTTGTTCTAATAAGACAGCAGTCTAACTATACATAGACAGCTGATTCAGGGATGACTCCCACATTAGTAAGGAGTCTTTTCCTGCCTATTAAAATAAGATCAACTTTATTTTTTGTGATGTTATTCAAAGCTCTCATTTTTTTATAAAAAGAAGTGTTGGTGATTATAGGCTTGAGATGTTTTTATAGTCTATAAGTCATTGGCCTCCCTTATACCTTAATCTCATACCATATTTTCCAACATAATGTTTGCCTTCTCAGACTATTTCCAGCCTCTTTCCACCATTTCCAAATTAAATCAAAGCATATGTTGATTTAATTTAGAGGGTTTTGTCAAGTTCTTTGTAAAATTTCCCTACCTCTTTATCTTCTAACAGAGACATTGGCATGTAAGTTGAGATTATTTTCATAGTGACCTTTTTGCAAATACCTATCATAAGCACTCTGATCAAATATCCTGTAAGATGCCTCATGTTTTCTTTGAATGAATATAAAACCTACTCTGCCAGCTCTTTTATTTGCCTCTCCAAGAAGAAACCATAAACCATCCTTACATTTATTTCCAACTTCCTCTTTCTTTTATAATGAATATATCCCTATTGATTCAATTTAGATCCTGCAGTGGAATGTTCACTTCATCACTCCTTGGACAAGGAGCTCGTATTTACATTATCAGCAATTAAGTAAAAGGACATAGGTTGTCTAATAACTATGTAATTCTTGGCATCTTCTGTCCTTTTTTCTGTCACTCTGACACTATCACACAGAAGCACGAGACTAGGGATTATTTTGTATATTCTTGGTTTCATAGCTTGCCACAGCCAAAGAATTTACCAGCAAGTGGTCAGCCTACTAATGATAAGAATAGCCACACATAAGTTAATCTTCAGAGCCAGTACTAGTCTGATGACATTTGATAAGGATAAATGTAAAGTCTTAATAGGATTCAAAAATTCAGCCTCCCAAAAAGAAGATGAGAAATAGCTAGACAGTAACTCATCTAGCAAGGTTATGGAAGTCTTAGTGGATTGAGAGTTCAATGTCCAATGTAATCCAATAGCACAGTAGAGCAGACAGAAAATTTCAGGCCAAATTAATGGTGGCATTGCTTCAACAGCTAGGGAAGTGATGTTTATATTCTACTGTGTTCTGGTCAGACAATATCTGGAATATTGTTTTCAGTTCTGGAAAGATATTGATAAGCTGGAGAGTAATCAAGTTGCTACAACCAAAATGGTGTTGAGCGCATGCTATATAAAAACTGGTTAAAGGAAATGAGGATATTTATCCTAAAGCAATGATGTGATTCAAGTATCTGAAGAATTTTCACAGGAAAGAAGAATGAGATTTACTCTGTTTGTCTCCAGAGGGCAGAACTAGCAGAGGCAGGAAGAAGCTGTAAATGGTCACATCTCAACAGTAGATTAGGAGTTGCTTCAGGAAATCATGTTTTCCCCTTCTCTTAAGTACTTCAAACAAAATCTGGGTGCTTTTATCCTGGATATGTTATAGAAGGAATTCTTAAGTCAAAGGTTGAAATATACAGCCTTTGAAGACTCTCCTGAGTTTTTATGATTCTGTCATCTTAATCATTATGATATAAGGAAATCACTGTAATTTTCAACAAATGGTAGCAAGGCCAAAATAAGGATCGAGGAAGTACTTGTACAGTTAAAAAAAATGTGATGTAATACAAAGAGCTATGGACTTGAAGTGGGAAGATCTGAATTCACACTACTTCTGTTATCAGCTGGGTGATACCTATCCTATGGGCCTCAGTTTCCTCATCTGTGAAATGAGGGGGTTAAATTAAATCATCTCTAAGGCCCTATCTAGCTCAAATCAAATGCTGCAGTGAGCTCAATTGACTTTAGAAGTTAAAAAAGAAACACTCATGTGAAAGGAAAATGAAGATCCAGTGTGAATATATACATATAATCAGACACTTGCCTTATAAAAGTTATGTGAAATGAACTATGAAGGAAACAGAATGATGATAATGATGATGAGCAGTAATATTTATATGGTGCTTTGAAGTATGCAAACTGTATTATTTCAGGTGCTTTTTGCAATAGAATGCTTTGAACTTTGAACTGAGTGCTAATTCTTAGCATAGCTGCCATAATTTCCCTTAGCTTAGGGCTTATGAATCCAAACTTATAGTCATGGCGGACTCAATCCTCACAGAATATAGTGTGTTCTTACTCTGGTAGATATATTTTACTATTAAGTAAAATAATAACACCATTCCAGATTCACCTGTCTGCCTTTTTTTTTTTTTTAGAGCATGAGTTCTATATGAATTTTTTTAAAGTTAATTAATGAAATAAAATTTCCTTTCTGTCTTCTTTTATTCACCTTCATATCCTCTCATATTTTTCTCTTCTTTTTTCAGATGTCCTGGCTGCTAAATTTAGAGTCAGAGAGCAATCAAAAGGAAGGAAGATCTACCCTATGCTCCACTGAAGCTTTGAAAAACATTTTTTTAATAATAATATACTATCATTCACTATTAGGTTTACTCTGGAAAGAATGATAACTACTCTGAAAATAAATTAGTTTTTCTTAATTATTAGCATTAATAATAATATTTGGTAATATCACTGAAAGTAATATCAGAGGTCATGTTAACAATGAATTCTAGTTCATTTCTTTAAGAGTACTTTCTTTTCCTTGGCTTATGTTGCCTAATATTATAATGACCCTCTTAAGTTTTTACTTCTAAGCATATCAGAAAGAGAGGCCTTTAGAGAATCCAAATCTAAGTGAGTGTTTACTGAAATCTAAATTACTATAAGCCTCCAACCAAATAATTAAAATGTTCGTTTTAATCAAGAGTGTTGCACCCAGTGGGTGCTCAGAACATTTAATAATGATCTGGAAAGGTTTGCTATTTCTATTCATAATTGTTATATCTACTTTATAGTATATGCATATGTATATAAATATGCAAATATACATTCACCTATATACATGTCAGTACAGAAATGCAATTACAAGAGTTAAGACTGGAAGTCATATTTTGTTACTAATTATATTTTATGGCGCATTAAAATCTCTTCAATTAATCACTTTCTGATCAATTTCAGTGATAATTTTCTTATTCTCATAATTTGATACCCACAATGATATAAAATCATCCACTAAATGCTCTTTTTTGCTTCAGTAAATCTTGCATATGACTTCAATATAAAAACATCATTTTCACTCTGCCTCACGTTGGACTTGTTGAAACTTGTATAAAAATGTAGAGACCATTTCAGAAACTGGGATTTTAGACTTTCCTCTTTAAATAAATGTTCAAAATAAAAAATATGCATGTAGTTCATCACTGTATAATTTTTGGCAGAAGAAACTAGGAGTCGAAAGGTGGAATTTATTGCCATATCCAGTACTGAGTATAGCTCCCTGGATAATTAACAAGAAAATAAATTAAACTTCTTTTCATTGATTTATTATTTCTTTAGGAATGTATTTTGTGTTCCCTAGTTGGGTTTGATAGAGTAATAGAAGGTGGTCTTCACTTAATCATACAGAGATAGAGATTTTAACTGCTCTACATGTATTAGACAAAAGGATCTTTCAAAAATCTGAAAACAAGTTGGTGTTTCATCTGTTTTCCAAAATTACTGTTGGCTGTATTTTACACTTGCCTCAACTCTCCTGCTTTGCTTTCTCAAAGAACCACCTACTTTTGCTTCTTCTACTATAACTCTGCTCCCTTTGTCTATACCTTATCCTGCTCCTAGCTTTTTAAGACAAAAATTCCAAAATCTCTCCTCCCCATTTTCTAAACTCTCTCCACACTTTCTCTTGACAATCATAATCACTCACATGGCTTCAAGTATCAGTTCTACACAGTTGACTCTCTCTGTTCACATCATTCCACTGTTCAAAAACCTATTCCTTTGCCTGGCATTCAAGGCTCTTAGCAAGCAGATACCACCTTATTTTTTTGATCTTTTGTTATATGACTTACCTTCATATACTCTAGATTTTTTTACAGAGGTATATCCCTACCTACATTCTGTGTTTCTGTATTACTATTTCATCTCTACTGGAAATTGAGGATCCTAGAATATTTATGAGACAACAGAAAGTGAGATTGTCATTATTCACTATAGGTTGTCCCCTTCTCTTCACTCCCATGCCCACCATACTAGTTTATACAATCGTAACTCTCAAATGAACTATTGCAATAGTCTCTTAATTGCTCTCCTTGCCTTAAGTCTCCAATCTGGCTCACAAATAATTGTCAAAGAGATTTTTCTAACTCCTAAAGCATAAATCTAATTGTATCATTCCCTTTCTCAATTATTGTTGTATAGTCTTTTCAGTCATATCCAACTCTTCATGACCCCATTTGGGGTTTTACTTGGTGAAGATACTGGAACAGTTTGCCGTTTTCCTCTCCAGCATTATTATTTCTAGAACATCTAGAAGAAAAAATATACTCTCCAATGTTTGGCATTCAGATCCCTGTTGTACATTACTTTTCTTCACATGAATTGGTGTTCTTGCTATCTCTCATATTCAGCTCTCCACGCTTTTCTGCAGGCTAGCCACCATACCTGTAATGCTCTCCTTCCTTACTTCTGATTCTTAGAATGCCTTGTTTTCCTGAAAACACAACTTAAAAATGGTTCCTACATAGGTCTGTTTTTAGTCACTCAACTGCTGGGACAGCTAGGTGGCACAGCTAGCTAGAACTCCTAGCCTAGAGTCAAGAAGATTTATCTTTCTGAGTTCAAATCTGGCCTCAGACACTAACTAGCTGTGTGATTCTGGGCAAGTGATTTAATCCTTTTTCCTTAGCTTCCTCACCTGTAAAATGAGCTGAAGAAGAAAATGGCAAACCACTACTTTTTTGCAAGTATCTTTGCCAAGAAAACCCCGAATGAGGTCATGAAGAGTCAGACAGAACTGAAAAACTGAATAACAAGTGCTAGCAGTTCCCCCCTCCCAGTCACCTCTTATATACCTCTGTGTGCACATATTGTCAGTCCCTCTTAGAATGTAAGCTCCTTGAGGACAAATATGCCTCACTTTTGTCTTTGTATCTCCAAAGTGCAGACCACATCAGACTTTGGGGCTTCACTTAAGGTTTCTTTGTGATCCCCCCCAACCTCCTTTTATATCCCAACAGGGAATTATACAAAAGAACAAATGATTTTGATACTGTTGTATATGTATATAATTTTAATTCCTTACTTTACTCATTTCTCATTTCATTAAATATATTCTATTTCTAGTTATGGTTGAGAAAAGGTATTCCTCCATTGTCTTTTTTCTATTATTTCTTTCTGTTCACCTTACTAGGAAACAGTAAGAACTTAATGAATTCCCATTTATTAATAGATAAATTGATTGGCAGAGAGAGAATGGGAAATCTGTACTGTCCTCAAGGGTCTCTGGGATAGGAAGTATCGATCTACACCCTGCAGGTGGGTATAGTGTTTTCTGTCTGCCTTTGTCTTCCTTCTGCTGCCTTTGAGGTCTAGACTTGTTCATTCTGCAAGTAGTCAGGCATAGGACTGTTAGTCTGGATTTCAGTTTTCTATAAGGCAGTCAGGACTGTGGTGTGAGAAGTCAATGAGGCAAATGTGGCTACTAAGAACACGATTCTACTACCTGCTGGTTATTGAGGCTGTTGGAGGCAAGCACTGCAGAGAAGAGTGTGATCCTGAGGCAGGGATAGGGATGGGAGCCATGACAAGAGAAGACACAAAGTTCCGAGACTTCCAGCTAAGGTGAATTTAGTTGTGGAGAAGTGAGACTGGGGCGGGGTTGGAAATAGGAGACCTAGTTCTCTCATTTTCTTTCTCTTTGTTTTTCCTTTAAATTCTCTAATCCAGAGATATAGACCCTAATGTACACATATTCCTTTCTATGGGTTGGCATGCAAGTGACTAAGGAATTCTCCCATTGTCCCTCAGGATCTCCCAGGGAAAATAAGCAGAGATTTAAGAGATAACATGGAGATGGATGCCATGCTCTATCTCCTTTGACTTGATCGTACCCATAAATCAATCAACAAGCCTAACCAGACACTGGGTTGGTAGGCAAAGAATATAACCATGAAAAATGAAGCCGTCCTTACCTTCAAGGAGCTTAAATTCCATAGAGAAAAAGCAACACCTGCCACTGTATTCAGTAGAAAAAATAATGGGAGCCGAAACCAGAGAGAAGATGGTTCTGTCAGGTAGAGGTTCACAAATAGTGTATAGAACATAGATTTCATATTTGAATACTTTGGGTAATATTCTACTAACTTAATTCTAGACCCTGTTGCAATTCATGAAGCCATGTTCTACAAATGGGGGAAAGTAATTTAGGCATCTGCAGATTATACCAAACCCAAACATATTTCATCGGGAACCACAACTTCCCTTTATACACTTTGCTGAAGTCAACAGGCATTTGAAATGCAGGCTTGAAGTGTATCAGGAGGACAGAATCATGTTCATGGGTACTTCATATGTTTTTAAGACCCAAAAAGATGGAGATAAGACTGGAGGCTGAAGGAAGAGAAGAAAATTAAGAGATAGAGATAAGGGGGAGAATGTGCTAAGGATGTGGCACAGTCAGTACCAAATCACCGAAATGGGATAGAGGAACTGTAAGTCAGCCAGTATGTCTACCAGTGGCCTCAAGGCCACATGTGGTCTTCTAGGTCCTTAGGTGTAGCTGAGTTTTACAAAACAAATCTTTTTATTAATGGTCAAAGGGCCACACTTGGGGACCTAGGGGCCCACATGTAGCCTCAAGACTACAGGTTCCCTACCCTTGGTCTAGACTGTAGATGTGTAGAGATGGTGTCAAGAGATGTGATACCTTCATGAGAAATGTAGGTCATGGTGAGCAACTGAAGATGAAAGGAATCTTAGAGAAAGAATTTAAGATCAAGAGTTGAAAGATTTAAGGGTCTTTGGAGGTCATCTGGTCCAACTGCCCTCATTCTGCAGCTGAGGAAATGGAGTGCCAGAGAGAAGGGACTTACCCAAGGTCATTCAGGTGGTAAATGGCAGAGTCAATATTCAAACTCAACCCTCTGACTACATTGTACTGTACTGTACTGTGCTAAATACAACAGAAGAAGACTCTCAGAAGATTTAGTGGAAATGGAAACAAAGAATATAAGGACTAGGGTTGTATTTACTACAGGAAATAGGGATTGTAAGCCACAGCCAGTGCTACTTGTAGTGAATGCCTTTGGTGCTTATCTCCTCTTCCTCCCCAGCCCCACACACGTATGATCCTACATTCCCCTTGACATTATACTTGGCTTAGGTCTCCAAGGAAATGTAAGGTTATAAGGAAGTATCATGTACTACACACAAGTAAGAAAGTACCCAGGAAGATAGGTATTGCAACTATGCAACTATGGTGCCTTGGGCCAGGGTTGGGATAGCCACCAGGTATATAATGGAACAGAGGAAAGGGAGAGGGGGCTTTGGAGATCATCTTGGCTAATGTTACCAGAGGGTGTGGAACACTTTAACCACCAGAGATAAAAATTCTAAACCTGATAATGATTGGCCAGACAATTGGCCCGACAATAAAGAAATAAATACTTCCTGCAGAAAAATTCTTTAAGCAAACTCTTTAAGCTCAAAACAGTCAAGAGGAAAGAAAGGTACATGGCAACCTCACAGAAAATATTATGAAAATTTTTCAGTATTTCCTCCACAGACCAAAAGAGTGAGATTTCAATAAACATGAAACCAAGAGCCAGAGTTCGAAAAACTTTTTGTCCATGTACTGAAATCCCTCCTTTTCATGCTCTGTTGATCATTCTTTAAATTCTTTCAATTTCTTCTGGACACTTAGAATTTATTATGCACAAACTATTAACAGTTGTCATCAGTCAGGCAGAATGAATGAGATGTCTGTACTTGGGAGTCATGAAGATATTAAGAATCAGGAAGGGGGAAATAAGATAGCTCATGCAATAGCACACAGTAGGTGCTTAATAGCTGTTGAATGAATGTTACACTCTCCAACATTCATCAGGAAATACAATAGTCTTGTATTAGGAAGATTATAAAAATATAGTTTCATCTGGTTACTATCTTCTTAAAATATGTTACTGGGAAGTACAGGAGCCATTTCAATAATAATAATAATAAATTAACATATTACTATATTAATAATATCTTTATAATAATATAATATTCTTAGCTAGCATTTATATCATACATTATGGTTTGAAAAGCTCTTTACAAATATTATATCATTTGATCTTTACAACAACTCTTGCAAGTAGTTACTATTATTATCCCCCAGTTTATAAGTGAGGGAACTGAAATAGAAGTTAAGTGATTTGCCCCAAAGTCACACAACTAGTTAATGTCTGAAACTGCATTTGCACTCAGGTCTTCCTGAATTCAGGTCTGGCACTCTATCCAATGCACCACCTGACTGACTGACTGAAATAATACTGTTAATTTGAACCACTGACTGCTTAGTACATCCTTTAACACATAGGTTTCCCAGTGGACAAAGCACTAAGCTTGAAATCAGGAAGACTCATTTTCATGAGTTCAAATGTGGCCTTAGATACTCACTAGCGGTATGACCCTGGACAAGTCACTTGACCCTGATTGCCTCAGCTTCCTCATCTGTAAAATGAGCTAGAGAAGGAAATGGCAAATCACTCCAGTATCTTTACCAAGGCAACCCCAAATGGGGTCACAAAAGATCAAACATAACCAAAACAGCTGAACAACAATTATCTGGAGGCAATGGTGACTACCTGAAAAGGACAGGACCAAAGCCACTTATTATCTCCTATTTACAATAAGCTGCGGGTTTATTATCTTCATCTGAGTTCCACATGGAACTTATGTTTGTGGACAGTGTTCAATAAATGCCAACAAAAAAAAGCATTTGGATCTTTCACTAAATGTGTCTTTTTCGAGTGTATGAATGACTGGTATCAAGAGAGCAAGAAGCCCTTATTTAAACATAATGGCAGTGGGAGTAGATATGCAGTTCATGGGGAAATAAACACTCTTACCCATAGTTTATTAGTTTCTAACTCCCCAAAGTCCACTAATTCTGGTCACTATTACAAATCTTCATGCTCCAAAATATTGGACAATGAATTTCCAACATACTTCAGAACAGCAGCTCAACCACTGAAAAGTTATGACTCTATAAACTGTTATTCTTTCTCAAAGAGGGACATGAGAAACACCACCAAACCCCTTGAATTTGTTGATTTAGGCACAAATCTATATTAAGGATGTATATTTTAATATATTTTTTCACCTGTTATATTGATACTGCTTAATAGCAAGACTGATGTAGTATTGCTAGCCATGGCTCTGTAGAGTTGGTCTGTGGCAGAAAAGGGGACTAGACTTGGCTGTCCCAGAGAGCAGAATCAGGGGCAGAGAGTAGAAATTACAAAGAGGACATTTTAACTCTGTTTAAATACTTTCTAACAAGTAGGTTTTTCCCAAGGTTGAATGGGCCACTTAAATGGAGAGAAATCCAGAAAACCATAGAAGATCCAACATCAAGAAATGCTTTAAGAACGTTTCAAAATCCTGGAAGTTATTCCCAGAATCTCAATCTCTTCTTGCTGCAGAACTTGTCCTGAATACAGTAGAGAAGATTCCAGTTCAGGTGTGCACTGGGCTAGATGGTCTCTAAAGTCTCTTTGAACCGAGGTTCTATTGTATTTTCACATACTTTTGGAAACTAATGGATTTTAGAACAGAGTCCAAATATTATTGTCAAAACTTAGCTTGCTGACTAAAAATGCAGGACAGGCAAAATATAGAATATAGTTTAACACTAATGGCAGGAACCAGAGTAATACAACAAATTAAAAGTGTGGCCAGTACTCTGGGGAAAAAAAAGAGCTTGTGGTGAGAGGGATCTTTGTTTATCTTGATATTATGTATATCATTCTCCCTTTTTTCTTAGAAATTTAAAATAATGTGAATTATACTTCTATGAAAAGAAACATTTCTCTCTAAAAGCATTAAAAACACTGAAAATTCAAAGATTGTAGAAAGTATCACAAAAGCTCTTCTCATTGAAAGAAACTCAATGTGGTGTTTTGAGCATGTTTGCTTTGAATTTCATGCATTCTTTTTTCAGAATGGAAAGTGTGGTCTTCAGAAAGCCACAGTTTCCATTGTGTAACTTGAAGAGCAGAGGCTGTTTTCTGTTAGTTAATATATTCCCTTTTCCAGGCAATTTTCTGATACTGGAAAATAATTAAAGAAGACCTCTTCTTGACTATTTTGCTAAATGTTCTGAGTGCCATCTGCTGTATGCTTATGGCTACTGTATGGATAGGTAAGGACTACTCCTTAGTTGACGCTGGAAGTCTATCAAGCTAGAAACAACTCCTGTGGCACTGATGAATAAGTCACATGGGAAGGAAAGCTCACAGTGATGTTCTTAACATTCTGGAGAATAGTATTTTCAGGCTAACTTTATCCACAAAGAGATCCGTAGCCAATAGTTACTGCACTCTGAGATTCATGTATAGAATGACAGATTTAGAACTAGAAAGAACCATAGCTCAGCCCCCCTCCCCCATTTCATTTTACCGCTAAGGAAAGTGGGGGCAGGATTAACATCTACCATGTGCTCGTCACTATACTAAGCGCTTTACAAATATTATGTCTTTTGATATTCATAACAACCTTGATTGGTAGGTGCTTTTATTATCTTCATTTTTACAGTTGAAGAAATTGAGACAATCAGAAGTCAAGTGACTCTCCCAGGATCACACAGTAAGTGTCTGAGGCTGGATTTGAACTCAGGTTTTCCTGACTCCAGGTCCAGCACAATATCCATTGTATCACCTAGCCATCGAACTAAGGCTAAGAGAATTTAGTAACT
The DNA here is from genome assembly GCA_023548195.1 of Bettongia penicillata ogilbyi. Taxonomy (NCBI): domain Eukaryota; kingdom Metazoa; phylum Chordata; class Mammalia; order Diprotodontia; family Potoroidae; genus Bettongia; species Bettongia penicillata. The sequence goes on along the minus strand of JAJHZJ010000032.1, from coordinate 3,395,592 downwards.
TGTCCATAGACACAGAAGTAGAATGAGACGTCAAGATTTGAACTTAGGTCTTTAGATTTTAGAGCCCACTTTCCAGCTCATTTTACAGATGAGGAAACTGAGACAAACTGGGTTAGATGAATTGCCCCAAGTTACACAGCTAGTAAGTGTCTGGGGACAGACTTTAACTCAGGAAATAGAGTCTTCCTGACTCCAGGTTGGGTGCTCTATCCACTGCATCACATAGCTGGATTAGTGTGTATTGAATATAGATGATAGATATGTTATATGATATATCACATGCATGCCCCTATAGCATAATGCTTTCCATGATTAAACAAGTCCCTGCTTGCAATCATTTCAGCTATTAAGTAATTTGTTGCCAGTTTCATCTCTTTTTAGAATGCAAGTATGAAGATTTTCAACTTGTTCCTTAAGAGAAAAACAATGCAAACATCATTTGCATTCTGTGGAGGCAGAAAATAATTTAAAAGCAACTCTGAAGAAAGCTCAGGTGTAACAGGCCACATATTTGCTCATTGAACGACAAGCTATTTTTAGAAGAGGAGAGATGGGATTTTAAATGGAGAGAAGTAGAACTGTAACATTTCAGGAAATTCAGTTAGAAACAAAAATTTCAGAAAAGTTATTCTTTCAAAGCTGCCTAAAAGTATAAAAGCTTCAGATTTCTCTGTGTGTTATGAGTATTTTTAAAAATCAATCTCCTTATGAACCATTCAGACCACCTCAGACCTAGAAAGAACCTGAGAGAACATCTAGTCAAACCTATACCTGCACATCAATTCCTTGGACAGCAACCCTTGTGAGTTCCAGTGAAGGGGAAATTACCACCACTTACTTCCCAAGGAAGAGATCCTTTTTATTTTTGTCATTGTTCGGTAGCGTCCAACTCTTTGTGACCCAGTGGACCATAGCATGCCAATATTATCCGTGGGCTTTTAATGGCAATCACTTCTGATTCTGTGTGACCTCATTTGGGGTTTTCTTGGTAAAAATACTGGAGTGGTTTGCCATTTCCTTCTCCAGCTCATTGTACAGATGAGGAAACTGAGGCAAACAGGTTTAAGTGACTAGGGTCACACAACTTGTGTCTGAGGCTGGATTTGAACTCAAGTCTTCCTGACTCCAGGCCCAGCGCTCAATCCATTGAGCTCTCTAGTTGCTTTTTCTATTTTTACACAGCTCTAATTATTCTAAGCAAGTTTATCTTTACATGAAGTCTACATTCCTCTTCTCTACAACTTTTGTTCACTGCTCCTCAGTTTGCTTGTTAGGGCAAGGCAGAATAAGTGTAAGGTCTCATTCACACAATAACTTTTCAAGAATAAAGACCTCACACCCATCCACAATGCAACCCAAGGTGTTTTTTTTTTGTTCTCCAGTAATCTTCATTTTGAAGTTCATTTATTTTTTAGCCAATAGTGCCATATCTAAGTAAGGAACTTAAATAACTCCTTGACCAAAATACATTGTCTAAATTTTCGGTTAATTGTATAAGGACCGGTGGATATTAATCACAAAACTATAGTTGTTCCTTCTAGATCTCCACTTGTAGGAACAAAAGAAATTTTACCATATTGCTTGCCTTCTCAGTGGGTGAAAGAGGGACTAAAGGAGAGAGACAGTTCCAAACTCAAAATTTTTAAAAAATGAATGCAAAAATAAATAAGCAATGTGTTTATATTTTTTTAAAAAAGAAATAAAATCAATTTAAAGGTCACTAAATTGTCCAAAGGACATCTGCCACATTTCATAGATCTTTAGGTGAGTTAAAGTCCAAGCAAAAAAAAAACAAACCAAAAAACATTAAATCTTGCAGCATCTATTGATGTATTTCCTTCAGAACTTCTGGAATAAATAATAATGGTTTCCAACTAGCTATAGTTATTTCTGTCTCAATTCTCTCACCATTCCACTTTGCATGTGCTGCCCAGCCTGATTTTGACTCCACGGAAGGAGATAACCCTCCCAGGATAAACTCATCACTTCTAAACTTTATCTCACTATCTCACTCCATCTCCTCTCCCCTCTGATTGGAGGGTTGGAGGGTAAAGGACTAAACTTCTCCCAATACCTTCTTTTTAAAGGGCAAACATTGGATTCTTAGTTCACTCCACTTTTCATTTGCTGTTCTACTTGGTTTCAACTCCACAGAATCAGATATCCTCTGCTGTCTCACAGCCTCCCCTTTCCTGCTTCCTTTTCTTTGTTGTCTCCTTTTTTAAATTGCAAGCTCCTTGAGGACAGGCATTGTCTTTCTTTTTTATTAATTATATTCCCATTGTTTAACCCTGTACCTGGCACATAGTAGGTGCTTTAATAAGTGTTTGTTGGATTGGATAGCCAGTGATCTTTGCCTATAGGATGCTGATGAATATTAGTTAAAATGAGTTGGGTTCCCAGAGTATGATGGTGACCTAAGGTTCTAGCAGTAACCTTGTGGGTCTATTCTTAACACTATAGCTTGAGTCCCCATAGGTGTACTCCTCATTGATAATCAGTCAAGACACTTAAATAGCTCTTAGCAAAGGAATTTACTCAAATGCATAGTAAGAATCAACTTGGGGTATATAGTCCCACAAATGCATTCAGCAACCAGGGGAAAAATAGACTCAAGCTTAGAGTATAAAGGTAGTGAGGCACATGTATAAGATTTCACATGTGGCAAAGGCTGGTATCAGAAGGCCTAGAAATGCTGCATTTTGTTGTTGTTGTTTTTTTTTTCATGGAGACTTCACACAGCTCCCTTTGGGGGCTAGGTCTCTCTGAGTTATTATGAAGATCATGTAAGATAATATTTGCAAAGGGCTTAGTACAATGCCTGGTATATGATACATGCCATATAAGCATTTATTCTCTCCCCTCTATTACAAGTATAGACTGCACATGCACAGTCCTTCCACAACGACTCCAACCTTAGAACTCAAATTCTTGAAGTCTATTCAGTTATTTAAAACCCCTAGAGTTGCAGCTAGTTTCTTTGCTCATCCAGGTGTAATGTTCCCTCCTTGATTCAATAAGAGAGGAATTTGTATCAGATAGCAGAGTCATGGAATAGATATATCTTGCTTTCACATTAAAACCTCATTATGTGTGATTATATTGACTATATCAACTAAGGTGGTGAATGGAACATCCTTCCTTTAAGTAGGAAAGTACCTTCTATATTAGCCTAGGGAAAGTCTATCCTAGGATCTGACAGTTATAATTCACAATTCACTTCCTGATGTGATCTCTCATGGAAAAAAGAAATGGAAATGATTCCTCACACTTAAAGATTTATAGATTTTTCATTGATAAAAAATTCAATTTTAAGAACCTAAAGTTAAGAAATCCCAACTTTAGTATTTTGAAAGTATTTGATGAGCTTTCCTCTCTTCCTTGAGCCTATAAAAGTACCAAAGTATATCCTTTTTTTTTTTTTTCCTGGCAGATGAGGAAATGTATGTGAGGTATTCTTATGGTTTAAAATCCTCGCTCTGAAATGTATTACCTGTATGACTGAGCAAAGCACATAACATTTCTGGACTTCAGCTTCCTCATTTGCAAAGTGCTGGAGTTGAACTAGTTGACCTTGAAAGTTCCTTCCTGACCTAGATACATAATCCCAACTAACAGATGTAGGACATTGGCCAAAACTGTTTCCACTTACCTTTTTTTAGTCATGCATTACGTGGAATATTCAGTACTGGATTGTTTTAGCTCTGATCTAGTTAATCAACAGAGAGGAATTTTAGCCAGTCCATTAGGTTTTCTCCCAGTCTATGTCAGTAATACTAATGTATACTCAGTCATAATAATTCTTCTTACTGATCACTGGCACCCAGTTTGATTACAAAGAATGTGTTGGGAATTATATGCCCAATGACAGCTACAGCAGTCTCTAATGTAAGAAAATAGCTACTGGCAAAAACTCAATAACAATTCTAAGTGCTACTTTGGTTTTCCATCACAAGAACACAATGACTTTTGTCCAGACTGCCTGAAAACCTTCGTCTGGGCTGGTGAGGAACTGAAATATGCAAGAACCTTACTCTCTGGAGTGTTTTAAGACCACAGCTCTTGTACATTTTGAAACACTGTTTCCTGAATAGAAATGGAACAGGCTGCCTATTAGCTCAATAGGTCTTTCATTTTACAAGAAAGGAAGTGTATGCCCACTCAACTAAAGCAGACCAAGATACGATGGAAAAGATTACAATGGGGAGCATGTTCAAAAACCTTCCAGTTACTTAACATATTCACGGCAAACCCTAGGTAAATGAGAAGAGTATTTGGGAGAAGAAAGTGAGAATATTATTCATTTTTTCAAGGGAAAAATGGTTTACAACTTGGCCAAAATATTTGCTAATTTGAATACAAATAGAGAAAGAAAAGTCTCTGGGAAGAAATAAAAAGTGTTATGTACAAAACAGAAGTCCATCTTCTTCAATACCAGGACAGAATTTGTAATTTTTTTTTATTTTAATTTGTTTATTTATTTTTTATATAAATTTATTTATTTAACTTTTTACATTCATTTTCACAAAATTTTGGGTTCCAAATTTTCTCCCCATTTATCCCCTCCCCCACCCCAATACACAGAGCATTCTAATTTTCCCTATCACCAATCTGCCCTCTCTTCTATCATCCCTCCCTTCTCTTGTCCCCATCTTCTCTTTTGCCCTGTAGGGCCAGATGACTTTCTATTCCCCTTTACATGTATTTCTTATTTCCTAGTAGCAAGACCAATACTAAACAGTTTTTCCTAAAACTTTGAGTTCCAACTTCTCCCCATCCCTCCCTCCCCACCCATTCCCTTTGGGAAGGCAGGTAATTCAATATAGGCCCTATCTGTGTAGTTTTGCAAATGACTTCGATAATAGTCGTGTTGTGTAAGACTAACTATATTTCCTTCCATCCTATCCTGCCCCGCATTGCTTCTATTCTCTCTTTTGATACTGTTCCTCCCCAAGAGTGTTGATTTCAATTTGCTCCCTCCTCCCATTGCCCTCCCTTCCATCATCCCCCCCACCCTGCTTATCTCCTTCTCCCCCACTTTCCTGTATTGTAAGATAGGTTTTCATACCAAAATGAGTGTGCATTTTATTTCTTCCTTTAGTCGAATGTGATGAGGGTAAACTTCATGTTTTGTTCTCCCCTCTCCTCTTTTCCCCTCCACTAAAAAGTTTCCTGCTTGCCTCTTGAATGAGAGATAATTTACCTCATTCCATTTCACCCTCTCTCCTCCCAATACATTTCTCTCTCACTGCTTACCTTAATTTCTTTTAAGATATGGTCCCATCCTATTCAATTCACTCTGTGCTCTCTGTCTCTGTATGTGCATACATGTGTATATGTGTGTGTGCACGCACACGTGTACATGTGTGTGTGCGTGTGTGTGTGGTCCCACCAATTACCCAGATACTGAAAAGTTTCAAGAGTTACAAATATTGTCTTTCCATGTAGGAATGTAAACAGTTCACCTTTGGTAAGTCCCTTATGACTTCTCTTTGCTGTTTACTTTTTCATGCTTCTTCTCATTCTTATGTTTGAAAGTCAAATTTTCTTTTCAGCTCTGGTCTTTTCATCAAGAATGCTTCAAAGTCCTCTGTTTCATTGAAAGACCATATTTTCCCCTGAAGTATTATACTCAGTTTTGCTGAGTAGGTGATTCTTGGTTTGAGTCCTAGTTCCTTTGACTTCTGGAATATCCTATTCCACACCCTTCAATCCCTTAATGCAGAAGCTGCTAGATCTTGTGTTATCCTGATTGTATTTCCGTAATACTGGAATTGTTTCTTTCTAGCTGCTTGCAATATTTTCTCCTTGACCTGGGAATTTTGGAATTTGGCCACAATGTTCCTAGGAGTTTCTATTTTTGGATCTCTTTCAGGTGGTAATTGATGGATTCCTTGAATACTTATTTTTCCCTCTGGTTCTAGAATGTCAGGGCAGTTTTCCTTGATAATTTCATGAAAGATGATGTCTAGGCTCTTTTTTTCATCATGGCTTTCAGGTAGCCCCATAATTTTTAAGTTGTCTCTCCTGTATCTATTTTCCAAGTCAGTTGTTTTTCCCATGAGATATTTCACATTATCTTCCATTTTTTTATTCTTTTGGTTTTGTTTTGTGATTTCTTGGTTTCTCAGAAAGTCATTAGCCTCCATCTGTTCCATTCTAATTTTGAGAGAACTATTTTGTTCAGTGAACTTTTGAACTGCCTTTTCCATTTGGCTAATTCTGCTTTTGAAAGCATTCTTCTCTTCATTGGCTTTTTGAACCTCTTTTGCCAATTGAGTTAGCCTATTTTTCAAGGTGTTATTTTCTTCAGCATTTTTTTGGGTCTCCTTTACCAAGGTATTGATCCGTTTTTCATGCTTTTCTTGCGTCTCTCTCATTTCTCTTCCCAGTTTTTCCTCCACCTGTCTAACTTGGTTTTCAAAATCCTTTTTTGAGCTCTTCCATGGCCTGAGCCCACCAGACATGCACCTCGGATGTCTGGGATACAGAGGTCCCGACCTCCACATCTTTCCCTGATGGTAAGAATTGTTCCTCATCATCAGAAATGACAGGTGGGAACATCTGTCCCCCAAGAAAGTACCTTTCTATGGTCTTATTTTTCTTCCCTTTTCTGGGCATTTTCCCAGCCAGTTGCTTGACTTCTGAGATTCCTCTGCACCCCTGCCTAGATCTGCCCAGCTAGTGCTTGGGGTCTGAGATTCAAATGCTGCTCCCCAGCCTCAGGGCTTTCCACAGCGGGCGTGGCTGCTATTCCATGTGAGCTTAAGTTCTGGTGCTCATATGGGGGCAGAGCCACCTCCCAGGCTCAGTTCCCTCAAGGGGTTTATGTGGAGACCTTCAACAATGGAGCTTCTGCCTGCTCTGGAAGTCCCGGGCTGCTGCTGCCTCTGCCGCTCCCTCTGCTGCTGCCTCCCAAGGGGCCCTGAGTTCTGGAGATACCCCGCTCCCTTCTCAGCCAGCCCAGAAGTCTCTCTCACTGACCTGTAGCACCTGTGGGTGGAGGGACCTTCGTGGCCACCCGAGATTCCGTCCCTGAAGCCTGCTCAGATCTGCTTCTTTGGGGCCGCCCGGCCAGGGCAGCACAGGGGTGTGCTCTGCTGACTGGAGCATGACGGACCCCTGGGGAAGGCTTTCCGGGCTCTCTGGAACAGAAATCTCTTCCACTGTGTTTCTGCATGGCTTGCACTGCTCCAGAATTTGTGGGGAGTTCTTTTTACAGGAAATTTATCAGCTGTGGGTTCAGAGCTAGCATGCATGAGTCTTTCTACTCTACCATCTTGGCTCCTCCCCAGAATTTGTAATTTTAAGATGCATTCCATCATGAAAGGAAAATAAGACATCCTTAAATAACTATATCTTAAATGATAAATTGACATAGGAGAAATGCAAAATGCTATGAAATTTCAATGGAATACAAAATCTCTTTTGGCTATGGGAATTAGGGAAATTGAGGAGACTTCATGGGGAAGTGACATTTGAGTTAGCCCTAAAGAGAGATGGGGAAGGGGAACCAGTGGCCTTGAAACCACATGTGACCCACTAGGTCCTCAAGTGAAGCCTTTTGACTGAATCCAGACTTCAGAGAACAAATCTATGTTTGAATTCAGTCAAAGGGCTGCCCTTGAGGACCTAGAGGGTCAATGTGGCCTCAAGGCAGCAGGGTCCCCACCCCTGGAGGATGAATAGAATGTTGGCATATAGATACTGGAGAAGAGATGCTCCAAGAAAAGGGAATAGGTTAAGAAAAGCACAAAAGTAGGAAAGCACAATGAATAATACAATTTGTGTAGCTTTTAAGGATATGTGAAGGGGAATGGATAAGGATGAATTGATGGGTTAGAGAAAAATCAGAAAGCCTTGAAGAGCAAGCTGAGGAGTTTGGACTCTCTTATAAGCATTAAGGAGAGGAAGTCTCATGGTTTGGTTTGGTTTTTAATGGAGTAAGTGACCTATTCAAAGTTATTGTAATAGGATAAAATTTCATCTTGAAAAGCCGAATTTCAGGTAAATAACAACAGAAAAGTATTTCCTGTCAAGCTCGAGCTGGATTTTTAAAAGAAAATTTCACAAATATAGATATGGAGGAAGTATATTCTAGGTGACTAATTGAGGAAATGCATGGTGGTGAGAGAGTGTAGGATGATATCAGGAAACAGTTGAAAATGTAGTCAGTAAAAAAGAAGGTTGCATGAAGTGAGGCTGAAAAGAAATGCTGCGGTGAGATTGAGGAAAGCCTTAAATGACAGGTTAAGGAGCTTATACTGCATTTATATTATTTAATATTATATTCTAGAACAACAGCTATCAAGCTTGATACAGACATCAAGCTATATAGAAATAGAGTCACAGATCCCTTAGGAAAACATTTTACTGTTTAACCAAGCATAGCATCTAGGACATGTTGGAAAGAAAAGAAAAATTAAAGTACCCTTAGTTCCTCAAACTCGAGTTTCCAGCTATGAATAAAAATTAAATTTAATTATCCTAAAATAGGGAAAGTATTCCTGGTGGGATATTGTCACATCAACAATCCAACCTGTGAGTTACATTTGGAAACTCATTTAGGTTTTCCTAAACTCGTCGGGTGAGAGCTAAATAGAGAATTGTAAAACATACAAACCCCTTGAAAGTCTTGCAAAGCTCCTTAGCCCCAGGGTAGAATATCTGCTCTGGTTCTTCCTTCATTTGTTTTGGGTGAAGGTTACACTTTCCAGTTCTGAGGCTGAGAGTAGCTATCTAAGAGCCTGCTGAATTGCTACAGTCCCTCATTTCTTGGTTCTCAAAATGTATTTTCATATTGTGAAGAATGAATAGTATTAGATTATACTCCAGAGAATTAAAAAGTAGTAGAGTATAATGACAGAATTCATTTACTTTATCACGTGTCAAATTCTCCCTGGCTTCAAGTCCCAACTAAAATACCATCTTCTACAAGAAACCTTTGAATTCCAGGGCTTTCCCTCATTTAATTATTTCCTATTTATCCTATATATAGTTTGAAATGAGGGCACTTAGGTGGCACAATGAATAAAGTGTCAGGTCTTGAGTTAAGGAGGCTCATCTTCCTGAATTCAAATTTGGCCTCAGATACTTACTATCTGTGTGACCTGGGCAAGTCACTTAACCCCATTTGCCTCAGTTTCTTTATCTGTAAAATGAGCTGAAAAAGGAAGCAGCAAACTTTGCCAAGAAAATCCCAGATGAGGTCACATAGAATCAAAAGTGACTGAAAAATCATTAAACAACAAAATAAGTTGCTTTGTATATATTTGTTTGCATTGCTGTCTCCCCCATTTGATTGTGAGCTCCTTGAGAGCAAGGACTGTTTTCTTTCCTCTTTTTCCCCAGCACTAAGCACAGTCCCTGACAAAGAGAAGGTACTTAATAAATTGATTTGAATTGCTTTTGAATTGATCTCACTAATAAAAGATTGTTACAAATATTAATAAGCCTACAAATGTGTATTTAATATTATAAATATAGCTTAAATTAAATATGGATCATTTTCTATGTGGCCCATTTTTGCAATGACTTTGGATTAGTTTTTCAAAGACTTTGGTTATTGTATTAAAAATATGACAGCCTCCTCATGTCAGAAAGCTTCCAAAGATGCACTTGTGGGAGCAACAAAGTTTGAGAGAAGTTTATTACAGCTGCATATGCCACAAAACTGTGTGAATTCAGCCATGTAACCACTCAAAGGCTGTATTTTACTGTTTACATTTGAGATTTATAAAAATGCAATGATTTGCCAAGTCCTCTGGGCACAAATACAACCAAAACACTAAACAGAGAAAAAAAGCAGACTTGTTTTTCCCCTATTTATAATGTCAGTTCTTGAATTACTGGAAGTTATCAGAGCAATTGAAGCTACTTAGTTTCAATTCAAAATTATTTACTCATTTTTTTCTTTTGTTTTAAACAATGATATCCCAGATTAGCTGAAATTTAAAATGATAAATGACATGAATAGAATGGCAATTTATCTACCAGCAAATATGCTGGAAGGACACTGGAAGAAATGGGGTGGAGAGGTCACCAAGAGGAGGGAATGTGAGAGAATTCCTATTTGGGAAAATTCAGCTACTGATTAAAAGTTTGAGGCAACCAGACCTAAACGAGCAACAGCAGCAGTAGAACCTATGAAAAGCAATATTTAAGAGCTGATCTTGCATGAGGCACAGCTGGGTAATAATTTAGCTAAACAGCTGTAAGGTCTTTAAATACAAGGATTAAGTTAATCTTATAGTGGACAGAGCAAACTTTGGGGATTTGCCCAAGGTCACATAACAAATTTACCCAGATATCTGACCAGAAATCATATCTTAAACATTTATATAAAGGAGAAAAGCCCATATTTTGCAGTAACTAGTGTGTGTGTTACGAGATAGAAGACTAGTAATGCTTCTGAGACATAGCATGACACAGAGGATGACATGCTGGATTTGAAACTGGAGGTTCAGAGTTCACTAGAGACACCGATGGACTATGTAGCCATGCTATAATTTAACTTCTCTGAACCTGATTGGTAAAGAAAATCTCATACAGTTTTTGGTTTGTGTTTTCTTTCACAGCATGACTTACATAGAAATGTGCTTTGTATGACTACACATGCAAATTTCTTGCCTTCTCAATAAGAGGAGATGGTGAAGGGAGGGAGGGAAAGAATTTAGAATTTGAATTTGAAAATTTGAAATTTGAAAATTTGAAAAAAAATGATAAAATTGCTTTTACATGGGATTGGGAAAACAAAATTTAAAAATATAAATTAAATAAGAAAGTCCATATGTATAAAATCATAGACCTTTTTATTGGTGTGATATTAATCATCAACATTCTGTAATGAATAATAATAATGATCTGTCAATAGGTGAGAGTGGGTAAGCATGTCATTTGTCTATGAAGACATAGACTTAATAGACTTTCCCCATCCCCCCTCAGTGCTAGTCCCTTTCCCCTGAGATTGCTTCCCATTTACCCTGTATATATCTTTTATGTACATAGTTGTTTATGAGTTGTCTCCCCAAATAGAATTCAAACTCCCTAAGGGCAAGGACTATTTTTGCCTTTCTTTGCAAACCCAGTGCTTAGCACAGTGCCTGGCACAAAGTTAAGGGCTTAATAAATATTTGTCAACTTGGTTTGATCTGGCATAACAAATGACACTGTTTCAAGGTACATCTCATGTAAATGAAAGCATCTTCAAAAAGGAAATTTACCCAAATAATAAGATGCTGGATTTCCAACTTTCATGTTAGTCTTCTTAAAACAAAGGTAAAGCCCTGTTAATTCTCTGCTCAAAACTATTCAGTGGTCACTTCCTGCTCATGATATTATATAATTCTTTGGATTTGGAATCAGAAGATCTAGGTTTGAATCTGGCTATTTGCTAGTTATGTGATCTTGGACCTTTAATTCCCCCATTTATAAAATGTAGATAAGCCTATCTCATGAGGCTATTTATATGAACCAAAGGAAATGCATTAACCCTTAGATATGTTATCTCACTGATGAGTGTACTACTTCCAATGGGGCAGATGATAATTTAACCATGCCTTTTCATTATACTCCACTCTTTTCCATTTTCTACTTTAAATCCTTTACAGTGGACTTAACTAACATCCTGAGGGTCCTTTCTCCATATTTCTTTACATAGGGATACCAAAAGAGCCCAGGAAACTAGGTGGGACATGGATGGATAGAGCACTAGGTTTAGAATAAGAAAGCCTCATCTCTCTGAGTTCAAATCTGGCCTCAAACGCTTACTAACTGTGATCCTGGGCAAGTCGCTTACCCCTGTTTGCCTCAATTTCTCATTTATAAAATGGGTTAGAGAAAGAAATGACAAATCATTCCAGTATCTTTGGCTGTGGCTCAAAATTTCATCACCTTACAGCCTGGCCTCAACTCAACTAAGCTGGTCCTTAAACAATAGACCACATCACTAACCCCATAATGCCCTTCCAATGTGTTAGAACTTTGCTGACTTTACAATCTACTAATATGACTCTTGAGAATTATGCCTTAACTTTGTGTCATATTGAGACATTAGAAAAGTCATCAAAAGATGGTTACCACTTTTAATGCTGTTCTATTTTGTTGATGGTTTAGTCCTTTTTCTAACTCTCTATGTCATGTCTAACTCTCCATGACCAGTGTCACTCAACTAGTAAGTGTCTGAGGCCAGATTTCAACTCAGGGAGATAAGTTTTCCTGACTCCAAGTAAGGTATTCTATCTATTGTACCACCTAGCTGCCCTTAATGTTATTCTATACTGTACTCTAAAAACAATAGATAGTATTTATATAGCCCTCTGAGGATTACACAGCACTTTACACGTTTTTTAATTTGGTTTTCACAACCACCCTGAGAGTTGGGTGCAGTTAATACTCCCATTTTACAGATAACTGAGGCTAATACAAGTTAAGTTTCTTGCTTAACCTACACAGTTAGTAAGTATCTGAAATCAGATTTGATACCAGGTCTTCCGGATGTGAATTCCAGCACTCTATCCACCGTATCATTGACCTGCTGTCCAGGAGTAAAAAATACAGTAAAAAAGCTCTTTAACCTAGAATTTAAGAGTTTCCACAATTTTATTCCAACATCTGATCCAAGATGCTGCCCACCTTCACAACTAACTGCACCCTGGTCTTCTCCATCACTTTCCTGCTTCCATGAATTTGTTAGCCCGTCATTTGAGATGTATTTCCTCCACATCAATGCTTGATGAAATCCTCCTTAAAAACCAGAGTCATGTTCTACATCTTCCAAAAAGCTGTCTCTGATCCTCCCAGATGAAAATGATCTCCCTATTCAAATTTCTTTATAGTAGTTTGTATGAAACTTTCCTTTTTCCTACCATATTCTACCTCTAGATGCATATTTTTATATGTGGTATTTCCTGTTATTAATAATAATTGTAAAGGAGGAGCCAAGATGACGGAGTGGAAAGATACACATACGCTAACTCCAAAACCACAGCCTATAAAATACCTATAAAGAAGAACTCCCAACAAATTCTGGAGCAGCAGAAGCCACAGAACAATGGAGTAGAGGAGATTTCTGCTCCAGAGAGACCAGAAAAACCAACACCAAGGGTCCATCATGCACCAGACCTGGAGCAGAGCCCAGCCCTCCCTTGGCCACATGGCCCCAAGAGAAGCAGATCCAAGCAGGCTTCAGGGATGGAATCTCCATCAGCCATGCAGTTCCCTCCACCCACAGGAGCAAAGGTCAGTGAGAGAGCCTATTTGGCTGGTGGAGAAGGGAGCAGGGTGTCTCCATAACTCAGGCCCCTTTGGGAGGCAACAGCAGAGGCAGCAGCAGATTGGAGCTCCCAAAGCAAACAGGAGCTCAGATCCATTGTTGAAGATCTCCACATAAACCCCCTGAGGGAACTGAGCCCCATGTGGTGGCCCTGCCACCACCTGAGCAGCTGAACTTAATCTCACATTGAATAGCAGCCCTACCACCGCTAAAAGCCCTGAGGCTGGGAAGCAGCATTTGAATCTCAGACCCCAAGCACTAGCTGGGCAGATCTGGAGGCGAGGTGGGTGTGGAAAGGAATCCCAGAAGTTAAGTAACTGGTTGGGAAAATGCCCAGAAAAGGGGGGAAAAAAAGGACCATAGAAGGTTACTTTCTTGGTGAACAGATATTTCCTCCCTTCCTTTCTGATAAGAAAGAACAATGCATACCATCAGGGAAAGACATACAAGTCAAAACTTCTGTATCCCAAACATCCAAAACAGATATTCCATGGACTCAGGCCATGGAAAAGCTCAAAAAGGATTTGGAAAATCAAGTTAGAGAGGTGGAGGAAAAACTGGGAAGAGAAATGAGAGAGATGCAAGAAAAGTATGAAAAACAGGTCAACACTTTGCTAAAGGAGACCCAAAAAAATGCTGAAGAAAATAACACCTTGAAAAATAGGCTCACTCAATTGGCAAAAGAGGTTCAAAAAGCCAATGAAGAGAAGAATGCTTTCAAAAGCAGAATTAGCCACATGGAAAGGCAGTTCAAAAGTTCACTGAACAAAATAGTTCTCTCAAAATTAGAGTGGAAGAGATGGAGGCTAATGACTTTCTGAGAAACCAAGAAATCACAAAACAAAACCAAAAGAATGAAAAAATGGAAGATAATATGAAATATCTCATGGGAAAAACAACTGACTTGGAAAATAGATACAGGAGAGACAATTTAAAAATTATAGGACTACCTGAAAAAAGAGCCTAGACATCATCTTTCATGAAATTGTCAAGGAAAACTGCTCTAATATTCTAGAACTAGAGGGCAAAATAAGTATTCAAGGAATCCATCCATCACCACCTGAAAGAGATCCAAAAAGAGAAACTCCTAAGAACATTGTGGCCAAATTCCAGAATTACCAGGTCAAGGAGAAAATATTGCAAGCAGCTAGAAAGAAAAAATTCCAGTACTGTGGAAATACAATCAGGATAACACAAGATCTAGCAGCTTCTACATTAAGGGATTGAAGGGCGTGGAATAAGATATTCCAGAAGTCAAAGAAACTAGGACTAAAACCAAGAATCACCTACCCAGCAAAACTGAGTATAATACTTCAGGGGAAAATATGGTCTTTCAATGAAATAGAGGACTTTCAAGCATTCTTGATGAAAAGACCAGCCCTGAAAAGAAAATTTGACTTTCAAACACAAGAATGAGAAGAAGCATGAAAAAGTAAACAGCAAAGAGAAGTCATAAGGGACTTATTAAAGTTGAACTGTTTACATTCCTACATGGAAAGACAATATTTGTAACTCTTGAAACTTTTCAGTATCTGGGTAGTTGGTGGGATTATACACACACACACACACACACACACACACACATACATACACATACACACACACAGAGATAGAGAGAACAGAATGAATCGAATAGGATGGGATAATATCTTTAAAAAATGAAGGTAAATGGTGAGAGAGAAATGTATTGGGAGGAGAGAAGGAGAAATGGAATGGGGTAAATTATCTCTCATAGAAGAGGCAGGCAGGAGACTTTTTAGTGGAGGGAAAAAGAGGGGAGCTGAGAGAAAAACATAAAGTTTACTCTCATCACATTCAACTAAAGGAAGGAATAAAATGCACACTCATTTTGGTATGAAAACCTGTCTTACAATACAGGAAAGTGGGGGAGAAGGAGATAAGCAGGGTGGGGGGGATGATGGAAGGGAGGGCAATGGGAGGAGGGAGCAAATTGAAATCAACACTCTTGGGGAGGAACAGTATCAAAAGAGAGAATAGAAGCAATGGGGGGCAGGATAGGATGGAAGGAAATATAGTTAGTCTTACACAACACCGACTATTATCGAAGTCATTTGCAAAACTACACAGATATGGCCTATATTGAATTGCCTGCCTTCCCAAAGGGAATGGGTGGGGAGGGAGGGATGGGGAGAAGTTGGAACTCAAAGTTTTAGGAACAACTGTTTAGTATTGTTCTTACTACTAGGAAATAAGAAATACAGGTAATGGGGAATAGAAAGTTATCTGGCCCTACAGGGCAAAAGAGAAGATGGGGACAAGAGAAGGGAGGGATGATAGAAGAGAGGGCAGATTGGTGATAGGGGAAATTAGAATGCTCTGTGTATTGGGCTGGGGGGAGGGGACAAATGGGGAAAAAATTTGGAAACCAAAATTTTTTGAAACTGAATGTAACAAATTAAATAAATAAATTTATTAAAATAATAATAATTGTAGACTCATACGATCACATACCTACAGCTGTAAGGGACCTTAAAGGTCTTCTGATCCAACCTCCTAATTTCATATTAAGGAAAAACTAAGGCTCAGAGAAGTTTAATGATTCTCCCATGGTGCTCCAAGTTTCGTTCTTTCATTGGCCTGCTTTGCATCATGTGTTAAAAGGACCTCAAGGCTTGCAAAGTATTTTAGCTGTATTATCCCGTTTGATACTTACAGCAACCCTTTGAGGTAGCTGCTATTATCATTTCCATTTTCTGAAAGAGAAAGTTGAGATTCAAAGAAGTCATTTACCCAGGGTCACACTGTTATTCACCATGTGGAACTGAAATTAAACTCAAATTTTCCAGAACCTGACTCAAATGCACCATCCACTACTCCTTGCTGTCAGCTTTCTGACGTCAAACTGTCATTTTTTCATCTTTTTATTTCCACTATCACCTAACATGGTATCTAGAACATCAGAGTTGCCTAATAAATGTCTTTATAATTAAATGTAATTAAATTGTATTTATAATAAAATACAACTAAATTGAATCAAATTGGTCATATTCACTTGGGAAAATATACATAAAAACCTATTAGTGGTACACTTAGATCAGAGATCATAAAATGTTACAGCTGGAAAGTTTAAGTCTCTCATTTTATAGTTTAAAACGTGAGAATCAGAGAATTGAAGAGATCTGTCCAAAGTCATGCAAGTCACTAATAGAACTAGGGAGTAGAACAAGGTTCTAATTCCTGTCCCAAGATTCTTTCCACTCAACTTCTTTTTAAAAGAATTTTTTTTTAATTTTTATATCACCTTTTTTTAAAAATACAATTTTCTCTCTTCTCCTCCCAGAGGATCATCACTTTTAACAAAGAATAAAAAAGAAGAGGGGAAAAACCAGGTAAGCCAAATTAACCAAATATTTCAAAGAGTAATGTTCCATACCCATAATCTTGACCTATGCAAAGAAATAAGGAGGGTTCTTTCTCATGTAAAGACAAGCTCTGTCATTCTTATTAGACACAATTGAGTTTTGATTGTTACGTTGTTTTGTCCTGTTTTTCCCATTTAGATTGTAGGATTTGAACCCAGATCTTTCTGATTCCAATGCCAGGCTCTCTCTACATTGTGTCAGTCTACTTATCATGTTTTACTTCTTGTTGGTCAGTCATGTTCAACTCTTCATGATCATGTGGACCATACTGTCCATGAGTTTTCTTGACAAAGATACTGGAGTAGTTGCCATTTCCTTCTCTAGTAGATTAAGGCAAACAGAAGTTAAGTAACATGCCCAAGGCCACACAGCTAGTAAATGTCTAAAATCAAATTTGAACTCATCTTCTGACTCTAGGTCCAGTGTTCTATCTACTGAACCACCTAACTGCCTCTTTTGCAATGTTGCTGTCATACAAATTGTCTCCTGTTGCTGCTTACCTCACTTCCATCAATTCATACAAATCTTATTTCTCTGAAAGCATCCCCTCCATCATTTTGTACAATACAGTAGTATTCAATCACACTCATACATCACTCCTCTAGCATTTTAGACAGACTTTTGTTGTCTGTGGAAGCACACAGGCAAGAATCATAGAGGATGAGAAGACATAGATTGGAGTTGCTATCTGTAGTAGTAGGTGATATACCCACATGGATGAGATCTCAGATCTGTTGAAGTATTGAAGGAAAAAAAATGTAACCTTTCTATAAGAAATGACATTTGATTCCCTCTTACAGATGAGCATACAGAGAGACAGAAGTTCTCACTGCAAATCTGTAGAAGTATGGGGAATCCTTTATGGCATATTTAAAGAGTCATTGTTGACATAATGAATCTAGAGCAGGGGTCGGGAACCTGCAGCCTCGAGGCCACATGTGGTGCAGCCTCCTGACCAAGTCCAAGTTTTGCAGAACAAATCTTTTTATTAAGGGGATTTTTTCTGTAAAGTTTAGGTTCAGTCAAAGGACCACACCTCAGGACCTAGAGGGTCATATGTGACCTTGAGGCTACAGGTTCCTCACCCCTCATCTATAGAATTCCTACTTTACACTAAACCTTAACATATGATTAACTACATATGACATAACAGAAATACTCACAAATTAATTTATAGTTCAAGAAATATCAAAAAATCTAGACTACATTAGCAGAGCTATAGTTTTTAACTATGAATTTCAGAATAATAATGTTAAATACTTTTAATAATACAGAGGAAAGAATAATATATATTTTTTCTTGATACCAAGTAGTCTGTTTGCTACAGTGATCAGTTAATACTTTTTTTAATTTAATATTCAGATCAATACAATGAGCAGGTTAGAATCAATATAAGAAATAGATACCCAGTGACACTCTAAAAAGTACCCCTTCAAAAACAATTTAAATTTTTTAAAGTAAAATTGCTCCTTGAATTTCAGTTCCAGGCTGTAACATTAGCATTTATGTTTCTATCCACATTTTGTTCTTATTATGGCAAAATAAAATTAAATCCTTATGTGTATTGTTAATAGTATTCCCCGGTGTTTGCAGGCAGCAAAAGAAATTGAATAAGAAATCAACTAATTTCCACTCATCATCAGTAAAAAAACAAAAAAACAAACAAAAAAACATGAATATTAGCTTTAATATCTTCCTGTGGAACACTTGAGTACAAGCTCTTCCAAGTGAAATGAATGTCCTCTTTCTATTTGTATTGACACCTCATCAAAACCAAAAAACCCTGCACTCAATAAAAAGGAAGCCAGATGGAACAACAGCAGTTACTTCAGACTAGATAATCTGCAAAGTCCTTAACAGTTCTAAAATTCTGTTATCCTCTCCTTATGGCTTTGTCAAATACAAAATAGGTGCACTGAGAAAGTCATGAATAAGACGGTATAAACTTAATCATGCCTGTATTGGAAATCTTACTTTTCTAATAAGTATTCAGCATACATCGTACATGCAAAATGTGAAGAATACTTGTTACTTGTGAGGGTGATTACTAGGAGCACTGGGATTTACTCTGAATTTGCTGATGTGTGGGGTCTATGGGGTGTTCAGGAAGGATTAACATCCCTGGTGTGAGGGCTTTCAGAGCTCTTTTCAGGGCTCTTTATTCACCTTTGGTGTTCACCTTTACCCAACTCTCACCTGTGGTTCCAAGAAGCTCTAGCATGTCAAACAGCCACACTCAGTAAAACCATCCAGGGCAAGTAGACTAAATCAAGCTGAGGGTAACTGATGGCCCTCAAACCCATGAGTGAGTTAGGGGGAAGTCTACCCAAGGCACGTGAAGACTTCCCTTTGCAGGATGGGTGGATGAGAACAATTTGCTCCAAAAGCCAAGAAAGTGACTGATGCAGGATCTGTAGATCATTTAGAGCTTGGTCAGACATTGAAGAGGCCAAGATCATCCACTAGATCCCTGGCATTGCCAGTCATCCAAACTTTTGTCCTACCACCACTGGATTTCAATTACTGGAAAAGAGAGTGAATCTGATGGCTTTGTGCAATTCTACCTCACTTAAATCTAATTCATTCTCAAGTGAAAACATCACCTCATGATGGGACAAACACTATCAATATATGTAAGCACAACAACCTGTTGAATGGTAACCAATAAAGTCTATTCTAGTATTTTCTACAAATCACCACAGATGGCAGAGAGGCAGTGTGGTTCAACAGACATACGTATAGATGACCACCCTTGGAGTCAAAGTTCAGTACAGCAGGCATTTATTCAATGTCTCTTGTGTACCAGTCACTGTGTTTGTTGATGAGAATATGAAGAGGGAAACGGGAACAGTCATAGGATCATTGCTGTAGAAGAACTATGGGAGGTCATCTACGCCAAAACAATTCATTTTGCCATTGAAGAATCTAAAGCACCCTTATGATTTGGTTAAACTCATACAAGTAGCAAGTAGCAGAGGAGTGATTCAGACAAAAGTCCTGTAACTTGAGTTTTGCTTCTCTAACCATGTACCATTTAGAAAGTTCTTTAAGGATCTTACATGGGACAGGAGTAACATGTACATCTAAGTTCATATGTGTGATGCTGGGCAAGTCACTTAACCCTGATTGTCTCCAAAAAAACAAAAACAGATAAGTTTATACAAAATTATACAGGGGGGGGAATGAGAAAACAACTCTGAGTATCAGGAAAGATCTCTTAGAGGAGGTGCCTTTGAGCTAAGTCTCGAATGGAGCTAGAGAGATTCTAAGAGACAGAGGTGAGGAGAGAGAACCTCCCAGATATGGGAGACAACCTGTGCAAAACCTTGAAGGATGGAGATGTAACATCAAAGACATGGAATAGCAACAAAGTGTATTGGAATATAAAATGCATTATGAGGAGTATTGAGAAAGACCTAGGTTTGAGTTGTCCCTCAAACACTTATTAATTGAATGTCTATAGGCAAGTCCTTTAACCCCCAATGCCATAAATAACTGTTTCAAAGAGTATGTTACACAGCTGTTTCCTCACTAAAAGTTTCCTACACTCATAAAGTCATGCTAATTTTTTAAAGAATAAAATCCGAAAGTTTCTTTTTCAGTTATTGTTCAGATTTTTGTAGGAAATCATGGAAAGCTCAAAAAAAGATCAAAACCAAAATTCCCCTGAGACATCACTATTTAAATTTGTCATCAAAATCATGCTCCCATTCCTCCTCTATTTTTCTATTCAATCAGACCTCTTTATAATGAATTGGAAAAGAATGAAATAGGTACTCCCATGACCTGTATTGCAAGGGGGCAGAGTTATCCCTTTATTCCCATTCCTTCTTCATAGGAAAAGTCCTGTGACTTGCTTATTCACAAAATGCTATTTATGTGTCTCTCTGCTGGCTAGACATTCCCTGCTTAAGCTTAGATATGATAGCAATGAAAATGAAGGTAATTATCGTCACTGATTTTGGAAAGTCCACACAGCTGTGGCAGTCTGAAGTTCATTCTCATAAAGTGTAACCAAGAGTCTGGCTGAGGGAGGGAACCCAGAAAACAATGATGGTGAATTCAAGATGGAAAAGAGTCATACGGAGAAGCAGTCTGAGATTCGGTGAAATATGGAATAAGGGACCTAGATGAGATGAACAAGCCAAAGAAGAGAGTGATGACAAAATCAGGCACAAAGGTTGCTAAGTAAAAAATTGGTGAGATCAAAAGTAGGGAAGAATGTGACTAGTCATTGCTAAAAAAATGTTCACTGACAGAGTTTTACTGTCTGTACTTATCGTAGTACTTTGCACAGCATAGTCACTTACTAAATGTTTGTTGAATTAGTTGAATTTGCTGACTCTCCAGGGCCAGCTGAGATTGTTGGCAGCTACAACCCTTCTGAAGCACATCCTTCAAGCTTTAGTCCTGAAAATACAGAATACAGAATGTATTCATTGTCATATCCAATACTTTGTGATCTTATGAACCATAGTATCCCAGACCCTTCTATCTTCCACTATCTCTCGAAATCTGTCCAAGTTCATGCTCATTATTTCCATGATATTATTTACCCATCTTATCCCTTTTCCTTTTGCCTTCAGTCTTTCTAATGGTCTTTTCCAATGAGTCCTAGTTTCTCACTATGTGGCCAAAGTACCTAACTTCAGCTTCAGCATGTGAACATCCACTGAATGGCTTGAATTAATTTCTTTTAAGTATTGACTAATTTAACCTCTTTGTTGTTCCAGGAACTTTCAAAAGTCTTCACCAACACCACAATTCCAAAATGTCAATTATGCGGGACTCGGCTTTCCTTGTAGTCCAAATCTCACAGTCATACATTGCTGCTGGAAAATCCACTTTGACTATGTGTACCTTTGTTGGCAAGGTGATGTCTCTGCTTTTTAATATGCTGTCCAGATTTGCCATAGTTTTCCTTCCAAGGATCAAGGGTCTTTTAATTTCATGGTTGCAGTTACCAATGATCTTCAAGTCTAAGAATGTAAAATCTGATAATTCTTCCATTTCTTCTTCCTCTATTTACCAAAAAGTAATGGGGCCATTTGCCAAGATATTAAGGATTTTTTATATCAAATTTAAAACCATCCTTTATGTTCTCCTCTTTCAAACTCATCAAGAGCCATCTTAATTCCTCTTAATTTTATGCCATAATATTTCTCCCAGCAATGTTCATTTTGGTTTTTGATTAATCTAGCCTGGCATTTTGCATGATGTTCATAGCACTTAAATAAGTGAGGCGACAATATACATCCTTGTCATACTCCTTCTAACAACCTTAAACCAGTCAGTTGTTCCATGTTTGGTTCTAAACGTTGCTTCTTCACTTGCATACAGGTTCCTCAGAAGACAAGCAAGATGATCTGGAACTCCCATCTCTTTGAAGACTTGCCACATTTTGTTGTGAACCACACAATCAAAGGCTTTAATGTAGTCAATGAAGCAGAAATTTTCTTTTCTTGAATTCCCTTTCTTTACAATCCAGTAAATGTTGGCAATTTGGTCTTTAGTTCCTCTGACTCTTTCAAAACAATCTAGTTCTTCTGATAATTCTTGGTTCACATTGATGAAGTTTAGTTTGCAGAATTTTAAGCATAACCATGTTGGCATTTGAAATGAGTGCAACTGTTCAGTAATTTGAACATTCTTGGCATTGTACTTCTCTAGGATTGGGACACAAACTGATCTTTTCAACCTAGTGGCCACTGTTGTATTTTCCAGATTTGTTGGCATATTGAGTACAGCACTTTAACAACATTATTTTTTAGGGTTTTCAATAGCTCAGCTAGAATTCCCTCACCTACACTAGCCTTATTGTTAGCAATGCTTTCTAAGGACCATTTGACTTCCTTCTCCAGAATGTCTGGCTCTAGATCGGTAACCACACCATTGTGGTTATCGATGATGTTAAGATTTTCCTTTTATAGTTTTATGTGTATTTTTTCTGCCTCTTCTTAATCTCTTCACTTATGTTAAATCCTTACCATATTTGTCTTTTATCCTGACCATTATTACTGCATGAAACTTTCCCTCTATATCTCTAATTTTCTTGAAGATACTGCTTGTCTTTCCCATTCTATTGTTTTCTTCTATTTCTTTTCATTGCTCATTTAAGAAGACCTTCTTATCTTTGCTTGTTATAGAATGTAGGTAAGAATAGATAATGTGCACATTGACTAATGTAAATTATATTTCTAATTAGTATGCCTGGAATTCAGAATCTCAAGGATAAAGGTGAAGGTGTAACTAGGATGACATGACTAGGCCCTTTCCAGTGCCCTTCCTTAAAGTACTAGCAACACATAGAGGAAGAAAAGGAAATTGGAAATGAGTTGTCAAGAAGAAGGCAATGGGTAGACTACTCCCTCTTTTCTCATTTCCTTCTTTCTGGTGGTGACTATATTCAAATGAACTTCTTCCTGGTGCAACCCTCTACTTCCCTCAACCCCCCACCCTCCATTTTGAGATGACCTACAATATTTTTTTCCTATGGGCAAGTGGCCAGGTTTGAAGGTTCATTTCATTCCATTTTTTTCTAGACAGAATTTGTGCTTCTTCAGGTCCCAAAATTCTGTTACTATTTTGGCTGAAGGATTTCTGCCCATCTGCCCCAGGAAGAATGGGAGGCCAGTTGAAATTGGAAGAGAGAGCCTTCTACCTTTCTTTTGAAGAGTAATTAGAGCAATGGTTCTAAAATCACTGGCCATTTCTGGGTGTCCATCAGGGTGGGAAGGTCTAATATTTGCTAGTCTCTGTCTTCTTTTTCTCCTGCTCCCAAGTCTACAAGTTATCAACAATTTCAATTGGGCAAACACATTATGCTGTAAGTAGATTGTGTGTATACTTGTATGACTTTTCTGGGCAAGAACTGAATCAGGACAATCCTCTGATAGTTTATCTTCAAAATTGGTATGAAATGAGATACTTATAGGTCATTCAACAGTTAACAAAAAGGGGATTTACTTAGCCACAGCAGAAAAAGTATATTCAATAGCATATGCACCAAAAACTCCTGAGTTCATTCAGCTGAGCAAAGCTCCTTTGCTGCTAAGTTGCCCATCATGTTCTGACAGCCAAGTGCCAGCCTGGAGTTCCTCTTGGCTCTTTTGGTCTCAAGTGACCAAGAAGTGATGTCAGAAGCATGAGCCTCTGGTCTCTTGAGACAATTAAGACTCAAAAATGGTTTCAATAATATTTAAAGAAAAAATAGCCTAACTCTCTTAGGGGTGAGGAGATTAGATATTGTTCCCATCACACAGGAGTACCAGGTTAGAATGGTGTTGTCTCTGTGTGACTTTGTAGCATTAAAGAAAGGACCCCACTCACTTTTCCTGGTGCTATCTCTAGCTCAAAACCAGAATATCTTAGAATAATGAGATATTAATACTTCACAAGTCTCCTAACCGTTTGGGACCTTACTTCATGGAGAAAAATGAAAGCCAGAGCAACTCTAGCTGAGATTAGGGGCTTGAGCAACTCATAATAGGGGGAAGGAATTCAGGACAGAGGAGTAAAAGAACGTTTCTATTGTCAATGTTTTGAGTTTCTCTGCTAAATCCTATTTCCATGTTCTGACATGCACTAGAGTAGATCTAGGATTCTCAAAAGTCATGACAATAATACACAGACTCTGGAAAGCTTTACCAAACTGAAAAAGCTTCAGGTGTTTGGCCAGTGGTAGATGTGTTATTGTCTGAGGATGAACTTATTTCATTTGGCAGAGATTCCTCACCTCTCAAATCATAAAAGAGAGGTGTTATCTATGTCAGATATGAGAACTCACAATGAAAAAATCTCTAAATATCAAAGCAAAATATTAAATATTTGGAAAATATTAAGCACATAGGTTGGGAAGGTGATTCAAGCAATTGAGTGGTCATTTTAAGGAACAGAGCTGAAGCATGTCCCAAGGAGGATGAGTGGGCTTGAAACTATACCATGTAAAGATTTGTTTAAGGAAGTGGGAACGTTTTTCCTGGAATACGGAAGACTTAAGAAGAAATATGCTAATGATGGACAAGCAATTCAAGTGTAATTTGTAAAGGGGTTAGGTTTATTTTGTGCCATTATTCCTTGGGGATCTCCTACTTTATCCATGTGGATCAGGGGTAGTTAAGTTGACTTCTATATAGATTTCATAGTTCTATGAACTTGGATGAGGAATCAGTGTATTGATTTCCTTTGAAATGCTATATAGTTTATGTATTTAAAAATATGCTGAGGAGGATGTGTAGGTTTTGCCAGACTGCCAAGGAGTCCATGACATACAAAAAAAATTAAGAGTTCCTAATGTGGATTCTGCCCTTCTACCCAATATAGAAGATCGCAACCTAGTAGATAGACTTGAGAATTACTATGTTAATTAATTCTAATACTATATAAATTTTGGGAGGACATAGGTGAAGGAGACCTATCAAGTCCCTTTTATAACACAAATATGTTGCTTATATGTAAACCAAGAAAAGCCAAAACAGAGTAAGAAAATTATAGACTAATTTCCCTAATGAATATTGATGCAAAAGTTTTAAATAAAATATTAGTAAGGAGATTATAGCAATTAATCACAAGCATAATACATTATGACCATATGGGTTTTATATCAAGAATGCAGGACTGGTTCAATATGAAGAAAAGTAGCATAACTGACCATATCAGTAATAAAACCAACAGAAATCATATGACTATCTCAATAGATGCAGAAAAAGCTTTTGACAAAATAAAGCATCAATTCCTATTAAAAACATTAAACAGCATAGGAATAAATGGAATTTTCCTTAAAATAATAAGTGGCATCTCTCAGTGAGAATTACTATGTTAAGAAATTCATTGCCCTGTAGACAACCTGCTGACAAGGATCCTCTGAATCCAGAGGATTCTTGGAAGGAAGGAAGAAAACAAGTATTTATTAAATATCTAATATGTCCTAGGCATTGTGCAAATCACTCTAACCATTATCTCCTTTGATGCTCACAACAATCCTATGAGGGAGGTGTTATTATTATCTTAATTTTTTAGCTGAGAAATCTAAGGTAAGGAGATGTTAAGTGAATTGCCCAGGGACACACAGCTGCCAAGTGTCTGAGACCAAATCTGAGACCAACTCATGTTTTCTTGATTCCAGGCCCAGTGTTCTATCCACTGACCACATAGCTGCCTCTAGGCAGCAGTCATACAAGTCAGCACAGGACCCATACTGAAAGCCTTTCTAGTATGATGGATCCTGCCAGACCTTAAACTCTTCTGGCATAGCTCTCAAGATTCTGAGTTACCTCCATAGTGTGATAAGGCATCAAAGCTGGACTTTGTTAGAGGAGCAGAAATTATAGCTGTCTGAAAATATCATGTTTTCGATACAGAGTTTTCAGTAGAGTAAAAGTAGATGTTTTCAGTAGAGTAAGAGTAGATGTTTTTGGTAGAGAGTGAATTCACCATCACTGCAGGTATTCCAGCAAACACTGAAAGTCATCCTCAATTCTTTCCTCTCCAATTCTCACCCATATCTAATCTGTCTTACCAAATCTTATCCTTTCTACCATCACAATTTCTCCATGGCCATCCCCTTTCTCCCCTCAAACAGCTACTACCTTGACTCAGGTCCTCATCACCTCTTACCTGGGCAGCTTCAATAGCCTCCTAAATATTTTCCCTCTCACAATTTGTTCCCCTCTCTCAGTGCCTCACAGCTGTGAAAATGATATTCCTAAAGATCTGATCACAACACTCTCAGGCTTAAATAATTTTAATGTCTCCCTATTGCCTCCAATACAAAAGACAAAGTCCTCTATCAGTCAACTCTTTTTAATGTGGCTCTAATATATTTTTCTTTTGTTGTTGTTTAGGCATTTCAGTCATGTCTAACTCTTAGTGACCCTATCTGGGTCACTTGGAAAAGATACTGGAGTACTTTGCTATTTCCTTCTCCAGTCCATTTTACAGATGAAGAACTAAGGCAAACAGGGTTAAATGACTTGTCCATAGTCACACAGCTAGTGTCTGAAGTCAGATTTGAACCGAAGAAGATAAATCTTTCTGACTCCAGATCCAGTACTATATACCCTGCTTCACTTAGCTGTCCCATTTTTTCTAGACTTAGCACTTGGGGAATCATTGCCTAAGTTGTAGACCAATCCCTCAGTGAAGGCTATCCTTTCTCTTTCAAGCTCTATTTTGGGTCCACATACACACTTTGGAACTGTAACTCATTAGCCCCTCCTGCCTGAGGTGTGTGTATCTTAACAACCAATCAGAAGATACAATTAGTTCAAAGCAAAGGAATGTCATAAAATTGCACCGTAAAAAAAGTGATAATAAAACATTTTCCCAATAAACCTGAGTTAAACTCTCCTATAAATACATAAGGAACACACATGGAGAGATATAAAAAAAAAAGTATGTTGCCAGAGCACAGGCAAGGAGATGAAAGATAGATAGATAGATAGATAGATAGATAGATAGATAGATAGATAGATAGATGGATGGATGGATGGATGGATGGATGGATGGATGGATGGATGGATGGATGGATAGATAGATAGATAGATAGATAGATAGATAGATAGATAGATAGATAGATAGATAGATAGATAGATAGATAGATAGATAGATATGACTTGTGGGTCACACATGAATGTGAGCAGTTCATGCTTCTGATGCTGCAGGATCACTGACGTCTTCTGGTGATCTCACTTCACTGCTCCTGCTGGTCTGCTCCCTGCTGGTCACCACTGGGTGCATTGTTTTTGCTGGATATAAAATTTCTGCTGGATACTACTCCATTGGATAAATCTTCCCTGCCAGGCATAGCTATCTTGCTTATGGGGCTGAGACTCTTCCCTCTGCTTACAGTATCTGAATTCCCATGATTTTTTTTTTGCTAGCTATCTCTTCTTCATGAGAAAAGTAGGCTCCAAAATATACCTTTAGTTTGAAGTCCATAGGCTCTTAGAAATGCAGTAATTTGCCCCTAAGCCACAGGATCAGCAAAAACCCTCACTAAAAGGGAAATGTCTTCTCTTCCTCCAAATTTTGTGACTTTTTCTTGTTCCCTTCAGAGTTTTGGCTAAAAAAGCTCACTTCTCTCTAGTAGTATTATATTTTTGTATGTTTGTTTGTTTTGCCCTGTGGAAGAAGCTCTTCAGAACAAAACACAGAAATATTTTCAGCCTAATATTATTTGCAGGCTCAAATCTGTCTTTCAAATGGACCTCCATGGTCAGGTCTCTGTCAGAGAATGCATTCTAGTTTTTGGCAAACACTTCCTATGCCTCCAGTTTTTATCTATAAAGGCTATGCTACATAGAGACAACATCTCTGTTGGGATCACTCACATAATAACTGCCAAATGACCTGAGATTACACAGTCTAAGTTTCTGAACGCTAAACCTTTCTATTCTCTCATGCTGATGACCAGATATATAAAAGACATAGCAACAAAGCTAAGTCTAGAAGACACAAGGTCACATTCA
The DNA here is from genome assembly GCA_023548195.1 of Bettongia penicillata ogilbyi. Classification (NCBI taxonomy): domain Eukaryota; kingdom Metazoa; phylum Chordata; class Mammalia; order Diprotodontia; family Potoroidae; genus Bettongia; species Bettongia penicillata. The sequence goes on along the minus strand of JAJHZJ010000032.1, from coordinate 3,367,468 downwards.
TGGTCCTTCCTGTAACTATATTGTCTACAAAATTTGAAAACATCTTTGGGCTCACACTTACACTCACATTAGGATCTGTTATGCACCCTATGCTCCAGGAAAATTGGCCAATCATTATTGTTTCTTCTCCATCTTCTCGTTTCTGTCCAATTTCTGTCAAAGATAAAAGTTCTCTATGTTTGGACTGATCACCCTTCTCACTTTTGCTCTTGTAATCCCTTAGGAGATTTCGCTTAAGCACTCTCCTCCTGTTGCACACAGTTGCTACTTGTCTCCTCCCAAATTACTTTCATATTAATTTAGTATATATTTGTACGTATCTCTTTGAATTCCCCAGCACCTAACACAATGTCTAGCATTTAAATGGTGTTTAACCAGTGATCATTGAGTTGAATTTAATTGATTTGATATGAAATAAACTTAATTGGATAAATGACCAGTTTTTGACACATTTATCCATTGGATAGGGATTGGATTAGATGATCTAAGGACTTATCCTATGATATGATTCTGTGGCTTTCATTCTAAGAACATTTTAATGCTAAGCTGATTGGTATTAATTGTAAGTGGAGCAGGGATTCAAAAAAGGACAAGATCATGTAAAAAGCAGGCGTATTGTGATATCATAAAGGATGAGTTGGTTGTTGTTCTTTTTCAAAGAGTACCAAAATGACATCACCATGATAAAGTCAAGTTTCTATGTGTCTGTGTTTGATCAGACCAATACTAGCTCAGAATGCTCTACCACAGATTGGGCACAGACAGGCCATGTGAATATTTGAGATGGATACTCCAAATATGCACATCCTTCATTTCCTTTGAGCTGTCTCACTTCTGCTTTGCTCATAGAGCACAGCATCTTTTCTGATGTGGGCACGCCATGGTGAGCAGTCCTGTGCCAGTGTCTTCCACAGTCAAATCCAAAGTTCTTGAGAGAGACATTGAGAATGTCCTTGTATCACTTCTTCTGACCACCATGTGATCCCCTGCCCCATGCAAGTTCTCCATAAAATGAACTTTGGCAAGCATATATTTTGCATTCAAACAACATGGCCACCCATGAGAGTTGTGCTCTCTAAAGCATAGTTTGAATACTTGGCAGTTTAGTTCAAACAAGAACCTGAGTATCTGGTACCTTCTCTTGCCAGGTGATCTTCAAAATATTCCTGAGACAGTTCAAATGGAAGCGATTGTTTCCTAGCATGGCACTGGTAGACTGGCCATGTTTCACAGGCATACAACAATGAGGTCAGCACAATGACTCTGTAGACATTCAGTTTGATAGTCAGTCTAATGCCTCTTCTCTCCCAATCTTTTCTTCGGAGCCTCCCAAACACTGAGCTAGCTTTGGCAATGTGTGTGTGTGTGTCAATCTCATTGTCAATGTGTACATCCCTGGGAAGTACACTACCAAGGTAAGTGAACTTATCCATAGCATTCAAAACTTCTCCATTTGTTGTAACCAAAGATTCCATGTATGGATGGTATGGTGGTGGCCTGTGTTTTCTTGGTGTTAATTATAAGGTCAAGATTAGTACAGGCAGCAGAGAATTGATCCATATTTTGTTGCATCTCAGCTTCAGAGGCTGCATTGAGTGCACAATCATCTCCAAATAGAAAATCATACACCAACACTCCCTCCACTTTGTCTTGGCTTGTAGCCTTTTCAAATTGAAGATTTTACTATCAGTATGGTAGCTGACATTGAAGCCATGTTCATCCTCATTGAAAGCATTTGACAATATGGCTAAAGATAACATGTTAAAAAGCATGGGAGTAAGCACACAGCCCTGTTTCTCTCCATTGGTGACTGGGAAGGTATGAGAGCATTGTCCACTATCCAGGACTCAGGCAAGCATGCCATCATGAAATTGACGTACAATACTGATGAACCTCTCTGGGCAACCCAATTTTCACATAATTTTCCATAAATCCTCATGACTAATAGTGTCAAAGGCCCTGATCTAGGTCAGATCTACAAATATTGTGTAAAGATTTCTGTTCTGCTCTTCTCATTTCTCCTGGGGTAGTTGGGCAGCAAATACCGTACTTAACTGTTCCTCAGCCCTTTCTGAAGTCACACTATCTCTCAGGTAGATTACCATCTTCCAGGTGAAGAATCAGACTATTAAGGAGGACTCTAGCAAAAATCTTCCTAGCAATGACTAAGAGAGAGAACCCTGCCCCATCACCACACCACCCCCACCACCCCCTACTCCCTAGTGATTGTCTCAGGACAATCTATTTCCTTTACCTTTAGAGAGATGGACAATGGAGGCAGCCTTGAACTCCTGGGGGATAACTTCCTCTTGCCATATAACATGAGAAATTTCAGTTGGCTTTTGTGTGAGTAATGGTCCTCCCTACCTTGTAAATCTCAACTGGAATAGAATCAGCACCAGGTTCTTTGCCACATGAAAGACTCCTAATGGCCCTCAAAACCTCTTCTTCAGTTGGAAGTTCAACTAAGGAGAGATTGACTTCAACCTGAGGTAAACAGCCAATGACCTCAGCATTGACTGATGATGGTCTGTTGAGAACACTATGGAAGTGTTCAGCCCATCTCTCTAGGATCATGTCCTTATCACTAATCAACATGGCTCCATCAGCACTGAGTAGTTGTGATGCACCATAGGTTTTTGGTGCATAAATACCTTTCAGGGAATCATGAAAGCGCTTTGGATTGTTTCTATCAGCATAAAACTGAATTTCATCTACCTTCTTACTGAGCCAGGAATCTTGCATCTTTCTAAGCTTTGCTTATGCTTTACTTTTGATGGAATTAAATGTTGCCTTCTTAGAGATGGATGAACTATTCTGTTGGTAAATCCTGTGGAGTTCTTGTTTTCATTTAGCAGCTTCTGAATTTCCCCATCATTTTCATCAAACCAGTCTTGGTGTTTGTGAGTGTTCTGACCCAGATGAGTAAATGCGGTGCTGTACACCAAATCTCTGAAAGCTGCTCACTCCTTTTCTGCTCCATTGTGGCCAACTGTGTGTTGGTTCAACTTTCCCTCCAAGTTAGCTACAAACTATTCTCTCTCAGAGAAGAGCTCTAATTCATTGACATTAATTCTTCTGGTAGTCATTTTGCCTTGGGGGTGGCACTTTTGATGAATATGAATATTTAGCTTAGAAAGCATAAGTCTATGATCATGTGGAGCATGCTGCACCACACATTGCTTTTGTCACTCTCACAGCTTGTCTTTCTCTTCTCCTTACAATCACATAGTCTATTAGATGTTAATGTTTGCTGCAAGGGTACATCCATGAAGTTTTATTGTCTTTAAGTAAACAGAAAACAGTGTTGGTGATGAGAATGTCATGTGATGCACAAGTCTTCAGCAGTAAATGACCATTACTGCTGCTGTTTTCAACTCCATTCCTCCCTACAACTCCCAGCCAAGTCTGGTAGTCTCAGCCTACTCTAGCATTAAAGTAACCCAGAATTTTAACCATGTCCTCTTTTGGCACATTGATGATAAGGGTCTCTAGGTCTTTATAAAATTTTTCTTTGATCTCATCAGGGTTTGTCATGGTGGGACTATAGGCACTGATGATGGTGGCATGATGTTTTCTTGCAAGTGGCAATTGCATTGTCATGACCCTGTCATTTGCTCCTTTTGACAGGCATACCAGCTTGCTGACTAGAATAGTTTTGATTGCAAAACCTACATCAGCCTCATGGCACTCCTCTTCACTGTGGCTACTCCAGAAATATGTGTATCCAGCTTCTACCTCAGTAAGCTGACCTTCATTTTCCAGCCTTGTTTCACTCAGGGCTGCTATTTGGATGTGATACCTTTTGAGTTGTCTTGCCACAAGAGCAGTTCGTCTTTCAGATCTACTGGATTTTGTGTTGTCTATAAGTGTGCACATGTTACATGTGCTGATGGGGAATGGAATCATATTTGCAGATGTTTTTGTACATTTTGTACATTTTTGTGTGTGTGTGTTTTATCACAGAGTGTGATTCCCCTGCCTGCTGTGGTAATCAGGCCAGGGTTGGGTAAGCAGACAAGTTTTTGGTCACCTTTTCTAGTCCCTTCCTCACACCCAGAGGTGAGCAGTGTAATCCTTGAAAGGTCGAGTCCCGCTGCTGCTTTCAGTGAGAAACAACCCTATGGCCTGGGCCACCTGTGAGCAGGGTTGTGACTACAGCTCCCAGTGTATCCACACCTGCTGCTTTATCACTTGTCTGTTGCCACAAGACTTCAAAATATAATAGTAAAAGGGTGATGTCTTTTGATCCATCTATAAATTGAATTTAAGAGAGGCAGAGTTGCATGAAGTCGTCAGCCTCACTTTCTCCTCCTGAGTCATCATAGTCTAGCTGGATAGAATTCAGGTGATTGGTGATGGCTCAGGCTGCAGTGGATGACCTTGATGTCTTCAGTGTCTAACTAAGCTCTAAGTGCTCCATATCGCCTGCTTCAGCTGCCTTCATGGCCGTTGGAACAAATCGTTCTCATCCGCCCATCCCACCAGGGGAAGTCTTCTCATACTTGGAGTAGACACCCCCGTAACTCATCAATGAGTTTGAGACCCCTTGGTTAACCTCATCCTGGTTCAACCCATCTGCTGTAATGGTTTATTGGGATGTGGCCACAGCATATACTGCAGCTTCTTGGAGTCACCGGTGAGAGTTGAATGGAACAGGTGGACACCTAAGGTGGAAAGCAGCCCTGAAAAGGGCTTCTCAGCCATCACGCCAAAGGTACTTGAACACACCTCATACCCCTAAAGAAAGAGTAGGGTTTCAATAAATGGAAGAGAGGGTGGAGGGCATTCCAGGCTAGGGAATTAGGAATGCACAAAGTGGAGATGAGTGCAGGGAGCAAATAGTTCATGAACAAAAGTAGTTTCTTTATCTTCACAATTCTAATGTCTGACTTTAGCATTTAATAACTTTGCATTGGAAAACAGAGTTTGAGATTTAGTCACCTCCTGGTTGGTAGCCTCTTCCTTATTTCTAATCTATACCACTCTTAGCATCAACAATAATCTTCCTTAAGCAATATTTCAGGTATGTCTCTTCTACTTCCCAGATCTTTTTCATGTCTAATTAAATAAATTTTGTTTTTAAAAAAATTACTTTTCATAAGAGGCAGACAAGCCCAGATCAGAAAGAGCAGATTAAACTTTGGGGCTATCAATTTCATGAGTAGCCTCTGACAAGATAGGGAGTAGCTGTTATTGAGTCACTTTCAGTCATGCCTGACCCTTTGTGACTGCATTTGGGGTTTTCTTGGAAAACATACTGGAGGGGTTTGACATTTCCTTTTCTGACTCATTTTGTAGATGAGGAGACTGGAGGAAACAGAGTCAAGAAATGACTTGCCCATTAGTAAGTGGCTGAAGTCAGATTTGAACCCAGGAAAATGAGTCTTCCTGATTCTGACCAAACAATATACTCACTGCACCACCTAGCTGCCAAGTGTTTAAAAAAAAGAATGAAAAGTGTTTGTCATAAATTGGTGCCTCCCTCCCTCCCTACCTCTATTTACCTCGATATCTTTAATAAATGAGCATAACAATAGCACTTACCTTATAAGGTTTCTGGGATGATCAAAATTAATGTGAAAAAAACAATAAATCTTAAAGTGGTATATAAATATTAGCTGTTATTATTTTATTCCGCTCAAATATTTGGAACCTCACATACTCATTGTAACTTATCTAGAAGGATAAACCTATCCTTAAGTCTATTATATATACTAAATTAAATCCCTCTCTTTTTCAAAATATCTACCTACTCACATCTGTGAATCAATAACCCCTTCTGAATTCCACCACCACCATCACCATTCCAGTAAACTGATTTTCCTTATTCCATCTCTGACTAATGAGTGCACATATATACACTTATTTTCAATTGATTTTCCCCAAATTATCTGGTTATATCTTTTTCAACTCACCACTGCAAGTCAAATCAACAAGTATTTATTCATTTGAGCAACTGTTAGACGAGAGTCCAAAACTCATCACTCTTTGAATTAAAACCAAACATGGAAAATAATGTGCATAATTTTATAGAATTACATGCATAATTCAAGCTATTAAAACTGCACTAAGACTTTTGGAATACTCTGTATGTGATTGAAAGAGAAGTTTTCAAAAGCATTTATTTTATATAATACATAGTATATATATTTATATAATTATGTATGTATGTGTATACATGTGCTTTAAATAACAGATGGTTCTAATAAAAGTCCATTTTAAATGCTAATAAAAATGTTAATAATTTTTCAATATCTTTCAGACCCAGGAAGTGCCAATAAAACTGTCAGTTAAAATCAAAATTTCACTCTTATCTCCCTTAGAGATACTGAAAAAACTATAATGGTTCATCTAATCTCAGGTCTGAAAATACTGCATTCTTATTTGAAGCTACACAGAGGACTTTCAATTTAAGCACTCTTTTTGAAAGCTTAATAGAAAAATCTCAGCACCACTAGGGGGCACAGAGTTATAACAGAATTTCCTAGTAGACTAGTTCAAAATTAATATCCAAAATGTCCCAAAAATCTTAATTCAATTTTAAGCTATGATACATACATGTGTTATGTTATTTAGAGTAACACTATGTGAATATATGATGTGTGTGCATATATACATGAATTATATATGTGTATGTGCATATATGTGTGTATATACAGTTGTATGTATGTGCATATATGTTGACATACTACAAGGGGAAAAGTATTCTTTTCCACCTATCTCTCAGCATTGTGCAAAGAATAATTTTTTGAGAAATAAGATGTAGTAACTGTATTCATATTATTCTTCATACAGAAGTTGCTATTTAGATAGGTAATAGAAAGAAGGTGCTACTGATGATTTTCTATCTTGTCAGCATAAATTTCTGATGCAAATTAAAAGAGTAATTACATTTCTGACTAAATTAAGTTTGCAATTCAAAGTCGTGATAAATCAGGGGGAAGGTTAAAGGTAAAAGTAGATTCAGGGTTGTATTTTTTTTTTCTATTTTTAATTTCAATACACATTTAAGAGAGAAGTAATATTTGCCTCATCCTTCTCTCTTTCCCATTTTACTAACTAGGGAAAATAGAGTGTGCCTTCCTAAAGAGACATCATGGGGATGAGTGAGGCTAGTAAGTGGGAGGGAAACAAAAGGCAAAATAGAGAAAGAGTCTATGCAAGAGAGCTGAAATAATTAAGAGAAAAGAGAAAGACTGAAAGTTTTTGCACCAGAGAGATGGCATCCAAAGTTTGGGAATCTCCATAGACTTGCTATGACTTGGCTGGAGAAACTAATGACATTGGGAAGAACTATGGGGAGCTACAGGAAATAGGGGAGATAGAAGGAGGCCAAGAGAAAAGGGAATGTAAAGAGAAGAGATCATATAGACTTAAAGGAAAAGGGCTTGACTAGATGGGTCCTCGTACTCTAAATATCACATTGCTTTACAGCTTTACATGTCCCTGGGACAAATGGTTGGTCCTTCAAGAATTCATGTTTTGCTTTTCTCTTTTTAATAACACTTCCTTTAGTATTGTATGAATGTGTGTGGAGTGAGGTTCAGTAAACTGATTCAATGTTTGCATATATGTGTAAATGTATATATGTATATACATACATATGCATATGTATGCGTATGTATTGTGTGTATATTTATTTGTTTGTTTATATATCTCCCCAGGTTTGCTGAACGAGATCTACAAGCTAGGATGCTGAGAAAATCCCTCGCAATGTGTCCTGGTCCTTCATATCTTCATATTCAGATATGAGTTCTTCTTTAGTGAAAAGAAAAAGGAAGCTAACAGTAAATTTGGAAACTTCTTCAGGAAAGAGAAAGATTATGTGTCTGTGTATATAATTATTATTATTGACATTTTAATTAATATTTTTCTTATTGCTTTTCATAGAATTCAGATAAAAACGGTCCTGGAACAAGTTATTGTCTTGCTACTGTTCTATTATATTTACTGTTGAATGAACTATTCCACAAGTGGAGAAAATCATTCCCTTGTGATTGAATAAAAAGATTGAGGATGTAAGCACATCTTCTCAAGTCTCACTAAAAGCAGCTTTGGGACAACTCCAGCATAGATAGGATGATAAGGAGGATATTTGGCTCATCCTGTTCCTACATGATTTTGATTTATTTTGCTAAGTCTTTATATTTTGAAAACTTTTTGGCCCATATAGTTTAGAGATCCTGAGTCTTTGATATGGCAACATCTATTTAAAAATATACCACTAGATGTGGAGTCAGAAAGACCTGAGTTTGAATCCTAATTCAACCAATTACTGGCTGTGGAACCCTGATCAAATCACTTAATCTCAGTTACTTTCCTCATTTATAAAATGTGAATGATAATAAAACCAACCTCCTAGGGTTTTGTGAGAAATAAAATGAAACATTTGTAATATGCTATGAAAATTTTGTCACTATATAAATATTAGTTATTTAGAATGTTATTTTAAATTTTTATGTATCAATGCTATGTTCAGAAGATAGTGGGCATTAGTTCTTTCTATGATAGCTAATGATCCATTTCCAATGGTACAGTTCACTGACTGAATTCTCTATGATGTGTACTTTGGACAGTTTCTCTAGTATTTGTCCTCGGTTGTTTATGAAAGATATCAAGGTTCTGATGCATAATTCTCACCACTAGATTAAATTTTACAAAGTATTCAGTAGTTTTTAAATTGATATAGCCTGCAGTGGTCCACTTTCTACCCTTTTATTGAATATCTATTTTGATCAAGTCTGAGCTCTCAAAGGATAAGCTGTTTGTACCTGGTCCTGAATCCCTACTAACATCTCACTTCATTTCCATAAAGAAATTCACAAGAGTCAGCCACTTAGTAATAATAATGATGATAACGATCGCAATAATATATTACGAATATGGCATGCAATATAAAATAATAATATAAAATATGTAATAATGTAGTTAGAGAAGGAGGTTAATTTCTCCTTTGGTCTCTTTGAGTAGAATCTCTCTAGCTATCTCCTCCACAATCTCCACAACTACCTCTCTGCCCTCAACAGGCTATGACCTGAGGAAATTTTCATTCTGGGTCTCTGCTGTACTGAATGGTGACAGCTTCTGCTGGAACACTATTTCAGGAAAACCCCAACCATGTTTCACTTCACCTTCTAGTCACTCCCCTACAACATTTCCAACTACTTTGACGTATCCTTTGCTCACTGGGGCACTAGTGCATTGTTGATGGAGTTGTAAACTGATCCAACCATTCTGGAGAGCAATTTGAAACCATGCTGGAAAGGCTATAAAACTATACATACCTTTGATTCAGCAATACCACTGCTAGTATATATCCTAAAGATATCCAAAAATAGGGAAAAGGATCTATTTGTACGAAAATATTTATAGTAGCTCTTTTTGTAGTGGCTAAGAATTGGAAATCAAAGGGATGTCCATCAATTGGGGAATGGTTAAGCAAGCTGTAGAACATTATTTTAACGGAATATTATTGTACTATAAGAAATAATGAGCAGTGATTTCAGAAAAACCTGAACAAATTTACATGAACTGATGCATCATGAAGTGAACAGAATCAATAGAATATTGTACACAATTATAGCAATACTCTTTGATGAAAAATTGTGAATGATTTAACTACTGTCAGCAATAAAATCCCAAAGCACTAATGATGAAGCATATTATCCATTTCCAGAGAAAAAACTGATAGTGTTTGAATACAGACTCTTTTATAGTTTTCACTTTCTTTTATTTTTTTTCTTTTATTTGAGTCTTCTTGTACAAAAATGATGAATAAGGAAATGTTATACGTAATTGCACATGTGTAACCTATATCTGCTTACCATCTCAGGGAGGGAGAGGGAAAAAGGAGGGAGACAGGGAAAGAATTTGGAACTCAAAACTTTAAATAATTAGAAAAAAAGGAATTTTTCCTTTCCTTTCCTCACCCTCCTTCAATTCTGGAATCATGGATAACAATCAAATCACCTCTATAATTGCTCCTGGAAGGGCTGTGTTGATCTACTCTTTATGAACCCATTCGCCATTCCTGTAATTTTTGAGACAAAAGTATCCCTTCCTGGCCACCATTACCCTAAGTGTTGTCTCCTCTATGAAGAGAAAGACTGGCTGTCTTTGCTGTTGTATTCATGTTCCTGGAGTTTAGCACAATGCTCTGCATATAGCAAGAGCTTTATAAATGCTTTTGCCTTCACTTATTTTTAGTAATGCCAACAACCAAGGTTCATTTTCACTGGTCATTTCTGGTATGTTTATCAATCAAGGATTACTCCTGCCCCATTAGCTGACCTTTTTCAGTAGTGTGGGCCCATCTGCTTATAATCTCACTTTTATCTTACTGATTGTTTTAACTGAAAAATGTCAATATTTTCTATAGCCTTTAAAGATCTTCTGCCTCTATTCTCTATCTCTGTCCTTTTATGAGTAAGAACTGCTTACCTCCTTAGTATAGGGGTATGGACATGGGTTTGTTGGTAAATGTTTAACAACCAACTCTCCAGGGGAAAATAAAAATATGCCAGATGCACTTTTAAACTCAATCTGCATTAACATTTTCTCCATCCTGTTCTTAATTCTAAACAATCAGCAAAACAATAAATTAAGCCCTGACTTGTAGTTTTTGCTGATGCCTGCGGTACAAATGCTCACACTGAAAATTTATCAAGTGGAACTGGTTTGAGTTTTCTCCAGCACAGCCCTGGGTATGGAACATCTTCATGTAAGACTCTTCGGGCTAGTAATTTCACTTGCCTTCTTCTTGTTGCATTTTCATTTAATGGATTCTTATTATTTCTTTCTTTTTGAACATCTTATTTTTCCAATTACATGTAAAAACAATTTTTAACATTCATTTAAAAATTTTTTGAGTTCCAAATTCTTTCCCTCCCTCCTCTCCTCTCCCTTCCCTGAGAGGGTAAGTAATTTGATATAGGCTATATATATGTGATCATGCAAAACATATTCATTTACTACTATTACTTCGACATGATAAAATACAGACTAACACACAACTTTGACTTGACTTAATTTCTTTACTCATCACCAAAGAAATAAAACAAAAAAAATCAATTAGATAATAGCACACCTCCCAGACCTAGGCAGCTCTTAACCAGTCTATATGCATACTCAAAATCCAGGAGTCCTCAGACATAGCTCAAATACTTAGACTCAGTGGCACTAGGAGGCATAACTTTCCCAAACTTTAGATATAACAAGTCCTGGATAGCGAAACCTTCAAATCAGCCTGAGAACTTGTAAATGGCTCCAGATGGTGATGCTTTATGCTCATGGGTCTGTCACAAGCAGAAACCTCCTATCTTCTTCACATGATTCCCTGCTCATTAGTTGGGAGGTGTAAGACTTTGGTACTTTTTTGTGGCTTATTTTATTGCTAGTGGTGCAGTGAAATGTTGAAAGGCGGGGCAACTATAGAAAGAATCTGCTCTCTACCATTGCCATCTTGTCTTCCTTTTTCTGTATCTCTGCACAAATCACAACAGCAGCAACAAAAACCTATAAATCATGCCTGCTGCTGGGATTTACATCATTTCTTTCTCTTTTTCTTCAGCTAGACTTATGTCCTCCCTTTTGAGGCAGCCAAGCAATGGAAATTCAGCTGCTCCTCTTTTCATTCCTCTGCTCTGCTTCCTTGCTACCAGAGGAGACACATGGAGTGAAGGCACTGTAATTGAAAAGATCAAGGGTCTAGACCATTTACAGTATTTTCTATATCTTGCATTCATGGATAAGAGTTTAATTCTAAAAGTTGCATGGCCACTGGGGATAGAGAAATTGAGAACAAGTATGAGACTGAGGCAGACTTGGGTTACCTATACTGGTCCAGGGACTTTAAGAAATCATAAAAGAGAAAGGGTATATGAGAGTCCAACATGGGAAAGCTCTGGTCATTGTCTTTAGGGTGAAGACTAAATTTGAATTGATTGCATTCTAATTTGAGCAGAGTTCAAGTGTAATGAGAATTTCCTGAGAAGGGATAGGTTTTCCAAGATACTCCTCTTTCCAAATGACATTTGAATGGTTGCATCTAGCACCAAAATATCATAGAAACTTTTATCAGAGATCTGTAGCTACTCAAAAGGGTTTGGTTTGATGAATCAACATCACAAAATTCAAGTGGGGAACAAATGTCTATAAACCCAAATTATGGGACATATTTAGATAGCAGCACTATTGATTAAGTTAATGAGAGTTAAAGATCTTCCCGATCATTAATGTGTCTGGCCATTGAGGGAAACTTGAATAGGGGAGATTTGTTTTGTAGGAAAGCCTACATTTTTTGTTAATTTCTAATGAGGCACTAGTTTTCAATAGCTGTGATGCCCTCCAGCTCTGAAAAATGTATAAATACTCTGAGGTGAGGTTTTGTTTTGGGGCTTATTCATTGGAAGTGTTTGAATAGTGAGATGAGACTCTGGGTAGCTGCTAAGGAGCCCCCCAGCTTTGAAAATCCAGATGTTGGTGCTTCTCTCTCTGGTAACTATATATTGCTAATGGTCAGAGAGTTGGAAACCCTGTCTGTTGGTTTTTATTTCTCTGTATTTTCTTTGAAGTTCAGGGTGCTGGCCTTTTCCCCTGAACTGAGTGAATGATATATATGCTTGATTAAAGTAGATTGTTGACCCCTCAAAAGTTGCTTTCCTTTTAGAAAAGCAGATCTAAGAACCTGTACAGCAGGCCCTCCTGTGTATGCCAGGGTCCTTGCCATTACAATAATCAATCTATAGAGTTGGAGTCTTCACAATGTCAGGAGAAATGTCAGAAGGCCTCTGACAAGATAGGTGTACAACCTGACTGGCATAGATGGCTTATATTCTTCAGTGTTAAAAGAAAGAACAAAATCCATGAGAGCACAGACTGATTTGAGTATCATCTGACCAATCAAAAATAAGCCAAAGAGGCAAGTTGATTAATTGCTTGGATGTATGGTTATATCTAAGCCTATAACATTGTAGAGTCCATTTTCAGAACTCAATAATTACTCAAAAGCATTTGATCTGATCACTCACATAGTAAAACCCAGGTGGGACAAAACGTGTCTATAGTCCAAATTATGATATGCATTTATAAGGACAAAAAGTCAGGAGATCTAGGTTCTAATGCTCTATCATCTACTTCTAAATAACCATATGGTCTAGAGTAAAGCCATTTAACCTCTTTACTTCAGTGTCTTTATCTTTAAAATGTGAGATTACACTGGAAGGATTCCAAAATCTCTTCAGTCTCTAAAATTCAATGCCTCTTTTCCTCGTGTAGATCAGAAACTTCATGCAGAAAGGGCTTTTATAATCAACTCACTTATCCACTAACACAACTTAGGTCATTCCCGACCTCTTGAGGTAGTTCTCAGTCAAACTGACTTCTTATCAAACACATACTGAATAGAATCCTGGTCACAGACTTTGGGAGAAAAGAGTGACATTTACATTAAAGTAATGTGGTCAGTAGCTTGACCTGAGAATGTGTTTATGGAACAGATCTATGCCAGTATATCTTGGCACCCTCTGGTGGGCAGTGAAATGTTTTATTATACATTTTAACACCTTCAGAATATTTAAGATCCTTATTTCTGTGTATTCCTGAGAAAAAATCTGGGGGAATGTGAAATCTTCCTTTCATAAGCCTTATTTTCATTGGAAAAGAAAAAAGTTTTGATGAACATATTTCTATTGACTTTTCAAAGAGAATAATAAACTATTCCTCTTGATTTCTTAATTTTGCATCTTTTCTCCAACTTTGCAGTGGAAGATGGAACACCAGATACACTAGCAATAATAGCTTATACGATCTAACATTTTTAATATCTTTTAAGATTTATCAAAAGCTTCATGTATCTTATTTGATCCTCATAATTCTGTAAGGTCAGGATGGCTATGACTACCATTTTATAGATGAGAAAACTGAGACTGAGAGATTAACTGACTTAACCAGGGTTACATAGCTAGTCTGAGATAGGTTTTGAACTTGTCTTCCTGACTTCAAGTTCAGAATTCTCTACATTGTTCTACTTTGCTACCTATACATCCAAAAGTTATATACACACTAGTAAAACTCATGTCTCCAAAATTTATAAAACCTATAACTTCATCTAGATTTTTAGCAGCAGTTTTTTTTTTGGCACTTTTAATCAAGTAAAAACTTCATATGTTGAAATTGGTATTAATTTTATGTGAGAGAATGTGTATGTGTGTATATATGTGTCTGTGTGATACTTGTTCATTCAAGTTAGAGTAATTAGCTTTATTTACTTGTAAACACACACTATCAATGAATAGGTCTGGATATATCTAAAAATTAGCATAGCTGGTTTTTAAATGTGCATTTCTGGACTTATTAACACAGTAACAGAACACATTGCCAAAAAGACAAGAAATTGATTCAGTTTTCATGAGGACCTTAAATAGAGAAAAACTACTCCAGGGTCACAGAATTTATATTAAAAATTGGTATATTTGGCCAAAGGGAGAATTTGTTAAGAGTAAGCAAATTCATCTCCATTATGGGGAAAGAGGAACACCCACAATTTACATCTCATGTTCTATTGAGAGTGGAAAATTATTCCTCCAGGAAACTTAAGATATTTTCCTTTTGGGTCTATTTAAATTGATTTTTTTTTTTTTTTTTTTTTGCTCAGCCCTGTTATCTGATTGCCTTGGGAAGTGGGGGATGGGAGTGGACAGAGAACTCTTCTGACAATTTGGGTCAGATTGGTACCTGCTTAGTAAATTTTAGTCTTAAGGAGTTGCCTAGACTACACTGAGAGGCTATGTGACTTCTCCAGGCTCAGACAGTCAGAAATGTAGCAGAGACCACTAGTACTCAGGAAAACTGGCTCCACTGCCAGTTCTATCCACTATGCCATGGTGCATTTCCAGTTATTGTCTTAATAATATCAATATACACAGAGTTTACACTACATTTTTGTTACTATTTTAAATATGTATTAACACGAAGTGAGGTATTTTAGTAGACTGATGTTTGATCTTGGAGTCAGAAAAACCAAGTTCCATCTCTGACCTATACTGACTGTATGACCCTAGGGATGTCACTTACTCTCTCAGAGCTCTAGCAACTTTCTGAGTCTATAAGTTGCAAGAAGATGTTGACCTGCATAGGTAAAGGGAGTAATCTCAAAGGGAATCACTTATAACATGCATACTCTCCTTCTGTCACCAGGCCAATTAAAAGACATTATTTCATTAATGAAAGGTAATATGTTGAACTAGGGTACGGGACTCTGAGCCAGAAAAGCTTTAAATCTTACCTCTAACACAATACCTGTGTGATCATAAGCAAATAGCTTAATCTCTGAGCCTCAGGGTATTTTTTCTTAAGCTTTATCTAGATGAGATATAGACCAGTTGGATGAAATCATAGATATTTGAGTCTGACAATGCTGGGGTCCTTCAGGTTCCAAAAGCTCTCAATTGTTTATAATAGTTTATAAAATCCCACTAACTGCTTCTACTGTCCTGGGGAAGGGAAGTCTGCCTTTAAATAAAGTCCTCCCACCAAAATTCTCTTAGAGGAAGGGCCTCTGTAGTTTTATTCGTTTTGTTTCTATGCAACTTCACATGAGATGGAAATGGTTCACCTTAAAAACACTTAGAAATGTTTTTTAAAGGGGAGGAATATTAAATATATGCCAAAATTTTAATTGATTATGCGATTTTTCTTAAAGTCTCGTGAAGTAGATTTTGGAGCTACTGATCACTCTTTTTTGCACTGAATTAATCAGTAGCTCTACTTGACAGGAAACAGGTGCCCACATCAGTGTCTCAGTGTTCTAAGTGGGGGAGGGGTGGGTGAGGAGGTGCAAGTGCCTAGAAGATGCTTGAGTTCATTCATAGATGAAGTCTCAGGAGTAAAACCGTTTGGAGTTAAGAGGAAGTTTTTGTTTGTTTTTTTAATTCAGTGCAGAAAAGAACAAACCCACAGTATTTAAAAACATACAGAAGTCATTTTCAGTTTCTGATGTATCACCCCCAAGTTTCCTATACAGATCCTGAAATGGGGGTCTAAATATAGGAAAATGCTTCCACTGTGGCAGTAGGACACTAGCATTGCGCATTCCCACCCCTACCTCCTTTTCCTTCTACGTCTACCTTCAGTACCAGGACACTAGTCAGTTTCCTGAGCACCTCCTCAGCGTGTGGGTGTTCTGTGTTTTACAGGAAAGAATGTCTCTGAGTGTTGGTGTTCAGCGGAGTCACGTGGCATCCCTGCCACCCTAACTGCTGCTCTGAGAGTGTGTTGTGGGGCTGGGGCTGAGAGGCTGCGGAGAGAGGAAGGCTGAAGGGAAAATCTGCGTTGAGAGACGCGGACTGGAGACAAAAGTACTCTGCTGGGTCAGCCTTCATTTCGGCTTTGTCACAGTAGCCCCGACAATAAATAAGGAAGCTCCTGCCCCACTGGACAAGCAGGAGTGTCTAGACTGGGTATGGGAAACTGAGTGTGTACTGATGCTTGTTTCAGTGGAGGCAAGGGGACAAAGTGCAGAGTTATGCCTCAGGCTTCTCTAACCTTTACATTTTTTTGGAAAAGATAGAGATTATCCTAGAACTAGAGAGCGCTCCTCCCTTCTCTCCTCTCCCCATTTCATTGGAACCTAGAGCCTCCCGTCAGCTTCACTTGGAGATCATTTTTCTTGCAGTTGGTGGAAGTTCCCAAGGCTGGGGAAGAAGACCTTCCTTCGGTACAGCTTCAGCACTGTTTGTAATGGTATATATGTGTATATTAGAGAAAGACTATAGATCAACTCGTTTTCAACGCTGCTCTCAGAACCTGAAAGGAGGGGGAGGCCTGGGAACCAAGAACAGGAGGATCTCCGCGCAACCTGGAGAGTGGGGGAGGGATTTCGGAGTCTAAGTGAATGCGTACGGGGCGATCCAGTAAATCCCTCCTTGCAACGTGTTTCTCAATGTATAAATAGTGCAACAATACACAGACTGGGGGAGGGGGAGAATCCGAGAAGCTGGAGGCTCATCTGCAGAGAAGAGAAAGTGCGTGTTCTCCTAAATCTCCCAGATCCTTCTCCCAGATCCAGGAGCCTCAGCTACTGCCGCTGCCACGGCAACTTGGCAGGCTTTAGGACTTTCTGAGACTTACATGGAAATTTCTTGACTTGAGAGACCTGAGTTCTGGGCACCAGGAGCTCTTATCTTCGTTGTCATTACCAGAGGTTCTTCATCTCCGACGGGACCACTTTGGAGTTTTCCTCCCCCGCCCAGTCTGAGATGGATGGATAGTATCTTGACCTGCTGTGTGGTCTTCTTTTTGGCTACAAAGTAACAACGGTGCCGGGGCTTAGAGAAACAGGGCAGGGGAGCTGCCCAGTGGATGCGCGCTCTGCACCGCGCTTGGTTTTGCGTAGCTTCCTCTCTTTTTGAAATGCCAAATAACTAGGGGCGGGGTGGGAAGGTGAGCTCTATGGGCGTCAAGGGGAACCCCACACTTGGACAGCAGCCCTTCTCGCATCAATCTTTCCTTTATTTCTCACCAGCCGCTCCAGGTCTGTGCTCAGTACCTGAATAGGCTGGCCAGAGGTAGGGCAGGTTAGGGCTTTTCACACTCAAGCCTATAGCCTAAGGATGGATATACCCGTCTGCGCTGCGTAGCCAGCAGAGGCACGTCGAGCACACGGACCTTTACTGTTGCCTGGTTCCCTAGCTTGGGGCACAGAGCTGCTGAGGGAGGCAGAAGACTTCCCCATCAGCCTCCTGCTTGGTCCTGCCTCTGCCTCTTCTGGGAGCATCCACTCAGATCAATCGAAGAAGAACATCGTTGGGCACGGGGTCAGCCTCCAGAGTCGAGTACTTGGCCCAAGACCCAGTCTAGGATAGCTGGTGGGGACGTTTCTGGGGTCCATGTACTCGCCCGCTCGTCTGTGCATGCCAGTTACTATATTTCGGGAGCCTTGGGTTTCTTCTCTCCCTCTCTGGAGGCAGTTAAGGGAGGCGACAGGATTATGAAAGAAAAGAAAAAAGCCCCAAATCCTCAAGAGCCTTCAAAGTGACAGGCTCAAAGACCAGGTCTAGACTAATCGTGTGTGGCCCCCCAGACCTGGTAGCGATTGACACTTTCTTCCTCTTCCTCCTTGGCTCACCCGCCCTCTCCACCCCCTGACCCTAAGAGGTTTGTTGGCTGGCTGCTTCCCCGCCCCCAGGCCGCGGCGGTCGGGCAGGCGGGTAGCCGGGGGCTCCATCCACGCCGTCCCGCTCGCATGAGACCGCTTCCCCCGCCGCTGGCGCCCCCCTCCCCGCGCCCGTGGTGATGCCATGCCCCGCAACCACGGGGGAGGAGATGAGGGCGGCTCCGCCGGGCTCTGGCTGAAGAGCAGCGCGGCGGCGGGCGGGGGGCGCCTGGCTACGGGCATGAAGGATGTGGAGGCGGGCCGGGGCCGCGTGCTCCTGAACTCGGCTGCCCGCGGGGACGGCTTGCTGCTGTTGGGCACCAGCGCCGGCGCGCTCGGCGGCGGCGGCGGCTTCAGGGAGAACCGCCGGGCGAAGCACGGAGCCCGGATGAGCCTGCTGGGGAAGCCGCTGGCTTACAACAGTAGCCAGAGCTGCCGGAGGAACGTCAAGTATCGGCGGCTGCAGAATTATCTGTACAACGTACTGGAGAGACCCCGAGGGTGGGCGTTCATCTACCACGCGTTCGTGTGAGTACCCCCCGAGGCATGCCGCCGCGGGCTGAGCTGCCAGCAGGCGGCGGGCGCGGGGAGCCGTGCAGTGCAGTGTCGTGCTGTGGGTGGCACCCGCGTCGTGCCTCCTCCGCACCGACTACTGCTCCGGGAGTGCATGTGGCCATGTGCCCCGCGCCCCGGAAAGCGCGCTCTCCCCCGCCCGCTGCCCGCGCCTCCATCCAAGAACCCTGGATGGGGCGCCCTGGCGTGGAACTGTTTTTCTCACACCCTCACACTCTTACATACACACACACACACACACACACACACACACACACACACACACACACACTCACACGCTTCCCCCTCACTTTGACCCCAGGTTCTTTATACTCCTGAACTTGCCCCGTTCTCATGCCAGGCAATATTTGTGCTTCTTTCCTTAGCGTCTGCTGGGCAGGATGTGCGAGAGGCAGGTAGAGTCGGGAGTAGGAGGGTTTGGTGGTGTTAAAACGGAAACTCTTCAGTAGGGTAGGGAACCAAGCCCAGTGACCTGAAGCTGGAGTTGCAGACTGAAGACTTGAAGGTTTACTGGGCAGTGAGTGGTCTAGAGGCTGGTGGAAGAGAGGGAGATGTCAGAGATGTAGGAAACAGAAGACTTGGAACCTCAGTAATAATCATTAGGGTTCAATAAGGAAAAGATGGTATGGTATTTAAGGGAGAAAAGCTGCTGCACTTTAGTCTACCCCGGAAGCCGACTTCACCACCTCCACAGGACAACAAATGTGTTGGGACATACAGCCCGTTCGTTAATGGCTAAGAGAAGTTAGCCAAGGTCTGGGAAGAAACTGCCTATCGAAAAGACACATAGTAACAATAATGATAAAACTAAAAACTGGCGTTCTAGTTATTGCGGCTGGGTTTGGAGGTGGTGTTGGAACGTAGAATATGCGCAAGCCTTATAATAGCGGAGACCTCCGTTGTGGGGCTCAGTCTTCTCCAAATCTGATATTAATAAGATGCTTCCTGAAGTGGCAGGAGCTGCTTCAGACGCCTGGGCAAGGGATCCGGCAGGAGTTGAGTTTCCAGGAGCACCATCTTGGCTCTAAGTCAATATAAAGTGTGTGTGTTTAAGCAAAACCCTCACCAGCTAGCAGTGAATGCTTAATGAGAAAATGATTAGAAGCAAATGTTGACTTTTCCCTTAGGCATTTAAAACCTTCCACTGGTTTACTACTGTTTTCCCCACAAGGTCCATTCATCCTCTCAATCCTTTTCCTACTGCAGCTTTGTGCATCTGGCCATTTTAATGCTGTTTTAGAAAGCTCACCTTTCCTGCCTTTTCCCTACCCTCCAAATGAAATTATGAATCAGTTTTACAAAGCGATGCTTGTAGAGAAAGTTATCAATGCATTCCTTATGTCCTCTTGAATCTTTCTTTGAAAGGTGGCTTGCCTAGATTTTTGTATGCACTGTCTAAGGAAGTGTTTCCAAATATTTTCATCTAAACATAGTACTCACTGTTATTGGGTCATTGACATACTAGCCTGAAACATTTTTCCAATAAGAAAGTAAAAGCTGAATTAATATGTGATTCCTGAGTTTGACCAGGTGGAGCTCTGCACTCTGTGGGACTCTGGAGTGTGCAGTTTTTATAGTTCAAGATGGGACTAGACCCGGGTCCAACTTAACTCCATCAACTTCACATGTTATGCTTTATACCTTCCAAGGAGAAGGTTATTGTATCATAATTAAAACAAAAAGTACCAGTGATCATTTTGAATGTTCTTTAAATTGCAATATATTCACATGTGTTTCTAGGAATATTTTACTCTAAATTATGGACATATTAGTTGTGTTTTGGGTGTTCAACGCTTAGTAACATTACAGATCCCTACTAAATTCATTGGTATGTATTAGTATGATATTTAACAAGAATACACTCAGAATATTCTGTTGTTGCTTCTTAATTAAAAAAATACAATTTATAGGTTTGTGAATTTCAAGGTAAATTATTGAATATGGGAGAATATTTTCAGCTCCTAAGATTATAATATGTCCATTGTATTTCTAAGTGTGGTCCTACATCATATTATCTTCTTTACAATAACTTTTTGAAGCCTTACTCTTATTTAAAGCAGTCTTTCGTTCCCCATTAATTTCAAAGTAGTTTTGTTAATTGTCTTAAAAACAATAATAAATTCATCATAAATGAACCTAAGGATATCTTTTAGTGGTAGCAAGAGGTGGGGACAGAACTTTGTACACATCAATATAACCAAGAATGAAGTTTTTCATGTGCTTTTTTGAAAGTATGCTGCAGTTCCCAAGGAATTGGAAAGGGGTGCTAGATCCACACTAACAGAAAAAAAGAGGGAATTGCTCTTTCTTTTCCCTTTCTCTTGGAAAGTTGTACGAAGCTTCCAAAGGTCCTTTGTAAAATTGTTATCTTGGCTGTTACCAGTTAGCAATTCATATAGCCTGGAAGATAATAGATTTCTCAAAAAGCTAATGAAGGCATAGTTGGTTGGAATACCTCTGATAATTATATTAATAATAAAGGACTTTGTAAGAAAATTATTTCTAGAAAAGTGTGACTAAATAATAACATGACTTGCCAGCCTGGGAATCCCCAAATCCTACTTTAATAACAGTTTTTGTAGCATGTATTTTGCCAAGAACAAGTATATGGTGATTAATGAGGTACTTTAGGGATAGATTTACTTAGCAGACCAACATTTTCACTGCCAAGAAACAAGGAAGGCACATCTAAAGTTATGCTTCATGTAGAGGAAGATTCCTATTAAGTAGGTAGAAGTTGTTATTAAATCATTGTGATGGTATAAAAATAACATCTACAGGTTTTTGTTAGCAAGTATTAAAGCCTAGGACTATTAGAGAATTCAAAAGACTCCTCAGTTCTTTTCCTTTGGTGAATATTCTTGGGAAAATGAGGACGATGGAGAATGGCTTGGGATCAGATATAGTTAGTAGTGATGGCTTAGTAGTGATAGTGGAGTGAAGAAAGTGGAGGAAACATTCAAATGTATGGTTTTTATGTTTATTAGTGGCCATTAAGGATGATTATTTCTTGTATCTTTTAACTTTGTTAAGGGATAGGGATAGAAATTGAACCTGTGATTTCACTGGCACAGCAAACTCCTGGGATGAGGAAATTCTCTCTCCCAATGCTGACTGGCACCTTCTGGGATACTAAATAATTTTAGTTGCCTAGCCCTAGAGCACTGAGAGATTGTGACTGGTTCATGGTCACATAGTCAGTATGTGTAAGGACAGAAGAACCCAAGTTTTCCTGGCACTGAGACAAGCTCTCTTATCACCACATCATTTAACAATTTTTTTTTTTGTTTGTTTGTTTGTTTTATTAAATAGCTGTTTAATTAGGTATTTTAAAAGGCAGGTATGTCTGCTTTTGGCTCTTTCTATCATTTAGGAGAGTGATACAAATGTGAAGTTATATGTTTTTCTGAATACTTTTCTTCCCCTCTTCTTTTGCCTTTTAAAATAAGTCTCTCTTTATGTTGTTAATAAAAGAAAACATGAAGGGGATCCATAAATAAGTTTGTGGGGGGGGGGAGGGTGTTTGCAGAACTAAAAGGGAAAAAGTATGCTGCAGACACATACAAATCACAGTTTTACTTTTTTAAGCCTCTAAGTTATTGTATCTTAACTTAGACAATTAAATTCTAGTTCTATGATCTGTGCTTTAAAGAAAACCTTATTGTAAGCTAGGGATAGGAAACTATCAAAGTGAGTGTTAAAATTTTCTAAAGTCAATATGTGTAGAGATGTTCAAGTTTCAAAGGTTCCTAGGATGAGGATAGAGATCATTTCTTTATAAAGGAAAAGGACATTCAGGTCTCAATTCTACCACCAATATAAAATGATTTATCACCTGGGTAAGGTTACTCTCTTGTACGTTAGTGTCCCCTTTTGAGAAATGAAGCTAATAACTCATGTAATGTTATAAAAAATATCCCATGTTTAGAACACACTTTACTGTTTGCAAATTACTTCATTCGTCAGCTTGATGGTACAATGGATAGAGCACTAGACACAGAATCAGGAAGACCTGAGTTCAGATTCAGTCTCAGGCACTTACTAGTTGTGTGACTCCTTGTGACTCTTATTTGTCTCAATTTCCTCAATTGTAACATGAACATAACAGTGCTACCTCTCAGGGTTGTTGTGAGCATCAAATGAGATAATATGTGTAAAGCACTTAGCATAGTGCCTGGCATATAGTAGAGCTTGTATAAATTTTCATTCCCTTCCCTGCATTATTATTCCAAATATATAGATGAAAAATATAAGACTCACTTGTACTCAGTCACACAGGTAGTTAAATGACTACTCCAGAATTCAGTCTCAGATCGTCTAATTCCAAATCCTGAACTCATTCTACCCAAGCTGGCCTACTGACACCTATAAGAGGGGTAAAATGAGAAATATATGTATGTATACAAATATATCACATATGCTGTATGTGAAAGTACTTTGAAAAGTATAAGCATGAAGTGTAACCTGGGTTGGCTCTCATCTCCCACTTTCTCCTATATACCCCAAAAGTAAGGTACCAGAGTTGTGTGTCTTGATAAAGTTGTAGTTCAATGATGCCTACTCTGTAGAGTGTGCTTAATTACTGACAATATATTATTAATGTCATTTCAAGATCATTGACTTCTTTGACCATTTATTAATTTGTATTTCCAGTGAGTCAGCTAGCATTTATTAAGCACCTATCATGTGCCAGACACTGTGCTGAGTGCTAGATTTTTAATATATGCATTTTGTAATTCTGTGTCCTTAGCAAAAAACACTTACCACCTTTGTATTAAGAATGCCATTCTTTTTACTCTGCTCATATAGTAATATGGAATATTTTATTTTATTTATTCATTTTGAACTTACATACAAAAGGACAAAAAAAATTCCCATATACACAGCACAGTACAAAAAGAGGAGTCAACATAAAATCATGAATTTTCATTTCAAATTGTTTATTTTTTTTGAAAAACCATACAATAAATACTAGACATTCTTCTCAAAGCTACCCTTCTTTTCTCTGCTTCTTTCTCATTTTTCATTTCTTCTTTGCTGTGAATATTTTCTCCCTCCTCTTATCCTAGGCTCCTATAAGATACTAATATGTATATATGTACATATTTATATATAAATAACATATGTAAAACCATACTATACACAATTCCATTTATCAGCTCTTTCTCTAGATATGGATAGCATCTTCCTTCCTAGGTCCTTTGCAGTTGATTTGAGTATTTATAATATCAGAATGACTTAGTTGTTCAAAGTTGTTTTTAGAACAATGTTGCTATTACTGTGTACATTGTTCTCTTGCTTCTGCCCACTTCACTCTTCATCATTTCATGCAAGTCTTTCTATGTTTTTTCCTAAAATCAACCAGCTCATCATTTCTTAGAGCACAGTAGTATTCCATCACAACTATATATATATATATATATATATATATATATATATATATATATATATATATACATACACCACAACTTGTTTAGGCAATCCCCTATTGATGGGCATCCACTCAATTTCCAGTTCTTTTCTACCAAAAGGAGAGTTCTAATATTTTATGGCATATGAACTCTTTTCCTTTTTCCCCAATTACCTTGGAAAACAGACTTAATTATGGTATTGCTGGGTCATAGGGTATACATAGTTTTAGAACTCATTGGGCATAATTCCAGATTGCTCTGTAAAAGGGTTAGAGTTCACAATTCCACAGACAAAATTCCACAGTATCCTAACTTTTCCACATCCCCTTCAACATTTGTCACTTTCTCCTTCCATCATTTTAGGCAGTCTGATAGATGTAAGATACTATCTCAAAATTGTTTTAATTTGCAGGTCTCTAATCAATAATGATTTGTAACATTTTTTCATATGACTATATATTGTTTTGATTTTATTGAAAAACTGCCTGTTCATATCTTTTGACTATCAATTGGGGAATGACTCATATTCTTATAAATTTGACAAAGTTCTTTATATATTTGAGGTATAAGACCTTTGAGAAACAATATGAGATATTTTAACACTAGCTATTTGATCATTTTCCACTTGGATGTATATTTCAAGAGTATCCTGTTGGACTTAGAACATATTGAAAAGTGTTAAAAAATGAGGAGCTGATAATTGGGAAAATTGTCAATAATATAAAACCCAAGGAAAGCAAATTTCCAAATAGAATGAAGTCATGACACAAGAGCACTTGTAAACAAGGAAGACAGCCAGCTGCCTTTAGATAATTGCTTGCAAAGAAGTGCCAATTTTAATTTTTAATTGCAAATGGCTATTTTGGCAAGTGAAAATGCCAACAGAGTATCTTTTATCTTAGCACAGAGGCACGAAGCAACTTGAAACCCCCTTGTAATATAGCAGCCACTAATAGTTCTGTTTTATGATCTGTGGGTGTTTCTATTTTAATTTCCTAAGTCTTCAATTGTTTACAAGAAACCTACACGTGTAGTTTTATTGGGTTGCTAACTGGAACACAGATTGTCATAATGAGTGGTGCTTTTCAAAATAGGTAAAATGATTTTATAATTCTTGATATTGTAGATGATTTGGAAGACTGACTGTTTAAATATACTACTACATGCCAGCATTTTACAAAAATAAAAGTTATAGAGAATTTTAATGGTCTTCAGTTTTGATATTTAGGTAAAAATAATTAGGGAGAGGGATGAAATTTGTCCTAGATAAGTATAGTCTCACTACCAATGTAAGCTGGTACTTTCTCTGCAACTCATAGTCTTAGAATTGCCCAGTGCACTAAGGGGTTAATTGACTTGCCCTGAGTCACAGGACCAGTATGTGGCAGAGGTAATATCTGACTTCAAGTCTTCCTAACTCCCAGCCTAGATCCCTATGCTACTTTTCTTATAAAAACCAATCTGAACTCTGTGTATGCCTTTTACTTTGGCAAAAGAGGGTTTTGCATGCAAGTGGACTTTTTTAGATTTTTAAAAAATTGTTTCAGTAATAAGACAAATGGCAGATGTGAGCTGAAGATTTTTAAAGTATCTTAAAGTCTTATATCAAAAAGTGTGGACCTTGATCATTTTATATTTCAAAGGTTTTTTAAGTTTAATCTCATATATTTCAAAGATTTTTTAAGTTTAATCTCATGATATGGTATGTGACAGTTCTTTTTAGAGCATAGTTCCAAAATCAGAGTTTCGGAGTTTTTATTTTAATTATTTGCAATGTAATCCTAGCATCCCTGCTTCATGTTGGTCAGAGATAGGATTTACTTACAGACTGTTAATCATCACTCATGCAGCACCCGGGCCATTTAGGCCCAATAGGTACTAGAAAACACTGGGAGGGAGGGTAAGAGACAGACAGACAGATAGACAGATAGAGACAGAGAGACAGAAGCAGAGACAGAAAGACAGTGAGAGACAGAGATAGAGAGACAGAGACAAAGACAGAGAGACAGAGACAGATACAGAGAGACACAGAGAGATACTGTCAATATCAAAGTTCACCAGCCCTACAAATGTTTGATGCTTTTACTGATTCAGCCTCTTATACTCTGGACCCTGTTCATCTGAATTATTGCTGCTTGATGAATTCATTGTACTCTCCAAGTAACTAGGGAAGAATAAAATTCACAAATGAACCCCACTCCCAATCAAAGTAACATTTAGGAAGTGGAATGAATGATTTCAGGTATCCCTTCAACATTAAAGTGAAGGTTGAATGACCTCTGGTATATGTTGTAGTAAGGGGGAATTTGGGGAGTCACGTCTGGGTTGCATTAAATAGCCTTTGAGGTTTTTCCTTAACTCTGAGATTCGTTGATTCTCATTAACCTCTCACTAAAGTTTTTTTTTTTCAGTGATCAAAAGTCTATTTTCTCTCCCTCCAGGCTCTTTGATGCCCACTGAAAAAAAGAAGAACAAAACCCTTGTAACAAATAAGCACTTAAGCAAAACAAATAACCACATTGGCCATGTCCAAAAGATTTATGCCTCATTCTGAATCCTGGCTTCATCACCTGTTAGGCAGGAGATGGGTAGCAAGCTTCATTGTATTCTGTATATAAATTCTATCTGTTAGTTCAAAGTAAAATCTTGCTTATAACAAAAAATCATATTACCTGATCACCCCCACCTTAAAAGTAATTTGATTTTTTAATGGTATTGTGTTGGGTGAAATGCAAGAAAATATAATACATACTGTTCGTCAATGTTTAATCAAACATGAAGACAAATGAATAATTTGAATGTGTATGGATGGTATTATGGTCAGGACTAGGTGAGAATCCAGGAAAGTGAGGAGTGTCCTTTCCCCTTTTATATTCTAGGGAGTTAATTTTTTAGGATAATATAAAGTATTATTAATCGTATTCTGTGTCTTGCTAGTCTGTACAAACACACCATCAAACCAATCTGAATGACTCACTAGTTAGTTTAAGATGTGCCCAAACATCTTTTCCTTATTATCTTTTTCAGTGTTTTCAAGACATAAAAAGTGACACATAGCCTTCTTTTTACTGAATTTAGTGTGACATAACTAATGTTGCATACTATCCAGTCCAATGTAAGCTCCTTGAGGGAAAGTACTAATTCATTTGTTTTTTGTTTTATGTGTATACATGATACCCGTACTTTTGAGGAACGGGGAAGGGGACCTAATTAGTTTAGGAAGATGGATCTCTGGTTTCATTGATGTAAGTTACTCCTGGTTTTGAAATTCTCTTTACCAGTATAAGTCAGCCACTCTTTTATAATTTATCTACTTAAAGTGTAGCACTGAGAAGCTGTCTTTTGACCTTTTCACACAGCAAGCACTTGTTAGAGGTAAGACTTACTTGAACCCAGGTCTTCATGATCTAACACTATCCCTGCATCCTGAGCCATTGCCAGTTTTCCTGATCTATATCTGGCCACTGAACCCAAAAGGCTCCAGAGGAGAAAATAAAGATGGTGACTTTGCACAACCCTCCCTCACTTAAATCCAATTGATTTGCAAATCATGGCATCATCTCTCTGATGTCATGGTCCTCTTTGAGAACAAAGTACAAACCACATACACAACAACTGTCCATTATATAATCCTACTTCTCCTTTCCCACATAATAGGAAATGTGTGAATTGTGAAAATAGTGTTGAATTGAATGGAACATTCAAACAAGAATTGAGAATTAGGATAGATTCATTATTTGTATAATTGAAACAAGTGAAGCATATGGCATTTTAATAAATCAAAAATTAAAACCTAATGGAAGACATAGTTTTACAATTGGTAATAATGTGATGTTATATAAACCACAAGGTTGGAGTAGACTCTACTCATTAGAAAAGGGAGTCAACAGTGTCAGGTGACTCAAAAGTTAAGGAGGGTGGAGATTGAGAAAAGGCCTTTGGATTGGATAATTATTGAGTCACTGGTAACTTTTGAGAGAGCAGTTTCAATATTAATGGCAGGGACCAAAGTGAGATTTCAAGAAGCTGCACAGAAAGTTTGTGATGAGAAAGTATAAGCATCTGGTATAATTTTTTCAAAGACAATAGAAAATTGTCTTTGAAAATGAGGTCAAATATAGATTCACAAGATCCTATATTTAGAGTTGAAAAGGACCTCAGAAGTCATCTAGTCTAGGGGTTTCAAACTCATGGCTATTAAACTTCTGGCAGGCTGAACCAGATTAAAAAGTAATTGAGAAGTGTTTAAAAAAATAAATAAAAATACATGAAAACGTAGATAATGCTCATTTGTGGTTTTCTAAGTCAATATGCAGTGTACGAATCCATTTGTATTTGAGTGGTTCTAGTTCAACTGTTTCATTTTATTGAAGCAAAAAGAGGTTAATGACTCACCCAAGTTTATGGGGGTAATTAGAGGTATGGTAACTGGATTGAACAGAAGAACCAGAAGCAGGATTTTTTTAAGTGTTGGAAGAATAATATATACTTGTAGGCACAGAGAAAGGAACCAGTAGAGACTGAGAGTTGAATGAGAAACAGTAGGATTTCTGGAGCAAGATTGTTGAATAAGATGAAAGGCAAAGGGAGAGGAGTCTACCTTAGCAGGAGTTGCACCAACACCTTATTCAAAACGACATTGACTACTTCATTTCAGTACAGTAGAAGCAGAATATAGAAAGTCTGTACTGACTCCTTGTCCCAGCTTTCCAAAATGAGTCATCTTGATAGATCTTCTGGGTTTGTCAGAATAATATTAGTCTTTCTCTTTTCTCCCTTTTAGTTTCAGTTTATCTGCATGTTTAACATTTTCCCTCATTCATTGCTTTATCTTTCTATTCTATTCATTGCAATGTCTCCAGTTTTACCACAATCTATTCCTGAGCTTTCGGGAGCCGTACTTCTCCACTTTATTGCCTGGCATCATTTGTTCCTCACTCTAAAGGAACCTCCTAGAGCGAGCTAATAATGCACTAACACTTAAAACCATAAGCAGGCCCCGAGGCTACCTGGTGTAAGTGGCAGTTGCAATCTAATTGAATTCAATGCCTTCTGCTCTTTAATTCAACACTGACCTCAGGCAGGACAACCACTGAGAGGTAAGGAATTCCATTTTCCTTATTCATCAGTGCAGAAGTTTTATTTGTTTTATTTTTGTTGTTGTTCTTTTGGGTTGATTTGTTGTTTTTTAATGACCGGAGTTGCGGGTAGTGGTCAGCATTTATTTAGGAAAATCCTAAGATAGAACTAAAAACTGCTGTGAACACTTCCGTGGGGTCCGCGTGAAATGGCACCTGCTGTTGGGTTTTTTCTAGTATATCTATATCTGTATCTATCTATCTATCTATCTATCTATCTATCTATCTATCTATCTATCTATCTATCTATATCTTACAGTTCTAAATGGAGATTTTGAGGAAAGGGAGGGGTAGAATGGGGTAAATTATCTCACAAGAAAGAGGAGCAAAAGAGTTTTTATAGTGGAAGGGCAGAGGAAGGGTATGGGTGGCAGACAACACTTGAACTTACTGTCATTGGAATTGGCTCAAAGAGGGAATAACAGACAGTTGGGTATGATAGAAGGAAGGGTGAATTAGGGGAGGCAATCAGAAACAAAACACTTTTGGAGAGGGACAAGGTGAAAGCAGGAAGGGGGAGGAGGAGGAGGAGAGAGAGAGAAAGAGAGAGAGAAGGAAAAATGGGGAAATAGGATGGAGGGAAAATACACAGTAATCATAACTGTGAAAAAAAAATTATAGCAAGTTTCTCTGGTAAAGGCCTAATTTCTCAAATATATACTGAGTATAGCACTAAGTCAAATTTATAAAAATAAGAGCCATTCCTCAATTGATAAATGGCTAAAGAATATGAACAAGCAGTTTTCAGATAAAGAAATCCAAGTTCAGATGAAGAAATCATATAGTCAAAGAAAAAAATGCTCTGTCATTGTTTTTAGAGGAATGCAAATTAAAATAACTCTGAGGAACCACCTCACACCTATCAGATTGGCTAATATGACAGAAAAGAAAAATAGCAAATATTGGTGGTCATATGGAAAAAAAAGGAGCACTGTTGTTGGAGTTGTGAACCAATCCAACCATTCTGGAAAGCAATTTGGCATTATGCCTAAAGAGATAAAACCATGCATACCCTTTAACTCAGCAATATCACTTCTAGGTCTGTATTCCAAAGAGATTTTTTTACAAAAGGAAAATATATATATATATATATAATATTTAGAGCAGTTCTTTTTGTGGTAACAAAGACTTGGAAATTGAGGAGATGCCCATCAGTTGGGGAATGGGTGTGCAAGTTGTGGTATATGATTGTGATGGAAAACTATTGTACTATAAGAAATGACAAGTAGAATGCTTTCAGAAAAATCTGGAAAGACTTACATGAACTGATGCAAAGTGAAATGAACAAAAGCAGAACATTGCTTACATAGTAAGCAGTAGAACAGTTACATAGTAACATCACTACTGTATGATAATCAGTCATGAAAGACTTATCTATTATTAGCAATACAATGATCCAAGACAATTCTAAAGTACTTATGAAAAATGCTCTCCATGTCTAGAGAAAGAACTGACAACATCTGAATGCATATTGAAGCATACTTTTTTTTAATTTTATTTTGGGATTTGGTTCTGTTTGGTTTGGTCTGTGTTTTCTTTCACAACAGACTATTATAGAAATATGTTTTGTATGACACATACATATACACACATATAACCTATATCCAATACTTGCCTTCTCAATTGGGTGAGAGAAGAGGGAAGAAGGGAGAGAATTTGGAACTCAGGATTTTAACAACTGAATGTTAAACATTATTTTTATATGCAATTGGAAAAATTAAATATTCAAAGGATATATTTTCTGTTTAGCACACAACTGTGCATATTTGAGAAAAAAGACAAACATGGATTGTTATTATCAGAATTACTAGAGATTGAGTGTCTTGAGACAGAAAGGTGTAAACACTTTTTGAATGTATTCTTTTAGTTGTATTTAAATAGTAACATTGTTATTATTGTTATTAGAAATTTACAGCACAGATAATCCTTTAGCATTTTAGAAGTTAATGTTAGCAATGTTGCTACTGCTAAGACTTTTGCCTAGTGACATCAAGAACATTAATTGCAATTATAAGACCATACCCTTAAGATTTCAAGAATTAAGGCTACCTAGAGAAGTAAACTGGAGTTTGTCATAACATCCTGGAGAGGACTGTGATTTCTTCCATTCAGAGTTGACCATCCTGATCAAGAATAAAACCCAATCATGCTAACATTCTGTTCCAGAAATATTTGCAAGTTTATAAATTTAGAGCTGGAAGGGACCTTAGACACCATCAAATCCAACTTTTTTATTTTATGGATGAAGAAACTGAGGCAGAAAGGCTAAATGATTTGCCCTAGTAAGTAGTTGATGCAGGTTTAGAGCCCATACTTGCTAACTCCAAATGCTGTTCCTCATCCATTATGCCACATTAATGCCAAATGCTTAGGTGGATTTTCTTCTATTGTTAGCTCCTTAGAGCCCTCATGTGTCACATCATTTCTCTCTTCAAGATAATAGTATTGTTTTTAAGCACAACATTCATGTAATTGTAGTATCAATTATTTGTCTTTAAAAGAGTAGGTATAAAACTCTGATAAACAATGTACCCAAGCAAAGGAAGATTAGTCCAGCTGCAATAACCCAAATGGTAAAAAAAAAAAAATTGAGATATTTAAGCCTCAGAGGGGAGAAAACTTATGGGGAGATGACATCGTTGTTTAGATGTTTTTCAATCATGTCTGAGTCTTTGTGACTCCATTTGGGGTTTTCTTGGCAAAGATACTGAAATTATTTGCTATTTCCTTCTCCAGATCATTTTACAGATGAGGAAACTGAGGCAAACCAAGTTAAATGACTTGCCCAGGGTCACACAGCTAGTAAGTGTCTGAGGCCAGATTTGAACTCAGCAAAATGAGTTCTTCCTGACCCCAGGTCAGTAGTCAACTGTGCCACCAGGTTCCTGGGGAACATGACAGCTATCTTCAGATATTTGAAAAGTTGTCATATGGAGACAGGATAAACTTGCTTTGTTAGAACTGAAGTAGGAATATCAGGGCAAAGTGTCAGAGAAGCAAATTGAAGCTTGATAAAAGGAAAAATTACCTAAGAGTTAGAACTATCCAGTGGTGGAATTGGCAAGGTGATGGATTTCTTCTCATTGAAATTCTCCAGACAAAGACCAGAAGATCATGTGACAGGTGATTTCTATAGAGAATTCTTGTTAAGACATGGGTTAAACTTGATGATCACCAAATTCACCACCAACTCTGAAATTACAAGATTCTTTGGGGTTACCTACAATTACTGTAGTGGGAGATAAGTGCAAATAATCTAGGGACAAGATGATGAAGGCTTGAACAAGGGTAATAATTTTGGACACAAAAAGGAAGGGATTTGTAATAGAAAAGGAAGAGAAAAGTCAAAGCAAAGGCCATATTATAAATAGTCAATAAATGTACTGAGAAAGGGAGAGGAAGGAGTTTATGAGGGATCTAAAGTTTTTGAGAATGGGTAGCTAGTAGAATATTTATATTAGTGACATAAAAAGGGCCATCTGGAGTGGGGAGGGTGATTTTGAGAGGAAGTTGATGGATTTAATTTTACACACCACTAAGTAGGATGATGAGACATCAAAGCAGAAATGGCCATTGGCTACTTGGAGAAACACAATTGGATTCTGGGAGAGAAGAGGGAGCTGGAAATGTAGATTATCAGAGTGAAGACTTTGGTTGAAACTGGGAGTGAGGAGAGAGAAAGAGAGGCAGACATACACAGAGACACAGAGACAGACACAGAGGTAGGCACAGAGACAGAGAGAAAAAAGGAGCAAAAGAGTCAAGAATTGAGGTTTTTGATAAACTAACATTTAGAGTTCAGGAGGAAGAACAGTGAAGGAAATGAAGAGTTAAAATCAAACTAATAGAATAGAAAAAAGCAGGATAATATAATGGAAAGAAGTCAAGTTCAAATCTTGGTTCTACAGTCCTTGTGATCTTGTGCAAGCCACTGAATATTGCTGAGCCTCAGTTTCCACATTTGTAAAACATCTATATTTTGTGTTCCTAGACTTATGGAGGACAAGGGAAGAAAGAATCATTAATATGTATCATTAGCAGGAAATTGAGTTTGAGGGGTCATTTTGAGTATATGTGTCATGAAACAAGTTAAGTTGTAGATTTATGAGGGAATGAGTAGTGAGATGCTGAAATAATAGAAAGAAGGTTTATATACCATACATTTAAAACTTTGGTAGTTAATGG
This sequence comes from Bettongia penicillata ogilbyi, assembly GCA_023548195.1. Lineage (NCBI taxonomy): Eukaryota > Metazoa > Chordata > Mammalia > Diprotodontia > Potoroidae > Bettongia > Bettongia penicillata. The sequence goes on along the minus strand of JAJHZJ010000032.1, from coordinate 3,334,007 downwards.
ACAAAGAAATGACAATGTCCTTGAGGGACCTAGAGAATAAATGATCATGCAGATGTGGTAGTTGTCAGGAACATAAGGAGAAGAGAGTAGATTTAGTAAAGTTATGGAGAGTATGCTAGTAAGTCAACCACTGATAAATAACAAGATGGATAAACAGCATGATGTTTGATAACATGTCTTTGTACTGGACCACTTCTGCATGTTACTGACTTTTTCCAAGATTATTTTCAACAGAAATGTAAATAACATATAGCAGAGGTAAATTCAGAGCTGAGAATTTGCATAGCAAAAGGGCTATCCGTTGAAATCTTGGGTCTTGGTGAGATAGGCATTAATATAGCAGACTGTGAAGTTTAGTCTACACAGGAAATCAAATTTGTTTAGAATAGCCTGAATAATTTAGAAAGGTTTGAAGAACTGAAGTTGTCTGGATTAGGGTAAAAGGAAGGTTCAGTAGGTAGGTTAAGGCTGTCGTTGCAGAAGAGAGCTGAGTTTGAGATCTTGAAGGAGTGATTTAATGTTTCTTCTGGGACTGAAAAATTTTTACATTTCGAAAGTGTTGATGCCTTTCTCATGAGTACTGAAAGTGGGGGAAACACTGAAGATTAAGAAGAGGGAAGAGAGGGACAAGGGCATTTTTTAAAATGAAGAATTACATTTAATTCTTAGAGGTAGCCTAAATATCCCTTTGCAATAATTTTAAGGAAGTACTAGTATTGAACAATGGGAGGAAAGTTGGACCAGGTATTTGACTGTTAAAGAAACATACCCAAAGAAGATCATACTACTAGCAAATGGTTTAACATAGAACAAAACCCAAATTTTATCCAATATGTCGCTTTATCTAATGTCTTATCTAATGTCTCCTGCCACATTATATGGAAATTTTAGCAATAGTTGATCTTGGCTTCAAGATGTTTAACTTGCCTTTTTTTCTAATTAAAAATTTGTTCCTAAAAGCTCCCTTAGCTACTGAAAGGAAAGAAGTCATGGGTTAATTTAGCAAATGATAACATTTTTACTAGTGTCAACAAGTAGTTTTGTAAATGAAAAAAACTGGAAACCTTAGGACATTTTCAATGCAAACATTAGAATTTGTGATATCAGCAGCTTCCGTGTGGTTTAAATTGCATTTTCATTGTGGTCTCATATTGACAAATGCTTAGAATTTTTTTAAATTACTGTTTAAGCTGAATTTCTATTTAGTTACATTTTCAAACAACCTCAAAAGCACATTTTCAGAAAATAAGTCTATACTTTTTGAGGGGCAAGGAAAGCTTGGTTATATGCTTATTTTGTGTGTGTGTGTGTGTGTGTGTGAAAGAGAGAGAGAGAGAGAGAGAGAGAGAGAGAGAGAGAGAGAGAGAGAGAGAGAGATACACATTTACAATAAATTTTAATGAATACTTTCACACATTTAGCATCATAGTTTGTACAACTGGGAAAGACCTTAGAGATCATCTTGTCTAACCACATTATTTTATACATGAAGAAACTGAAGTCCAAAGAGAGGCAATTAACTAGTTCATGGTCATATAGTTAATAAATGGCAAGGAAGAAACTAGAACCTAGGTTTCTTGAGTCCCAGTTGAAGAAATTTATTTCAATTTAACATTTTGCCCGTTTTGCCATCATTTACTTTATATGTGCCATATTGTATTTTATATAAAAAATTAGTAATGGATTCATTTCAAATACAAATATGGTTTAAAGTCAATTTAATTTAATAATTCTATCCATAATTATTTTCATAAGCCTCTTCCTCAAAATCAAATGAAAATCTTTTTTTTGCTTTGCCTCACAGAAAGAAAATAAGATATTATCTCAGTGATTTTACTTTATACAAAAAGATGAATTTCTCAAAAGTTCTGAAGAGCCATGAGAAAATTATTTTGGGCTTAATATTTGAGTTTATTTAAACTAAGCAAAAAATCCTGTAGGATGAAGATCTTTTGTTATAGTGAAACCTTTAATAACTGACCTTTACACAATGTTTTATAGTATGTTGTTCAGTCATCTCAGTTGAGTTTGACTTTTGTGACCCCATTGGAGGCTTTCTTGGCAAAGACATAGGAATGGTTTGTCATTTCTTTTTCCAGCTCATATGACAGATGAGAAAACTGAGGCAAACATGGTTAAGTGGACTTAAACTCAGGAAGATGAGTAATCCTGACTCCAGACCTGGCATTCTAACCACCAAGTCACCTAGCTGCCACTTTTATAGCATACATAACACAACTCCTAACAGCCCTGTGAGGTAGGTAGTAAAAATATGTCATCTCCGTTTTACAGATGAAGGAACTGAGAAAGAGGGATTCAATAGCCTGTCAATAGTTACACGTTTAATAAATGACAGAACTGGGACACCATTCAAGGTTTTCTATTGAATCTATATTCAATAGAATTATATCTATTATATATCTATATATCTAATATTCTATATAATTATATAAAATAATAATTTCTATTATTATTTAAAGTATGTATTATTCACACCAATTAAATGAGGAAAGACATTGTTTTTCGTTGAGGTACAGCTATGGTCATGATTAACAGAGAATCAGTTATTATTGAATACTGGAAATTTTATCAGAAAAATACTCAGATAGCATCAAGTCATATTTTTAGAGTACTTTCTTCCAATAACCCTATTTGCAAATTTTTTTTAATAAATAAGCAATTGACTTGCCCAGGGACATACAACTAATTATTACCAGTGCTGGGATTCGATTCCGAGTCTTCCAACGCTGGGTTCAGTGTGTATTCCATTACTTGAGTGACTGCTCTACTACGTCAGCAGAACTGGGAAGGGACTGACAGACGTTACTTGAGAATTCCAAGAGTAGCATGCACAGACACCAGACCAGTAATTACATATGGTGAATCCATTAGGGCAAGGCGAACCAGTAACTCCAGAAACATAAACTACCTCCAACAGCTGTATTTAAATCTGCCAAATTGAAACAGATTTGGCAGAAAGCTCATATGCTCTGAGGAAGCAGGTGCCAAGAGAGTCAGCTGCAGGCAGAAGCAGCCAGATAAGATAAACCCAACCCTGAAAGTCTTTTGCGGCCAAGGGATGGTATGTAGGCAAGAAACATCAGGCAGTGCAAGCTCTTAAAACATTGGTGCAAGTGACCAAAATAAAACCTGAAATTCAATGGGGTCTCTCCTGACTATATCTATCAATCTAGCTATTTACCCTCTATCTATCTATCTATCTATCTATCTATCTATCTATCTATCTATCTATCTATCTATCTATGTCTATCTACCTATCATCTAGCTACCAACCTATCATTTATCTATCGACCTATTATTTATTTCTCTATATATCTGTCTCTATCATAGATCTATCTCATGAACTGCTTTTTATTGGTAATAGTATTTTTAGAGAAATCTTTCATTAACATTGCAGGACCAGGAACATTTAGGGGCAGCTAGGTGGCTCAGAGAATAGAGCTTTGGGTCTGGAGTCGGGATAGGCCTGAGTTCAAATATGACCTCAGACACTTACTAGAAGTGTGACCTTGGGCAAGTTACTTAACTTTTACTTGCCTTAATCCATTGGAGAAGAAAATGTCAAACTACTCCAGTATTTTTGCCAAAGCAAAAATTTCGTGACCCAAATGGGGTCACGAAAAGTCAGACACAACTAAGTGACTGAACAAGGATAACATGGATCTTTGGGTCTGAAATGTATGGGTCCTGAACTGTACATCTAATTGCCAAATTGAGGAGTATGTACTTTTTTTTGGCACAAATTTTTCACTTGAAAAAATTGAATTTTAAAATGATGAGCCAGAGAAACAGTGCAAATTAGAAACTCCCATATATTTCATCTAACCAGTCAGCCAAAGTGCTTATTGCATAGAGTACCATGTTGTTTTACTAATAACTATCTACGTGTAACTCCATCTCTTAACTTTCCATTTTATGGAATTTTGGAAATTTGGAAAATGGAATTGCAATTTCATTCACTCTAAAGCTCCAGCACAGATGGCCTTGATCCAGAGTCACTTCAGGTCAGTCAATATCTATTGTGCAGGCAGGCAAGGAGCCGTACTGATAAGGAAGCCAAGATCAGCAGAGCCTTTTGCAGGCTGTGAGGTTTTATTCCTGAAGAGTTTGGAGAGGTGATTGTTATAACTGCCACAAATACTAGCAGCACCTTAAATACACCTTTATTTTAAAAACTGAATTTTATACCACCTACCTTTGGTTCCCTAGTGAGCAGATGGTTTAAAAACCTTGATCATCCAGAGGGTGGCCTCAGAGGGTGTTTTTATCTCACATTTATCATATTGCTTTAGTATGTTAAAATACAGAAACAGCCTATATACACTGTAGTGTAAGATAGCATTACAAAATAGTTACTGAATCAGAAAAAGTAACTGCAATGGATTGATTGTCTTAATGAACACTAATAAAAAATGTCAGCAAAATTTTCAGGTATCTGTATGGTAAGGTCTATGCTGACAACAGACAATTGTGATATGATCTGCCCTCACTTTGTCTCAGAACTAATGGAACCGAATAACACCTCATATTACTTGGCTAAAAACATTAAGCTAAACTGGAGAAAATAGGAGGATCAAAGAAGGCACACAACTGCTGATCAGGGTGGGCAGAATGATAATAATAGATAATAGAGAAAAATCAGAGCAGCTTGACTCTTATTTCATTTAACCTGGAAAAAATCAAAGTGTCCAGAAATTGGTTTCTTCATGGCCCCCAACAGAAACAGCATCTTCCCAATTTTCCTTATCTCCTCTCTCTTCTGGTTCTTGCCCTGAGCCTTATATCCTGGGGAAGGAGGTATGTGCCTAAGATTCACTTGTGGAAATGGAGTTGGTTCACATCCCAGTGAATTAAATGTCATGCACTTCATTTGCCTTGGAAAACAAAAGATTGAAAACATCACCCTCTTTTCTGTGATAGTTTTGAGGTTTAATCCCTCCTTCTAAGACAGAAAATGACATCACTGTTTTCAACAGAGAGCAAATACCTTTTACATGCAAAGACTACATTTACTTCAATTGTAGAAGACACAGAGGAATGAAGATGGAATAGACCCACTGCTAATCCACAGGGATTAGAAGATGATGAAAGACTATGGAGAAAATACAGAATTTCTTGTCTTTTATTTTGTATCTGCTTCCTGCCAGGAAAGGGAAAAAAATACTTTTGGATTGGAAAAAAGCGGGAAAAAATGGCTAATAGGAAGCTGATGTAAGGTAAGGTGTAAGGAGGTAGAGAACAAGCTATCCTGGATGAGTAATGGAACCAGAGAAAATTACATCCCTTAGTACTGAAAGAACTGGCCAATTTAATTTCTGAACCAACAATCATTGATTTTGGAAAGATCTTTGAAGGAAAATGGAGAAGAACTGAATAACCAGAGAAGGGCAAATGCAATCCTGATTTTCAAACAAGGAAAGACAGTGGAGTCGGCAAACTATGGGCCAATGGGCTTGGCTTTGATACCTGGAAAAATTCTGGAATATGTTGTTATTATTATTTTTTTTCTTTTTAAACATGTATTTAGTAAATATTAAGAAAATAAAGCAAGAATCACAGAGACTGTATAGATTCATCAATTCATCATTGACTTTTTTCTTCTGTCTTCTTTCATTTTTCCTTGTCTTCTCTTCCCTTCATAACTGCCTTCAAACATTTGAAGAGCTGTTGTATGCATTAAGGAATAGATTTGTCTTGCTTAGCCCTAACAGCAAAACTAGAAACAGTGGTTAGAAGTAACATTGGGCAAAAATATGACTTGGTATTAGGGGGAATTATTCTGACGTGGAATGAGCCTTATTAGAGATCTTCAAACAAGGTCTGAGTGGCCCCTGTCAGATATGTTGTAGAAGAGATTCTTTTTCAGGTACTGGTTTGTAACAATCATTTATGAAGTCCCTTCCAACTTTGAAATTCAATTCTTTTGTCATCTTTGTCCATGGGTTTTATGTGTTCATCTAAAGGAGATCTATTGTGCAAAATACTGTGAGAAATATAAGGATGGGGATGGGATTGGACCTCTGATTTTTCAGGTGGGGGAAGCTACAGGTGATTGTAACACCAATGCAATATCCATAGCAGCTGCTATGAATATGCATACACATTTCCAGGGTTTGTTTGCCAAAAAGAAAGAAAGAAAGAGAGAGAGAGAGAGAGAGAGAGAGAGACAGAGAGAGAGAGAGAGAGAGACAGAGACAGAGAGAGAGAGAGACAGAGAGAGAGAGAGACAGAGAGAGAGAAAGAAAGAAAGAAAGAAAGAAAGAAAGAAAGAAAGAGAGAAAGAAAGAAAGAAAGAAAGAAAGAAAGAAAGAAAGAAAGAGAGAGAGAGAGAGAGAAAGAAGTGCTCCTCCTCCAAGACAAAGCCAAAATATTTATTTGGGACATTTCTTTTAGGATACTGGAAGGCAAAATTTGGTAAGGTAAGGTACTCACCACCAATCCAGGGAGCAGTTCCCTTAAGCAAGTTCTTCTCTCCACTTGCTTCTTTCTACACTCATACTTTTCCTCCAAGCAATACAATATATACTGTTTTCAATCAAAGACTCAGCATTTGATTGGTTTAGTGGAGAGAAGCTGGGAAATCAGCACTTAATTGGGAAGATGTGGAAATCCCTGAGGCCCAGAGCCCAGTTGGGTCTATGCCAGGGGTTCATGTGAGACCTATTAATGGGTGAGGAAGATCTTATATCCCATTAACTTCCTCTAACAATGCAGGGTGATATCTTCTCTGCAATTTATAATCTTAAAGCATTTCCTAGAACACTAAGAAGTGACTTGCCCATGGTTATACAGCCAATATGTGTTAAGAGCAGAACACGAGTCCAAGTTTTCCTAATTTCAAAGCCACCTTTCTGTCCCACTATGCTATGTTGATTCTCAAAAACTAATTTTAAAACTGATCCTTTACTTCAAGGAAGTTAATAGTTTAATAGTAGAAATAAGACCACAATAAGTGTTTGTTGAAATAATTAAATGCACATAATAATAGTGGTGTACATAATAAATATTCTTTGAAATTACTTGAATATAAGTACTTCCCTCATGTAAAAATTGCTATATGAATGGTTCAGGCTAAGCAACATCAGAGATAGAAAAGATCATTTATGACTGGTGTCGTCAGGAAAGAAAACCTGCAAGAAGTGGGTATTTTAGCAGGACATTAAAGATCAGTAATGATAATTATTAATAATTTGTGTAGGGCTTTGGAGTTTAGTTAAAGATAGGAGTCAAGGGCATTCTTGAGCAAAACAAAAAAGGAATGGTGTAAATAAAGGTTGGTTGTATCTGTTTGGGGAATCTGAATAGACACAGCTAGAAGAAGGGAAAGTAAATAGTTATTCAGTTAATTTTGTGGGCTCCCAAACTGCATACAGTAAGTTAAAATGCTTTTAGGTGGCTATTATCCAAATTGGCTGTCTACATTAATCAAATTAACACAATCAATTGAATTTAGACCACTTTGCCCTGACTGACTGAGACTCCTAGTATAGGTAGCCAAACTAACAAATGGAAATTAAGGACAGCTTTATCTAAGCAATAGCTTTGGGCCAAGGCTGGATATATGCATTGTACCAAAATGATTCTAAGAAGAGCTTTTTTACATGTGACTATTGGTCCAATAAGTTTGGTAGTTTTTTCTCAGTGGTTCTGTAGGCCAAATGACAAATATTTCATAGTTTCCTCTAGGATATAAGATTATAGCTAATTAAGTTGACCAAAATTCCAATGGTAACATATGCTGTATAGACCTTACCATTAAGGCAAAATCACCAATGTGATCAGCAGCCTATGAAAGGTAGTCAGATGCTAAATAAACCTTTGACCTTGGCACTGGCAGAAATCAATGCACACTATGACTAAAGAGTAAAAAGTAAAGGTAAGGATCAATGATGATATGAATTTAACACCTTTCTCACTAATTGAAAAAAAATGTAAAAGACATACCAGAAGTTCAGGTAGGTGAATGGAAAACCACTCACATTCTCATCTATGATACAGTCTGAAGAACTTTAAAGCTAGCTATGTAACCTGGCTAAGTTACAACCCTGTTTACTCAATTTCCTTATCTGTAAAATGAACTGGATAAGAAAATGGCAAACCACTCTAGTGTCTCTGCCAAGAAAACTGCAAATAGGGTAGTAGTCAGACATGACTGAAAATGACCAAACAACAAGAACAAGAAAAGAAATATGAAACTGATAAAATCAATTTAGGAAATCTCCCAGTGTGGATACCCCTCCCACCGATAACTGCCTGGATAACCAAGCAACTTGCTGGCCACACATCTGGTCTGAGAGAAGACTTGAACTCAGATCTTCCTAACACTAAGTCAAGGTCTCTATCTTCTATCAAGCTGTCTTTGACTTTATAATTATAATTTATAATGGTGGAAGACCTTGGGTTATATTGAAGAATTGTAGAATTTTGTAATTCTATGGATGAGAGGGACCTCAGAAGTCATATAGTCCACTCTATTCAGGGTTTTTAAAGTGTATTTAAACAGTATTTCCTTTTATCCTATGCAAGCAACCATTTAGCCTCTTCCTGAAATCCTGAAGAAGAATGTAGCACTTACCAAAGCAACGCATTTTACTTCTGCATACCTTCATCTTAATTATGTTAATGAGAGTTAAAGATCTTCCCCACCCATTAATAGGTCTGCCCATTAAGGGAAGTTTCATTAGAGGAGATTTGTTTGGTAAGAAAGCCCACACTTTGTGTTAATTTCTAATGAAGCACAGTTTCTCAAGGGTTGTGATGCCCTCTGGCTCTGAAAAGTGTATAGATATTCTGAGATGAAGTTTTGTTTTGGGGCTTACTCATTTGAAATGTTTGTTTGGCCAGATGAGACTCTGGGTAGTTGCTAAGGAGCCCCCTGACTTTGAAAGCCCAGATGTTTGTGCTTCTCTCTCTGGTAACTGTATTGCTTATGGTCAGACTGTTGAAAACCATGTCTGTTGGTCTTTCTTTCTCTGTATTTTCTCTGAAGTTCAGGGTGCTGACCTTTTTCCCTGAACTAAGTGAATAATATAGGTGCCTGATTAAAGTAGATTATTGACTCCTCAAAAATTGCTTTCCTTTTAGAAAAGTAGATCTAAGAACCTGTACAGCAGGCCCTCCTGTGTATATTGGGGTCCTTGCTGTTGTTACACAGTGTTATGAAATTATTCTTTATACTGAGTTGAAGTCAGTCTCTTAGCAATTTCCACCCATTTTTCCTAGTTCTGTCCCAACAGTCAAGCAAAACAAACTTCTACATGTGACCCTTGAGCACTTTAAAATAGCTCCAGTGCCCTGTATTATCTTTTATATTCTAAGTTGAACATTCTTCCTCTCTTTAGCTGAATTGTGTGTGCATTTCAATTCCATTTACTATCCTGATTGCCTTGGAGGTATTGTGACATAACAGATGAAGAACTGGCCTTGGAGCCAGGAACTGGTTTCAAGTCCTGACTCTGACATATATTGATTTTGTAACCCTGGGCAGGTCACTTAACTTCTCAATGCCCTTGGCTAGCCTGAACTGATAGTTCCTCCATATAGGAATTACCTATATTAATGGAATTAGAGGTTCAGTTCCTATCTATATTCCTTGCTAAAATACAGATATACTATCTGCTTCATACCTCAGCCTGTAGAATCAACTTATCAGAGAGAGAGAAAGACAGACAGAAAGAGTGGGAGGGAATAAGTAAGGGAGAGAGAGAGAGAGAGAGAGAGAGAGAGAGAGAGAGAGAGAGAGAGAGAGAAATTATATTAGTCTCTAAAAGATGCTTATTCTTGGTGAACCTATAATGGCTCCTAATGATCTCCACTTCCATTTTTAAGTTCTCACTAATCATTCTTTTAAATAATATATTCTTTGAATAAAGTATTTTTTTTTTCTAGGAATCAAAGTCAAGCTCACTAGCCTATAGTTTGAGGAATTTCCCTTTTCGCCATTTTTGAAAATCAGGACAATTTTGCTCCCTCTATGGTCCTGTACACCTTTCTTGTGTTAGACTTTTTTTTTCTGAAATCTATACCAGCAGCTTAGCAATCAAATCTGAAAATCCTCTAAGTACCCTGGAATATAATTTACCCAAGTGAAATAAATTTTGAGGGTAAGTATATACAGTTATTAATTTATCTTCTTTTTTCTATTTTCTTTTAATCATTTTGTTGTATACTTCCCAAATTAAACATCTCCCTTGGTAAAGAAAATAGAAGTAAATTAGGAATTAAGCAATTCTACCTTCTCTTTTTGAAAATAATCATCAACTTATCCCAAATAGTGGTCCTGTTCCTTCCTTATTTTTTCTTATTTTTTTATTGTCAATATAACTAAAGACAAAACTGAATACTAAAAAACCTTTTTATTTGCCAAATTCACATCATTCTGAGTTTATCACCCATATTCTTATACTGCTCTTCCACTGTTCAGTTGCCTGCTTTTACCTTTTTCAGTATGTCTTTTAAAAAGCTAAGTTGATTTATACATTCCTTGCATAGCCATATCAATTTCTTCCCATTGTCCTCTCTTTTTCTTTATATCAAATTCATTCGTGTTTGTGCCATTTGATTTTTTTCCCTTTGAGATTCTCTTATCACTCTTCAGTCAGCTTCCTTTCTGCAATTTTATGCCATGAGTGTCTTGCTTACCATTCTCTGAATTCTTTGAAATCCATTCTCAAGCAATTTAGAGTAGCCATCACACTACCTAGCCTTTTTATCCTCACCAGTCAAAACCACTAAGGTTTCTGTAACTTTCACATAAATAGCTAACTCCTTCTTATTGATCAGAATAAGATCCAGAATAGCATTTTTGCTTGTTGCTTCTGCCATTTTCTGAAATATGAAATTATCAGCCAGACATGAATTCCTCAGCTGCTTTTCTTTAACAGGGAGGGACTTCTAGCAGATGTCTGGATAGTTGAAGTCCCTTGTCACTAATGTATCTTATCTCACTGCCAGCTTTGGTTCTTGCTTCAGGAACTCATCCAGGAAATATCTATGTAGGAAATTCATCTAACTAGATTCTCCTGATTGTGTCAGAGGGCACTAGACACACCCTCTGAAACACATTAGAGAGAGCAATTCCCTCCCTGCATAAGATGCTCAATGGTACTTGACTATAGGCCCTAAAACAATCTCTTAGTTGCCATAGTGGTCATGCTCCTGGATACAGGAAAAGTTTCATTTTCTATGATTAGAAATGTGGTTTTGTTGTGGCTACACATAGGGGAAGGGAAAATTATGGGCCAAAATTTTAATGTGCATACATTTTTAAGATTCTGTCTTCACTGAATCTTCCATCTTCTGAATCATGCCCCCTTTTTTGGTTGTATTGTACAGGAAACACGTGGGCAGAACAGCTGCACATAGTGACAGCTGTCCCCTCCCCAAAACCTCACTCCAACCATGAATAATAAGAGGAGCAGTAAAATTTTGAGCATGAACACATTCCCATCCATCCAACCTAGGAAGAGGAATTTGATTTGACTTGTGGTAAAGGATGGAAAGATAGATTATAGCTTTATACCAAGTGATTTCCCACCCATAATCTCACTATTTATATCTATTCATCAGATTTTTAATACTTTAAATACCACTTCAATTCTTTAGTCACCTCTTATTTACTTAAATAAGTCTGGCAGTGACTACAGGAAGAGAGAAAAGGTGATAGAGTCCTCTTAATTCAATTGCTTTATGTGGTCTGAGAAGCAGTGACATGGCATAGAAAGAGATCTATCTGGCTTTAGAGTTCCTAAAACTTGCTTTCCAATTATATATATATATATATATATATATATATATATATATGTATATATATATATATATATATATATATATATATATATATATATATATATATATATAATATTCTAGCTCTGTGACTAAGGGCAAGTTACTTAACTCTCTGACCCCAGGGCAACTGTCTAAGATAGAGAGTTGCCAGTCTGCAATGTTAGGGACAGTTTCCATACCAGAAACTCCTTATAAGGATGAAACTACAGGTCCAGGGATGACAGGACCTCTAACAGAGGAAAAAGAGACAGAATACCATGCCTGCCTTAGGGAAAAAGGCACCACATGGAAATGCATTATATTGAGATGATATGTGGAAAATATTTCCAATGAAAAGTACAGGTCTACTTGTTTTAAAATGATGCAGCGGTTTTTTTATACTTTTAAGATTTTCTGTTGTTGAATACCTATGATTCTATTGGTATAGGGAGCACCCAATGAAGAAATTCCCTCTAGCAATCCACATCTACAGTTGGTCTTCAATTCAGAGTCTTAAGAGGCACTCTGAGATTATATTACTTACCAAGGGCACCTAGACAGTATGTGTCAGAAGTAGGATCTGAACCCAGGTCTTTCCAGTTTCAAGGCCAGGCCCTTTTTGTATGATGCTAGTCTACTTCTCTTATGTTACTTGTTCAGTCATATCCAACTCTTCATCACCTCATGGATCACAGTGTCCATGGGATTTCCTTGTTAAGGATACTGGAGTGGTTTGCCATTTCCTTCTCCATTGGGTTTAGGCAAATAGAAGTTAAGTGACTTGCCCAGTGTCACACAACTAATAAATGTCTAAGACCAGATTTGAGCTTAGATTTTCCTGACTTCAGGCCCAGTGCTGTATGCACTGAGTCACCTAGCTGCCTCCTATGGACTTGACAATCCACAAAATTACAAACACACATACATGTACCCATACTAATATACTCATTAAACTATTAGGCTTTCTTGAAATTTTATATCAGTATATTTTTTTATTGGACCAGCAGCAGGTAGTGTTTTAACTAGCAAGAGGACTAATTTCCAATTAAGATTGCATGAATTTGCAATATAAACACTAAGTATTGTAAAATGAAATAAAGACTTGAAGCAAATACAAATGAGTAAGTTTAGTAAATTTGTAACACAGCATGTCAGAATCTATACCTACTAAGGACCGGAGGGAAAAAACACTGAAGAAACAAGGAGAAAGAGCAGACAGCTGGAATTTGGGGGGAAATGGTTGTGGTATTTGGGGTTATTTTGGAAGGAAAGAAAAACTTTCCATTAAATTTTAAAATAAGATAACAACTGAAAAATTTCCACTCAACAAGAGTCTTTATGATGTTGATGTAAAAGTTCAGGTAGAGATTTTTTTCACTAATCATGAGTTTTGCTTAAAATAAATAAGAACTTTGTTTTTATAAACTTCCCTTTCATTACTATCTTCTGTGTCCACTGTACACATACTCATATCCCCACATGCGTACACACACATATCCTTAGTCTTTTGGGGGGAGTTTGGGTATAAATAAACAACCCAGCTTAAATAGATTGAGACAGCCGAAACATTCATTTAGATGTTCAAAGGGAACCAACCTAAAACAAGTTTTTCAATAAGTGTAGATAATTTTGAAAATAAATTGATGCTCACCCTTTCTGATTTTTTATCAGCACCCATGGCTTGAGGTAAGAGGGAAATATAAAAGGAAGGCACTTTTCCAGTTCTCTTTATTTCTCTAGTTGCATTTTTCTGAGTGAGTACCATCTCACCACCACACCACACCCACAATTCATCCCTCACTCTCAAATTCTCTCATCTCTCCTTTTTCTTTTGAAATGGGCTTAAAGATTGGCTCTGACATCTTTGACCCTGGACAAGTTGTTTAACTACTTTGAGCTCCAGTTTTCCTCATCCGTAAGTGGGAGGTAATGACACTTGTACAATCTACTCACCTCACAGGGTAATTGTGACGGTGCAATGAAGTAACGTGCATACAGGACTTTGCAAATGGTAAACATTATAGGCCTTTTGATCAGACCTGGGATTTTTACCTATGTGGGGAGGTAAGGACCTGATGAGCACCTGTCTCTCCTGAAGATTAGTACCATTTTTATATCCTAGAGTCTTAATGAGTTACCTGGGGCCCTGAAAGGTTAAGTGGCTAGCCCAGAGTCATACAGGGAGTATGTGTCAGAGCTGGATTTATCATTATGTGTCTGTAGAAATGATTTTTTTTTCTCAAATCGAAAAATGCAGTCTTATGGGTTTTCAAAAACATCAGCTGACTACCTAACTCCATGTAAAGCCAAGCATTTGTGCTGTGTTAAATTATGAACATTTTAATTCCTCAAGATTTCTTAAGGAAATTTTGGCTACTGAAAAGTGGAACACAGTGACAAAAATTAAGCATTTGTTAATACATACTCTTTCAGAACAACTAGCCAGGTGGTTTGTAACATACATGAATCATCACTAGAGTACATCTTTAGTCTGTGGTCTTCGATCTGCACATGTTTTCCTACAGGGTCAGATTCCTTCTTGGGTTCATAACTTTCACCAAAAAAATGCTAATGGGGAATTGGGTTATATGTTTAGTAAAGTACTACTTGAGAGATATAATGGAGAAAGTGCTTGAGTTGGGTTAAATCCTGGATTCAAATCCCACCTCTGACACGAGTTACAGGACTGAGAGCAGTATGTGTGATCTCTGCCTTTCACTACACAAATATGTTCTTGTTAACTCAGGCTGCCTCTTACCACAGGAATATATCATTACTAACGAACTGGTTAGAATTGGAGAGCAAATCATTCCAATACTTTTGTTTCCATATCCCAGATACCATCTGCGACAGAAATAGTCACTTCAGCTCAGGAGGGAACTAGAATGATCTCATTATCTGAAAGACAGAAATCATCCTAGAGCTATACCAGATTTCCTGGAGGTGACTAAACGCTTGTTTTTCTCATTTTGGCCCTGCTCCATATCTAGAATTCTGGGTTACAATGGAAGCCTCAGTAGATTTTGAGTTGATCTAGCTTCTGTGACCAGAACTAAAGCAACATCTTTTTCTTTTTTCTTCACATTGTAACTCCTGTATTGAAAATGGTAAATTTTGTTTTTTGATATACAGATTTTCAAAGAGAATATGAAGGCTATGAGACTGGTACTTATACTACTTAGGCTTATTTACTTTGCAAGAATATTTTTATTCTGTTTTTATTTTATTTATTTTATTCTGATCTTGAGAAATAAACCAAGTATGTCCATAACATAGTAGAATAGAAAAAAAAAAGATGATTGTCCATGAAACTACAAATCTATTACTTGCAACTTACTATTCCTTTTAAACATATAATAAAGTTATTGTAACTCTCTTTTTTTCTTTTTTATTTGCCCTCCTACCCAAGAGATCCCTACCATTAGACACATGTATGGGCATGTAATAAATATACACATATACATACATATACATGCATATGTAAAATCATTCCATATACATACTTCAATTCTTTCTCTGTGTATAGATAGCATCTTCCTTCATAGGGCCTTTGGGGTATTTATAATAGTCAAAATGACTTAGTTGCTCAAAGTTGTTCTTAAAACAATGTTGCTGTTGCTGTATACAATGTTCTCTTGGCTCTGCTCGTTTTACTCTTCATTACTTTGTGCAGGTGTACTCATGTTTTTTCCAAAATCAACCAGCTCATCATTTCTTATAGCACAGTAGTATTTCATTGCAGTCTTATACCTCAAATTGTGCAGTCGTTCAACAATGAAGGAAATATCTCCTGGGTTTCCACTAATATTTGTGTTTGAGCTGCAACATTTCCCAGATCTTTCATGTCCTGAAGCCCCTGTCCCCCTCCGCATTTTGCATTTTTCGCTACTTGCTTCAGGTTGGCAGATTCAGTGGAGCTAATCTTATACTTCTTTCTTTATATACACTGAATAATTTTCTCTTCCTTGAGTTCTTTACCCTTTCTGGTTCCTTGAATGACTTTTCTTGATTGATTAGTGTCTGCCTTGGCAATTCTGATCTTTCTCATTTAGTTTCTGTCATTTCTGTCATAAGTTTCTTAATTTTGTCCTCAACAATATAGTTCAGAGAGAGGTGGAGGGGGGGATGGAAAACCCAGGGTCTAAGCAATGCCCAATTATATTTTTACTAGATTTTAGCAATTGAATTTAGAATCTACTTCATTATGCTACAGCTATAGTCAATATGTGGCTTATTAAAAATACAAGTATTTGGAACTGATGAATAAATGTCAATTTAAAGATAATATGTTTATAAGCATAGCATTTTATTTAACCAGTACTTATGTGTCATAAATAACTTTAACTCTTTCTGTGTTAATATTTAAAATAATTCAAAACTTTCCAAAGAAACTCCTTTGTCAAAGTCAATTAAAATATTCTGGAGAAAATATTTTAAAGTTTGTTGTCATTTTTCAATTAATCTGACTCTTTATGGATCCAAAGATACTGCAGTGTTTTGCCATTTCCTTCTTCATTTTTACAGATGACCAAAAAGGGTTAAGTAACTTGCTGAGGGTCATACAGCTAGCAAGTGTCTGCGGCTAGCTTTGAACTCAGAAAGACAGGCTTGGTATTCCATCCAGTGCACTACTTACATGCCCACTTTAAAGTTGCTAACTTCTAGGGCAAAACAGGTTCTTTTTTAAGTGATAATGGAAATCACATGTGTGAGCATGTGTGTGTGTGTATGCACATGTACCTATACATATATAAATACATGTATGTGTATATTTGTATACTTGCGATAATGTGAACGTTTGTGGAAATTTTTATTAACATGATCAAAAATGGGTGCTATTTACAATGTTTTTAGTATTCCTGATGCTACATAAGCATTTATTGACTGAATAGGAATTGAAACAAACTTGTTTAGAAAAATCTCCGAAAAGAATAAAAATAAATGCCTTTAAAAGTTTTACTAGAGACAGTGTCTTCAAAAATATATCTAAAGTATAATTTATGAACAGTCCATCATGAGTATTGGCTAATATAAAACTCATTTATTGTGAAGCAGCCCAAAATACTCTAATACGATGACTATAATTCAGTTATCATGCAAATTCTATAGATATTATATTATGATACTTTTCTCTATTACTTTAATCAACTTACATCTCTACTGTGTTGCTTTCAGAGGTGGTCATAAATCTGAATAAAAATGTATCCTTATTATAATGCAATCAGTGAGTTAAACCAGTTATATATCCAATCACAAAGAGCAGTTGGCAGTGGGCAGTGAGAGTTGGATTAGGTTTGGAAATTCTACCTACAATTCTACCTAAACATTACCATCAAATAGGTCCCTGGTATGTGTGAAACATTATCATTCCAGGTATGTTCATGAGTATTCACCTCAAGAAAATTGATTCCATGACTTTTTATATCATTGATATCACAGAAAACATGGAATTTAAAAAAAAAAAACTTCCAGAGACCTTGTAGAGACCTAAAAACACCATCTAGTTGGATCTCCTTGTTTTATAGTCATTGAGATATTTCAATGCTAGGATGAATCAGGTAGAACTATTGCATTTGACAGATAGATAGACAGATAGATAGATAGATAGATAGATAGATAGATAGATAGATAGATAGATACATAGATACATAGATACATAGATACATAGATACATAGGTAGATTAGATAGATACATAGATACATAGATAGACAGATACATAGATAGATTAGATAGATAGATAGATACATAGATACATAGTTACATAGACACATAGATAGATAGATAGATACATAGATAGATACATACATACATACATAGATACATAGATAGATACATAGATACATAGATAGATTAGATAGATACATAGATACATAGTTACATAGATACATAGATTTGATAGATACAGATACATAGATTAGATAGATACATATATACATAGATAGATAGATACATAGATACATAGTTACATAGATACATAGATAGATAGATAGATAGATAGATAGATAGATAGATAGATAGATAGATAGTTACATAGATACATAGATACATAGATGATAGACTGACAACTAGACAGATATTGTGTAGGTTTGTAAATTCTAAGAGTGAAAGGATTTTGGTCTTTATTTTATGCCACTACTGCTGACATATTAATAAATGTAAAGGGGGCGCTGTTGATTCAAATCAGAGCCTGTATACACTTTAAGGCATAGCTTAAGTCCCACCTACTCTATGAAGTCTTCTGTGACTATGCCAATTAGCAATGATTTCTTCATCCTCTGAACCCATACATCACTGATTGTCCACATCACTTATTTTGGGACTTCATCATATACTCTTTTATATTGTTATGGGAATGTGCTTTGGTTTTTCAATGAAATCATAAGTTCCTCAAGGGCAGGGATAATTTTTAATTCTTTGTTCTACATGTTTTATTACTGAGAACCATAAAGACTATTTGTGTCTTGGTTGGTTAGTTATTTTTGAGTTTATCCAACTCTTTGTGACCCTATTTGGGTCTTGATAAAGATTCTTGACAAAGAATTTAAGTGGTTTGCCATTGCCTTCTCCAGCTCGTAGATGAGGAACTGAGGGAAATGGGGTCACACAGCTAATAAGTATCTGAGGCCAGATATGAATTCAAAAGATGTTTCCTGACTTCAGGCCTGGTACTACAACCACTTCACTACCTAGCTGCCTTATTAAAGACTACATGTAGAATATACAAAAAAAAAAAAAGACAAAAAACTTGTTAAATTGAATGGAATAAAATAATTTAGGATAATTATCTAGGCTAATGATCCTAGAAATTCCAAATTTCCATTTTTTTGTTTGTTTGAGATATTTAGATTAAAGTTATCATATCAATTTCCTTCAGTTATAAAAATACATAATGGTGCATGTCAACATTTGTGTTGTTTTAAAAGTGACTTGATTTTTTAAAAATCACATTAGGGTTTTAAAAAGGACAATTTCTACACCTTGAATTTTCTATATCTAATATAGAGACAGAGAAGAAGCTCTGAGTTACAGGAAATTTCTAGAATTGACATAATTAGGTAAAAATGTAATGGTTTTTGTGGTAGTCATTTACAAGCTTCAAATAGTTCAACTGAAGTGTGATCTAATTGATGTGGGAATTTCCTCAGTGGAACACATTACAATCCTTCCATGCTTTCTTATCCTGTGTTGCTTTGTTCATAATCTCCTAAAAATCTTTCACAAGAATCCATTCTCCATGGACCTCCTCTAATTCTCTTGGCATTGCACATGACATGTAGGCTCTTTGTTAGTTGTCCCTCACATTTACCACATAACTGATTCATCTTCTTTTCTGGTCACTCAGTTTCTTTGATGATGTATTTTATACTTTTCCTGCACAGGTCTCCATTGGTAGTATTATGCAGACCATTTATGCCATTCTGTTGCCCTTTGGGAGATCCAGAACCATAATTCTTCAAAGTTTGTGGTATTCTATTACTCATAGCCAGACAGCACCACTGGAAGAATATTGATTTTTGAAAGATGGGCTCTTGATTCAAGGAGAAGCTTGGAGTCATTCAAAGTACTGCATATTTTCCCCGAAAATAATCTAGTGTACTTTCTTCCTCTTGTTCATTTGGAGACCTAACTCAGTGTCTTTCTAAAGTATATATCCATGATATATGCTCTTATGAATCAGTTCTATGTGTCATCTATCCAACTGAATTCCTTAGAATAATAGTCATTCTTTATCTACTTAGTTTTTCCAGTGTGGAAAATTTTACCAAATTCTTTTGAGTGATTTTGGATTTCACTTAAGATGCTCTGCAATATTCTGAGAGTTCACACAATTAATACCAACAGGAAAGGACTCCACTATCCATAAGAAATCACTTCAATTTCAACTCTGTGACAGATATCCTCCATAACAGTGACAAATGCCCTTTTTGAGCCTACATTCACGTGTAATGTGTGTCTTTTGACCTTAATAGTTAAATGTTATTAAACAAAGTTATTTCTTGTTACATCTTTTAAGGAGTTATGTATGATTTTGACATATGTTTGGAACATACCTTGTTGCATGAAAATTAAATAATATGATGCATTTAATTAACATTTTAAACCATAAAATGCTATGTGTGTCATTTTCAATAATGATATTAGCAAATGCTTTTTTATATTTCATGAACTAAATACAGTGGGATGTTTAACTCACTACAACTTTTTTTTCAATTATATGAACATAATGATATGCTTTGCTGTCAAAGATCAAATGAAAACATGCCTAATTACTTGATAAATGCTCATCAAAGTTGTTTTTAATCCATGTGTAGATTACTCTTACAAATACTTTGTACAGACAGGAAAGTTGGCCTATTAGTTGCTATCAATTGATATTTTCTCAGCCAACTTTTTTCTAAGCATTTAGTGTTCCCCACTTAGATTTTTGAGAGTTACTCTCAATAGCTTCAAAAGGATTTTACTTACAAGATAGAACTCATTTGTGTATCCTTGATTTAGATCTGGTCTACCCGTTCTACTCAACTTTTTTTATTTTAATTTTAATTCCTTGCGCAGTGCATTGAGTATATATGTTAGTTTCACTGTCACTAATAGAGAAAAAAGCTTGTTTCAGAAATATTTCAGAACTTTTCCTTTTTTTTCATTTATTTGTTATCCTTCCCATTTTATTTTGAAATGTGCTTCAGATGAGACTTCAGTTTTTCATCTAGTTTTCTGCAAACATATTTTTCCCTTCACTGCTTTCTCACTCACTGTTATATGAAGCAATGCTCTCACCATCCTCCACAAGATTTTACAGATGAATTATATTCTAAATCCCCCGATTGTTATATTTCTTTATTTGGTTAAAAAGATTCCCTATTTGCTGGTTGATATGGTTCCTAAGTCTTTTTGGTGTCTTTATTTGGTAATTGATTTAAATTGGCTAAACATTTTTAGAACAGACACTCTATTGATATCTTGCCTTTTATTCCTTTCCGATTTTTACACAATAAGTTTGTTTAAAGGTAATTCGGGGGTTGTCTTAATTGGCATTATGTCTTCTAATTTTTATTCTTTCATTTAATTTGTTTTCTATTTGGATTTTGTTTCTAGTGAGTTGATGATCTGTACTGATTGTATACCAGCACAAAAGAATGATTCAGAAATTACTCCCACATTGGGAGTCCTATCTGTTAAAATATAATCATTTCATTATTTTTCATTATTCTTATTTTTTCATTATTTTTATTCTGTTATTTTTGATTCTGTGCTTCTGAACACTTTTTGAACAAAGTACTCACAATAGGTAGCCATGAGACTTTCATATAACTCATAAGTCATTTGCCTCTTTTGCTCCTGAACTATATTTTCCAACATTTTTTGCAATTTCCTATATACTTATTTTTGTATTGAAGACTTCGTTCAATTTTGGACACATTGAATTTGAAGTGGTGGCATGACATCCAAGTGAAAATATCCTTTTGACAACTTGAGATATAGAAATTGAGTTCTAGTGAGAGGTATGAGCTGGTAATATAGAGTTGAGAGCTATGAGCAGAGAAGTGGTAGCTAATGCCATGAAACAGACTCAACTGACTGAGAACAATTATTATAGCAAGAGGTCAAAATTAAAGACTGAGCTTTGGAAAATGGTTGCAGTTACAGAGTGAGATGAAGAAAAAAAGGCAACCAAGAAGACAGGTACAAAATAATCAGAGAACTAGAAGGAAAGCCAAGAAAATATAGTAGTAAGAAAAGATTTTAAAGAAAATTTGAGCATTGAGCAGCATCAGTTCTATAAAATTTAAGTCCACTTCATAGTGTTGTGATCAGTTTTTAAAATGAAGAAGTGGTAAATAGGTTTTTATGTTATGTATACAGTATCAAAATATGAACATTATTGTATGTTTACCATTCTGACAAGCTTTTAGAGTCATTGATTTTTGGAAGTAAAAAAATGCAGCAGTTGTTTAGTGAATATTGAAATTTTTACTTGTGCCTAAAACCTGATTAGGTATGCTTGAATATTTGAAATTTTTAGCTTTGTTGGATTCTGCATAATTCATAGTAGATCCGGAATACACTTCAGATGAACAAAACCTACCTTCTGTTATGCTGAGCAGCAGGGATTAGGGGAAAAAAAGAAAGAAACTTTCATTGTTTCAGTTGAGTGATAATGTGTGTAGACCAGAAAAAAATTTACATAATCATTTATGGCTAAATTGTGTGTTCCAACTGACATCAAATACAGAAAGTATATTTTTTTAAAAAGTCCCCAAGGGAATAATTCATTGCATAAAAATATTTTCTTACATATGTTTTTCTTATTTGTTTTATAAAGTTATAATTATTTCTTATTTTATCTCTGTCAAAGGAGTCTACATACTGAGAATTGCCTGTATAAATGAAGTTACAGGTTCAGATCTCTCTCTACCCTGCCCAAATAATTTATGCCACAAATAGAAAGCATCAGAAGTAAAGTAAAATATAGTGAAAATATGCATGTTTATTATAAAAGAGCCTGAGTCTGCATGGTTGTGAAGCACTTTTTGGAAAAAGTGAAAGTTCAGTTACCTAGATATTGATCCAACTGACATATAACTATATGGAAACAGCCAGATGCTTTATTTTATATAGCGCAAATAGCTGGGTGACTGACTGAATTTTTCACTTTTTTCCACATGTTTTGGAAGAATAAATGTTACAAACTGGCTTTGTAAACAATTAAGGTGGTAATGGCTACACTAATTTGGAGGGAGACTTTAGAGATCTACACTAATAATATGTTCTTATTCTTAAAAGACCAACGTAGCCAGTAAACAAGGTCAGCTGCCCCAAATAACCTACATGGATGAATATACAACAACATCCTATGTGTTCAGATCATTTTATTTCAGTTTATTTATTTTTAGTTTTCAACATTCATTTCCACAAGATTTTGATTTTCAAATTTTCTCCCCATCTCTCCCTTCCCCCCATCCCAACACACCTTGCATCTGATTACCCCTTCCCCCAGTATACCCTCCTTTCTATCACACCCCTCCCTTCCCTTATCCCCATCTTCTCTCTTTTCTTGTAGGGCAAGATAGATTCCTATACCCCATTACTTGTACTTCTTATTTTCCAGTTACTTGCAAAAAAAATTTTCAACATTCGTTCCTAAAACTTTGAGTTCCAACTTCTCTCCCTTCCTCCCTTCCCACACATCCTCATTGAGAAGGCAAGCAATTCAATGTATGCTATACATGTGTAGTTTTGCTAAAGACTTCCATAATAATCATGCTGTGAAAGGCTAACTATATTTCCCTCCATCCTATCCTTCTCCTAATTTACTCTATTCTCTCTTTTGACCTTATCCCTCCACAAAAGTGATTACTTCTAATTATTCCCCTCCTCTCATTTGCCCTCCCTTCTATCATCTCCTCCACATCCCACTTATCCCTTTTTCCCCTACTTTCCTGTAGTGTAAGAGATTTTCATATCAAATTGAGTATGCGTATTATTTCCTCCTTAAGCCAAATGTGATGAGAATAAGCTTCACTTTTTCCCTCTCACCTCTCCCTTTTCCTCTGCATTGAAAAATTTATTCTTGCCTTTTTTATGAGAGATAATTTGCCCCATTCAATTTCTCCCTTTCTCCTCACAGTATGTTCTTCTCTCACCCCTTAATTTTATTTTTTAGATATCATCCCTTCCTATTCATATCACCCTGTGCCCTTTCTCTATACATATGTATATAATCCCTCCAACTCCCCAAATATTGAGAATAGTTTCAAGAGTTACAACTACTGTCTTTCCATGTAGAAATGTAAACAGTTCAGGTTTAGTAAGTCTCTTATGATTTCTCTTTCCTGTTTACCTTTTCATGCTTCTCTTGATTCTTGTGTTTGAAAGTCAAATTTTCTTTTCAGCTCTGGTCTTTTCATCAAGAATGCTTGAAAGTCCTCTATTTCATTGAATGACCATTTTTTTCCCTTGAAGTATTATACTCAGTTTTGCTGGGTAGGTAATTCTTGGTTTTAGTCCTAGTTCCTTTGACTTCTGGAATATCATATTCCAAGCCCTTTCATCCCTTAATGTAGAAGCTGCCAGATCCTGTGTTATACTGATTGTATTTCTACAATACTCAAATTATTTCTTTCTGGATGCTTGCAATATTTTTTCCTTCACCTGGAAACTCTGGAATTTGGCTACAATATTCCTAGGAGTTTTTCTTTTCAGATCTCTTTCAGGAGGTGATTGGTGAATTCCTTTAATATTTATTTTACCCTCTGGTTCCAGAATATCAGGGCAGTTTTCCTTCATAATTTCATGAAAGACGATGTCTAGGTTCTTTTTTTGATCATGGCTTTCAGATAGTTCCATAATTTTTAAATTATCTCTCCTGGATCTATTTTCCAGGACAGTTGTTTTTCCAATAAGATATTTTACATTGTCTTCTATTTTTTCATTCTTTTGGTTTTGTTTTGCAATTTCTTGGTTTCTCATAAAGTCATTAGCTTCCATCTCTTCCATTCTAATTTTTAAAGAACTATTTTCTTCAGTGAGCTTTTGAACCTCCTTTTCTATTTGGCTAATTCAACCTTCAAAGCATTCTCCCCATTGGCTTTTTGGTCCTCTTTTGCCCTTTGAGTTAGTCTATTTTTAAAGGTGTCAATTTCTTCAGGATTTTTTCTGTCTCCTTTAGCAAGTTGTTGACTCACTTTTCAGGATTTTCTTGCATCTCTCTCATTTCTCTTCCCAATTTTTTTTTCCACTTCTCTTACTTGATTTTCAAAATCCGTTTTGAGCTCTTCCATGGCATGTGATCATTGCACATTTATTTTGGAGGTTTTGGATACAGCAGTCTTGCCTTTTAGGTCTTCCTCTGATGGTATGCATTGTTTCTCCTCATTTGAAAGGATGGAAGAAAATACCTGCTCACCAAGAAAGTAGCTTTCTATTGTGTTATTCTTTTCCCCTCTTTTGGGCATTTTCCCAGCCAGTTTCTTGACTTTTGAGTTCTTTGTCAAGAGGAGAGCATACTCTAGGGACCTGTAAGTTCTCAGTTCCTCCAAGGTGGCACAATCAAGAGAGAAGAGTTCATTCCTTTCCTGACCTGCACTCTGGTCTTTGAGTAGGATTCCCTCTCCAGATCCTCCACCAACTCCACCACACCAGCCAGCACGCCTCCTAAACCCAGGGTCACCACTCAGGGCTGAGATTGAGATCAGCTGCTCAGTTCCCCCAGGGTCTTTACACCAGTGCTCCAACAAGGAAGCTGCCACTGCCTGGTGCCAGGACTAGACTGCTGAGTTCCCTACTCACTCAAGTGAAAGAGCTTTTTCACTGAACTTTGAAACTGTCATTGACATTTGTGAGTTGAGGAATCAGGAACCTGCACCTGCTGCCAGTGGCACCTTGATGCCTGCTCTAGTCCTATCCTTGCCATGCAACCAAGATTGGGCTGCACTGTGCTCTGTTCCCTCTGTGATAGACCTTTCCTGTCAGCCTTCCAGGCTGCCTTGGTCTGGAAATCACTTTCACTCTGTTGTTTTGTGACTTCTGCTGCTCTAGAATTTGTTTAGAATCATTTTTTACAGGTATTTTATGGACTTTGCGGGGAGAGCTTCTAGGGGTGCATCCTTCTACTCCACCGTCTTGGCTCTGCCCCCTGTTCAGATCATTTTAAAACAAAATGCTCCCATTGTTTGGTTTCACAGTCCAGAAAAGGTTCATGAAGAAAAATATAACCAGAGACATCCACACATAGCAAATCTCTCTGCTTTGCTGTCAGTGATGGTCATACACAGAGAGCCCTCAGGTGCTAATAGGAAAGGCACCCAAAATATAACCAGAGACATGCACACATAGCAAGTCTCTCTGCTTTGCTGTCTGTGATGGTCATACACAGAGAGCCCTCAGGGACTAGCAGGAAAGGCCCACCTTTTGGTCACTGAATGAATTACATATTACATATGTAATATATACATTAAATATACATATAATTAGTATCTATTTCCATTTTTAGATTGGTTCTACTATGAATATTTTTCATGTATATCAACTCTCATTATGTATAATTGTATAGAATGAAGTTCTTTCCAGAGATAAGAAAACAAAATAGTTAATAATCGAAACTGATGATGACAAATATTTATAAATCTAGTTTAAGTACCAAACCCAAAAGAAATACACATATGATGATAAATAGCTACAATATAAACTTGTAATAATCCTCACCTACAGTTTGTTACCATAATAAAAAGAAGTCCCATCATTCTGATATAGTTATAAAGTCATTTACAGACAACACAAGGAATTTAATAGAATAATCCTCAAACTTTTAAGCAAATGTGTGCTGTGCTGAAACATTTCTCCCCAAATACTCATTTGTAAAAGAAAAGATAAAATCAAAATTGTCATTAAGCCTCTTATATACTGAGAATTGTGACTAATATCATACCATTTCATGTAACACTTGATAGCAAACAATTTCATCCTTTCCATTAAGAATAGTGATTGCAATATTGTTAACTTTAGAATAAAGTTGACTTGAAAATATAACATTTTGAAGTGCATCTTTATATGAGTTTAGTTGCTAGTATTAGTAGCATAAGAAACATTTCCAAACTCCTTGCAAAGGATTCTACTGCAAGGGTTTCTATAAAAGTTTTAGTTAAAATGGAGAGTTCTACCTGACCTCTAAGGGGATATAGACCACCTATGTTGGAGTTAGTGCCATTCAAGGGTAAATTCTGTTAATTTGTGACTCTAGCATACCAAGTAAATGAAGGATATTGTACTCCACTGGATAGGGTACTGGACCTAGAATCAGGAAGACTTGAGTTCAAATCCTGTTCAGACACTGACTATATGACTGTCATTAACCTCTTTCTGCCTCAGTTTTTTTTTATCTGTAGAACAGGAATAATAATAGCACATACCTCCCAAGGTTGTTGTGAATATCAAATGAGATAATATTTTTAAATGCCTTGCAAACTTTTAAGTGTTGTATGAATTCTAGTCATAATTATTGTCATTATATTCTGAATGTCATGGAGAGTGCAATCTTATCTGCTAGAGATTCAATGAAACTCTTTTTCTACCTCATTAAGGGTCACTTATCTAAGGAATCATTGTTTTATTGTACTTTATTTTTCTCTCCTTGATCTACACAGAAACTTAGCTCTGAGAAAAGATGTTCAATTTTAAAATATCATGTATTAATTTGCTGTATTTTTCATCTTTAAAATGTGCTAAAATATTGTAAAAAAAAATGTTAAATATGTTGTATATTTAATCAAACTTAAACCTGTGAAGCAAGCTTCTTTTCTTCTTCCTCAGGTTTAGCCTTTTTTATAGCCAGCTTTTCACTTTCTGCAAATCAAAACTAGTTTCCATCATTCCTAAATGTAGTATATTAGTAGATAAAGAATAGGATCTAGAGTTAGAAAGTCCTGGGTTCAAATTTTCCACAGATACTTACTAGATGTATGACTTTGGGGAAGCACTTACCTCTCAGTTTCAGTTTCCTCAACTTTAGAGTGGCACATAGCCTCCCCTCTCCCCCAGGTGGTTGTGAGGGTCAAATGGTATAATATACATAAAGTCATATCATCATCTCCCTGATGTCATGATCCTCCTTGAGAACCAAGGACGAACCACAGACCACATACAGTATCATACAGACCTTAAAGTGCTATAGAAATTTGAGCTATTATTCCCTTCTGAATTAACTTCTCCTTACTCCTGCTATCCCAAAGAGAATACATTTTACCTAATCTCTCGTGTGCACATAGCTGTTTGTTTATTGTTTTCTTTATTCTGATGTAAGGATAGGGATTGTATTTGCTGCCCTATCCCTGCTACACGGAAAGTGCTTAATAAACGCTTATTGACTTGATTTGTTGTGTTGTGGAACAGAGACATTTTGGGTATATCAAGACACATTTCACACCTATACTCTTCACTCAGAAAAAAAGTGGTTTATTATATGCTTGTCCATACTATTGTGAGAAATGAAGTGTTTTGAAGGATAGGAAGGAAAAAAAATAAAATGATAAAATGGCCATATCAATCCCACCATTTAATTTCAACTTTGAATCAAATATTAAGGAACAAATCAGAGAATTTTTGATTTTTGAGATTTTTGAGAACTTTAAAATCAAGTATATCATTTTTAACAGTATCTCAGTATTTTTAGAAGTGTCAGGGAAATATTTTTCATTGTCTCACCTTCTTTCCATGGATTTCTATCCAGTCTGATCATCTCACTTCATAAACTGGAGATGTTTCTTTGAAGTTTGTTTAGCTTTGTGTTAGTTGGGTTTCTTGGATCAGAGAATTTTATTTGTTATAGATTCTTTTGAAGTTTGTTCACCCCCAGGTCTAGATAAATGCATAAATAACGGATAGCTAGATACATAAATAGATCATTTATTAAGTGCACTATGTATCAGGAACTGGGCTGTGTTCTGGGATTAAAACAAGAAAATGCCCTACTCCCAGAGCTAAATTTTAATGAGGAATGACAATGCATAAAGCAGAAGGTGGAAAGGGGAAAGTTAGGGTAAGGGTATGTATGTACCTTCTCAGGGGCAAGGCAGCCAATATGGAGGTGGATCAGACTTACACTTTTGTGTACTATTTCTCTCCTGAATGTTTTTTCAGTGTTGTATTTGGAAGAGATGAAAACTCCTATAACTGGTATCTTGCCAATATCTGCACAGCAAAAACTGGGAAAGATTCACCGGATATCATTCTTTGTCAAAAAAAAAAAAAAGAAAAATCTAATTACTTTGATCATTGAAGATAAGAATCATTCAGTGCCTCCATCTCTTGTAAAATCTCCCTCCCCTTACTATGATTCGTAAAGGAGTGGAGTTTCAGAGGAAAGATTTAAACCCAGCAGTCTTGCACAGAGTAGGCACAACAAACATTTGATGACTTACAAGAGGCAGAGCAAGCATTTAATAAAGTCAGCAGTCTTGAACATAGTAGGCACTTAATAAATATTTATTGAATTAAATAATCAATCAAGACCCCTGTGTATGTATGAGCTGCGCACATAGTGGGTATGAAATCAATGTCCATTCTCACACTAGGTATAAACACAATAGTTAATAAAGTCTGAAATGTATAGAGTGCTCTGAAGTCATATATGTAAAACATAAAATGGTTTAGATACATTTTCTAATTTGAGTCTCTTAATAAGCCTCTAAAGTAGGTCTAATAGGTAAATTATCTTTATTTTTTTGGATAAGATATTTTTAGATCTATTTTATACATACATTTTATATATATATACATAGAAATATACTATTTTATACATACATATACATTATACATATAAATATACTATTTTACATACATATATATGTATGTATGTGTATATATATAAACTTAGAGAGGTTAAATATATATATAAATATATATATAAACTTAGAGAGGTTAAGTATATATATATATATATTTATATATATATATAAATATATAAACCTAGAGAGGTTAAAAATATATATAAACTTGGGTTAAATATATATAAATATATATACATATATATACACATACACATATATATGCGTATATACACATATACACATATATACATACATACATACATATATATAAACTTAAAGAGGTTAAATACTGCCCAAGGTCCCATGGCCAGCTAGGTGGTGCAGTGGATACAGTGCCAGGCCTGGAGAGTCAAGAAGACTTTTCCTGATTTCAAATCTAGCTTTACACACTTGCTAACTGTGTGATCTTGGACAAGTCATTTAACCCCACTTTCCTCAGTTTCCTCATTTGTAAAAGAACTAGAAAAGCAAATAGCAAAACATTTACTACTTTTGCCAAGAAAACCACAAATAGAGCCACAAAGAGTCAGACACAACTGAAATGACCAAACAACAAAAAGGTCCTATCACTAGTAAATGTTAGAAGTGTGGATTCCAACCCAGCTCCAAGTCAGCATACCCTTCACTATGCCAGGTTACATTTTTTTAGTGGCTAGAGCCAAAGCTAAGTAAATGAGAGGTTATCCTTACAATATCGGGTTTCTTTAAAATGTTTTCTTTCCCCAAATACTTTTTTTTTAACTTACTTGGTACGTTTTGTATTGTGCTTCTTCCAGTAGACTCTAAGCTCCTTCCAGGCAGAAACTATTTTGTTTTTGTCTTTATAACCATAGGACCTAATGCAGTTCTTTGCTTTTAGTCAAATCTTCATGCTTGCTTCATGGGATGTGGAATGGAATAGATTTGAAAATAGCATATCAGATAAAGTAAAATCAAGTTATGATGGAGAAACGGAGCCATTCCTATGCATGGGACCATGTGGCTCTGAGGAACTCAAACTTACATGGAGTTTAATTTTAGATAAGTGTTTTTAACTTTGGGCATGTCTGTATGACAGAAATAACTGGACTGTGACATACTTAGGCAGATGGTTTTTTGGTTATTTTAGATGGCCAGACAGTTTCCCCAAGTGGTCACCAATTAGCCATTAATGTGACTAAAGAAAACAAATTTCAACACTGTTGATTTAGTGGTCCAAAGTAGACATTGCCTCAATGTGTTTTCAGCTCTGTGTTCATTTTTTAGACACACCTCTGAGCAAACAAGATACCAAAAGTCAGATGTAGGCAGCTTCCTTAGAAACAGCACAGGCAACCTTTTCTACATCTAATTACTGGTAAAATAGTGTTTTCTTATTAAATTCAATTCCACCAATATTTACTGAACACCTGCAGTCTGGCCTATTCTTTTAGCATATAAGTTTATGAAGAAAGTGTTTCAGGCTCAATGTTAGACTAAGACTAAAATAAAATAATACATAATTAGAAATAATAGCTTCTGTAACGTAATGTGTTCACATAGAACTCCTATTGTGGTGAGTGTGTTTTGGAGGTCACCAACTCATCATTTGAAAGAATGAAAAATATAAGATGATAAGGATAAAAAGGTGGTTTTGTTGTACACTTACTTAGTGATAGGTTTTTGAAAATGTTCCCTATTACAGTAAGAAAACATCAAATATTTTACTTGGTTCTGGCCATTATGGCAGCATTTCTGGCATATTACAGCCCTGCTCCGAAGGTTTAATATTTATCCTAAAACTCGAACTCTCCTTGAAAATATCTATGACTAATATATTTTGACTCTCTCTAGCATTTTTTATGTTTTATTTTGACTATGATACATTAAGGAAATGATGCGGTGGTTTTTGGTGACCTTAATTCGAGCTAAGAAAGGAGACTGAACTCTTTCAGTAGGTATCAATGAATGGATCCTTTCATTGATATTTCACATTAGCCACCTAAATTAACAGGAGCTGAAAGAGGTTCACCTGCAGTTAAGTGAGAATTCAAGTGCCAATACAAAGTTGGTCAAACTACTTGGGTTTTTTGTTTTATCAGACCATTAATCCAGATTGGCATCTGCAGTCTTATGATTCCAGTCCTCGTAAATGGTCAAAGGGTAGGCTTGTAAAAGTTATGTACACTGACACCATCATTTTTCTGGCCTGTTTTATCCAGAAAAACAATCTTCAAGATTTAGGCAAATTAAGATTCTGCTCCCTCTAAAACCTAACAATTTTTATTCTTGGCCAAGAGTATCCAAGGCTTTAGAGGAAAATTTGTTTGTGGTGACATTATGTGCTCAGAAGATAAATAGTTTTTTTTGTGGGTTACTATAATTTTTTTTAAATTATTTTTTAGGTTCAATTCAGTAAACATTTATTATAAGTACATATACACATATTATGTACCAGACATCATCCTATGCTCTGGGAATATAAATTTTAAGAAGAAAGAGCTTGCTTGTCAAGGGGTTTACAGAAATGGAAGTTGGAAAGAGGAAAGCCATCAAAAGTACCCGGCTCAGGGGCATGATGTTTTGTGGAGTCCAAACCAAGCACAGCTGCTGCTGAAAAGTGGAGAACTAACTGGAAAGTTCAGATTCCAGCCCTCTATAAAGAAGGTGTTTAGTGTTCCATCCTCCTACCCTCCAATGTTACTTCATTACAGGATCTTTTAAATTTTTATTTTTTATTTTAAGATTTAAAAGTTACTACAAGTGTCTCATGGGGAGAAAAAAAAGATATGTACAGTGTACCGCTTTCTTTGCCATTTTTGTTTCTCAAAACTGGATCTTGCAAGCTGTTCTGGAGAGTCTGAGATTGTATAAGCACCCAGAATCTTACCATGTAGTCCAAAATGCTCATATTTTATTATTTTATATGTTTTAAGAAATATTGAAATTTACAGATATTTCTCACTGACCAGTGATTTTTACATTTTTGTGTTCTAATAGATTCCATCAAAGTAGCTAGATGTCAGTGGGGAACCTGCAGCCTCGAGGTCACATGTGGCCTTCTAGATCTTTTATATGTGGCCTTTTGACTGAGTCCAAGTTTTGTAGAACAAGTTCTTTTATTAAGGGATTTGTTCTGTGAAGTTTGGATTCAGTCAAAGGACTTTGAGGCACTTGAGGACCTAGAGGACCACATGTGGCTTCTGGGCTGAAGGTTTCCCACCCTGAGATGTAAGATAAAGCACTGGACCTGGAGTCAGAAATACCTGAATTCAAATACAGCCTCAGACCCTTACTAGCAGCATGACCTTGGATAAATCACTTCTTTTTGCCTTAGTTTCCTTAACTGTAATAATAATAATAGTTATGGAGGATAATAACAGCACCTGCCTCTCAAAGCTGTTATTTGGATCAAATGAGATAATATATGCAAATCTTTTTAGCACAGTGCTTGGCATATAATAGTAAGCTCTATGTAAATGCTTATTTCCTTTCTACTTCCCCCCCATCTATATTTGACTTAACAGAGATGCCCACCACTTCTTTATCATGAGTCATGTTTTCATACTTTCAATATCAAAGATGAGAGAGAAAAAATATATTTTGCATAAAGGTACTGGCATGCATTGAGATCTTTTTTTTCCCCATTCAGTACATTTATTAAGAGCTTACTGCTTTATTCCTTCATAGTCTTTCATCTATTCTCCTTTGCATTGCTTTCTGCTGGCTCTGCTATGGCTTTTCTAACCATGCCTGTTTTCTTTACACTCATCTATTTGCCTTCTTACTCTCATTAGACATTTTGGAGACTGCTTTTAGAAGGATAGAGTTTAACAGTACCGATTCACAACCTGCAATACTGTTATAATTATTTTATTCTAATTGAAAATACCTATTTCCTTATGAAGTAGAAACCAGTTTCTTTGCATATGATTTCCACTTTTTTAGTCTTCTTATAGTATCAGCTAGTATCTAGCTCAAGAATATCTGGTACTCTCGTTTGAATGGCCAACCTGTGAGACATGAACTTACTTTTGTGGTAAATGTCTTAACCTATAAGTATAAAAACAAAATAATGAAAACTCTCTTTATAATGGAAACCTTGGGAAATGGATAATGTAGAATAATTGTTAGGCTTTCGCTGGGCTTATAGTGGCATGAATAAGCAATGGCAGTAGGGTTAATGATGCTTT
The DNA here is from genome assembly GCA_023548195.1 of Bettongia penicillata ogilbyi. Classification (NCBI taxonomy): domain Eukaryota; kingdom Metazoa; phylum Chordata; class Mammalia; order Diprotodontia; family Potoroidae; genus Bettongia; species Bettongia penicillata. Next base: position 3,300,744 of record JAJHZJ010000032.1, on the reverse strand, counting down.
CTTAAAACTTTTGAATAATTATTTTAAAGACCTCCTGGAAAATTCCTTCAGCACATGTCAGTGACTCACCAATCATTAAAACAGTTGTTTCCAACAGAAATTAAAGTTCTAGTGCAGTGGATATGGTGCTATCATGTTACAGTTATAACACTTGGTATTTACCTCATAATAGTTCATGAATGGACAGCTAGGTGGTGCGGTAGGTAGAGTGCTGGACCTGGAGTCAAGAAGAGGAGTCTTCCTGAGTGTTCAGATCTGACCTCAGACACTTACTAGCTATCTGACCCTAGGCAAGTCACTTAACCTGTTTGCCTCAGTTTCCTCATCTGTAAAATGAGCTGAAGAAGGAAATGGCAAATCACTCCAATATCTCTGCCAAGAAAATCCCAAATAGGGTCACAAAGGGTATGACAATGAGTGCAAAATGACTGAACAGCAAATTTCATAAATGATAGTCTTTGGGGGTTGCAAGTTGCAAAATAGCGCTATCCGTATTTTAAAATGGCATTAAGTCAGCGTTAGCACAAGTTACTAATGTCCCTCTCTACTTACTCTTCCGGTCCCTGCTGTTAATAGCTATTAGGTTGACCTCCTGTGACCATTATTGTCCTGGTATGTCAAACCCTAAACTAATGGATGCTTGGATAATGATGGTGATAATTACAGGGTGAAAATGGTATGATAGCTTATAAGGTGGAAGGATAATAGCACCTTCAGGACTAGACCTAGACCAGATTGGAATTTAATAATGCAATTGGACCTAATAGTATAGAAGAGAATCCAGTGCTCTAGATCTAACTGAGCCCTCCTCAGCTTACAGGTGAATAAACTGATACCTTAATTTAATTTTTAAGTTTTTGACTCCCCATGCAATCCATGCAGAAACATATATAGTAACTTGAAAATAAGCACCATTTAATTCTTTTATATCCTTCTGTCCTAATTAGCAGACAGACTAAATCTCTCCTCTTTTCCTCAAACTTCTTGAAAAAAATCATTCATATTTGTGTTCTGCTTTTCTTCTAAATCTAAGGAAAACTAAGTGACTTGCTCAAGGTCATGCAGATAGTCAGCATCAGATATAAAGTCATCCTCTGACTCTGGAGTCAGTGTTCTTTCTAGTATGATATTTCTATCTTTAACTAGAAGAAGATGATAGCAAGGCTATGAATCTAGTAAATAATCCAAGAATAATAAAGAAATTCAGATGAGGACTAGGTTTAGGACAGAGGTAATGAGTTATGTTGAACATGGTGAGTTTGAAATACCTATGGGACATCTAATTCAAAATGATAGTCAATAGATGCTGTGGGGTAGCACCAAGACAGAAGATAAAGCTGGAGATAGAGTTTTGAGAGTTATCTACATAGAGATAAGAATTAAACCTGTGGGAGAAGATGAGCCTACCAAGTCAGAGTGTGTAGAAAGAAGAGAAAAAAGTGAGTAGGAAAGAACCAAGTCACACTGACAGTGGGCATGATATCGATGATAAATGGTTATGCAGGTAGACCAGGGGAGAGTAGTGTCCGAAAGAACCAAACTATAAAACAAGAGAGAGATTATCAAGGAGGAAAGGATCATTAACAGTATCCAGTGCTGCAGAGAGATCAGAAAGGATAATGAACGAGAAGAGGCCATTTGACTCGGTATTACAAGATCATTAGTAATTTTGAAGAGAGAGGGTTCCATTGAGTGATGAGATTGGAAGGTAGATTGAAGAGGACTCCAAAGAGAGCAAGAGGAAGAGAAGTGCAACACAAGTGTAAATGATTTTGTTTTGTTTTGTTTTGTTTTCAAGAAGTTTGGCTGAAAAAACGGAGAGATTTAGTCTGGCAGCTAGTGAGGATGGAAGAATCTCGAAGGATTGAATGGTGCTGATCTTCAGGTTACTCTACATGAATTGCATGTGGAATCAACACCTTTAAATTTTTAATTTAAATCAAAGTTTTTGTCTTAGGACCTTTAGTAAATACTTAAGTATTTGAATTTCATTCATATTGCCCTCATTGTAGAAATTTAGACTCAACAAAGCTTTTCCACATCTATACATATTTAATCAATGTAGAAAGCCTTCCTTAAGTAAATAATTAAGCTAGAGAATGAAAATATAGATAGTAACACACATTTCTAATAATTCTTCCTTATTATTATTTTCCTCAGAGTTCTTTAATTATTTAACCCACCAGCTATTTACCAAGTGCCTAATACATGTTTTACACAGTAATAGTTCTATGTCTAGCCAGAACATACATATATTATGCTGCTCAGAGCTTAAGGGAATTGTAATTGCTCAATAAATCCTGTGAAATATCAAGTCTGATTCACTCTCTCACATGTAGGAGTGAGACTGGGCAGCTTAAACTTATTTTGGCATAGCCAGCTTAGTTTTGGGCAAGAAGAGTGGAGAAGGGATATTTACTTTGGTTCCCTCATATATTGGTGATTTGACCCTCTGTGGTGAAAGAAAGCTCTGCTTTAGTATCTAGCCCATACCAAGGTATCTGCAGGGTAGGAATGAGGATTGGAATAATTGCCATGAAAAATATGAGTCGGCCAATTATATAGCGGCCACAACTATTCCTTTCCTCCATCATGTGCTGATGTCACTTTGCAAATGTCAGAAACAGTCTGCTTTCATGTCAGTTTCAGAGACCACTGGTGTATACAGAAATTCCAAGCAAAGAGGTTAAAGATTGGTTCTTTCTTCCATGCACTCTCTTAGATATAGAGAAAAAGTAAGCAGAAAGAAAAAAAAAGACAGTAAAATTTTAAGATTGAGGAAAACATAATTAAGTACTCATAGATTGAGAGTTGGAAGGAATGTCCGAAATTATCTAGTCCAACCCACTCATCTGATAGATGAATATGTGTGGAGAAGTTAAATGACTTGACTAGGGTTACACAACTTAAAAGTGTCACAGGCAAATTTTGAATCCAGATTTTCTGACTCTAGTTCTAACAGTCTTAATCAAACTTAGTTCATATAAATAAATACTTATAAATTGAAAATTCATAGTATATTATTAATGTAAAAATTCTTTAGTCACCATTGTGTCCTTTCCTCTCTTATTCTTTGCCAAACTCCATCCCTGAGTTACCCCTACTATAAACCTTATTTTCTTAATCATATTCACTTGAGAAAATCATATGACTGAATGAACTGGTTTCACTATACATTTATATTATCTAATATTATTTGGACACTCAAAACCATGCAGTTAACCTTATATTTTTCCTTGATTGATTTTCTATTATCCTTTCCACATCAGCTATTACAAACATTCTGCTTATATCCTTCAGTCACCTACAGCATTTCCCCTCTCCTCAGCCTCCTACTATACTAAGAAAATAGAGACAGTATGTGAACTCCTTCTACTCAATTCCCTGTGTCAATACCTTTTTTTATCTCCTGCTCCCTCCTCTTCTGATTCAATTCCTGAGGAAGAAGGGGACTTTCTTCTTCACTTTCCCAGGGACCTTCTCCCTCATCTTCCTCTCCTTATCTATTGACTCTTTCCTAGCTTCCTACAGTCTTGCCCAGGTCACCTTAAAAAAATAAGGCAAAAAAATGCCTTCACCTAACCATCCTCTCAAACTCTATCTTTTCTTTTCCTAGTCAGACGCTTTGTGGGGAGGGGAAATGGACTGATGAGGTGGGAGGGGGAGAGCAGTTTCTCTATACTCACTGGCCTCCACATTCTCATCTCCCACTCTTTTTTCAGTCTTTTACAATCTGACTCATTATGGGACTGAAAATATTCTTTTCAGGGTTACCAACCATCTCTTAACTTGAAATCCAATGCCCTTTGCTTAAGTCCACACTCTACCAGAATTCTTTGCAACATTTCATGCTGCTGACCACTCTATTTTCCAGGACAAACTCTTCTCCTTTAGCTTTCATTACCCTGCTCTCCTTTGGTTTTCTTCCCATCTATTTGATCACCCATTTTCAAGCTCCTTTGCTTGTTCATCATTATTTAACCTTTGTTTAGGAGTCATCTCCTGAACTTCTATCCTGGGTCCTCTTCTTTACTTTCTCCCTCTTCCTTGGTGATTTTGTCAGCTTCTGTTAGCTCAGTTATCATTTCTATGCAGACAGATACTAAATTTCTCTGAGTCCCACATTATCAACAGTCTGCTATCCCATGATCCTTCCAGGCACACAGGTTTATAAACTTGGACTCATTCTTGACTCTTACTTCTTCAAATCTAATATCCAATTAGTTGCTAAGTCTCCAACATCTTTCATATTATCCACTTCTTTCCATTCCTGTAGTATCTTGCCTAGTCAAGGTTCTCATGAGCTCCCTGTTACAATGACCTTCTAACTGGCCTCTCTGCCTCCAGCTTCTTTCCTTAACAATCTTTCTTCACTACAGCTAAAAAAACTGATATTCCTAAAATACTGGGAAAAAAACTGGAAAAAGCTTTATATTCATAGGTCAAAATAAGCAAAATTGTTTCTTGAAACTTAGTTGATATAAGTAAAATTTTGGTAAATATTATTTGGAAATACTAAAAGCATTTCATAGGCTAGATAAACAAACTTGAAAATTTGTGAAAATTCAATTCAATAAACATTGATTTAGCAACAACTATGGGCCAGACTCTGTGCTAAATGTCAGGCTTGTAGATGCCATTTTTAGAAGGCAAACACAAACTTGATTTAACCATGATGACATACCAACTCTGAGGAATTTTGATGGGCTATCAAGAAAGATACAAATAATGATAACAATTTATGACTGCCATCTCAGTGTAACACAGTATGGTGTATAGAGAGCTAGCCTTGAAGCCAGGAAGATTTCAGGAGGAAATCCCTCCTCTGATCAAATTAGCTATAGGACTCTGGTAAGTGAACTAACCTTTTAGTGCCATAAGTTACAGAGAAAGTGCTGATCTGCATTACTAAAGGAAATTTCCTCAAATGGATTTTCCATATGAGAAATGAAATCTCTAGTTTCAGGCCCAGTCTCTAGTCCCTAAATTGTCAGTATAGAGATTAACACATTTTGTTCTTAACCTTATCAACAACTTCTTTCCCCTGGACATATATTTTTTAAAAATGTGGTGTTCTTTTGTAGATCATATATGACTGGGACAGCTCTCAATATGTCAGCATCTGTCTGATTCATCAATGTGACAGCTAGGTAGCAGAGTGGATAGTGTACCAGGCCTGAAGTCAGGAAGATTCATCTCCTTGAGTTCAAATCTGACCTCAGACACTTACTAGCTGCATGAGCCTGGGCAAGTCACTTAACCCAGTTTGCCTCAGTTTCCTCATCTATAAAATGAACTGGAGAAGGAAATGGCAAACCACTCCAGTATCTTTGCCAAGAAAATCCCAAATGGGATCACAAAGAATTAGGCGAGACTAAAATGACTAAAAAACAATAACAAATAAATGTGTCACAGAGGTGCAACAGGAGACCCTTTTTAACCTATGTTCCACAACTTACACATACAAATGAATGCAGTCACCTTGGAATACTATATACATTTAGTCCAATAGTGGTTCTGTTGCTTTAGACTTGGGGCAGGGAGGCAATGTCCTTTTTGACACTTTCATGACCACATGAGAAAAACAGTCTGACCAATTTGAAGTCACATCACAATTGAGACCCAAATTGGAATTATCTATTTCCCTTCTTAGAAGTCCAAATGACATTGTCCTGTTTTGGGAAATCAAATCTAACTACGAAAGATAAAGATTCACCGCCCCTGAAAATATTCAAAAGAATGTGACAGTCACTGAAGACAATTACAAATGAAGAGTAACTCAGAAGTTTTGAGCCATGACGTAGGCTCTAGAATTAATCTCTATCTTTGGAAGGGTTCAATTTAGAGTAAATCACATTCATGTTTATGAAAACATAATTCATGTTACTTGCAGCTTATACATGGTAGATTCATGTCTTTCAAGTTTTCTGTAATCCCTACCAAACTCATATTTACTTATTGCCAAAGATGTTAATAAAATGTCACTGTTTTCATAGAAATTCAAGAGTATTGAGAAGAAACCACCAGTAGAGAATACATCTTAATAGAAAGGATAAGAATCATGACATATTTGTAGAGTGCTTTAAAGTTTTTGAAGTGCCCTCCTTACAATCCTACAAGGTAGAGAGTCCAAATATTCTGACCCTTGTTTGAGAAAATGGAGGCTGTAAAAGTTTAGAAAAAAAGATTTTAAAACCTCATGCCTAAATTTCTTTAATTATATCCTTACATAGTCGCACCTCAGACACATGCTAGCTGTGTGATTCTGGGCAAGTCACTTAGCCTGCCAATGATGTTGCAACCTTTTAAGTTCATAAGCTGCAAAGAACGTGCTACTTGCATTGGAAGGGGTAGTTTCTTTTCTCAGTTCTCTATAGCAGTGAATTCATAGGTCTAGTCATATCCATGTATACTTGTATCCACCTAGAAAATGGACCTAACAGAGGAAATGCATTTTTATGTTACTTTTGGATTAAGTCAGATTCTAATTCTAGTGACTTGATATTATCAACCCAGCAATATCCTAATCATGAGAAAGAAATAACTAGGAAACAGTGTAACACTGAAAAGTTTATGTTAAATTTAATTCAAAGATATAACCATATTTTTGAATGTTCTTACAGGTACAATTTTGAGTCTCATTCAAGTTCTTTATCATTTCATAGCATTTTAATTTCCATTTAGATTGTCTAAACATTGAACTTGTTAATTATGCTGACCAGAACCTTTGAGGAAAAAATTCATATTGATAAGAAATAGCTAAGCCATGTAGTTTAACATATAAATATAGCCAGTGTTATTGTAAAGTATGCGTTAAAATGACTGATGTTTCATTAGTGTTTTAATTAGATTATAGATTTAGAGCTGGAAGGGACTTTAGAGGTCATCAAACTCAACCTCCTCATTTTATAGGTTACGAAGTCAAAGCTGAGTTACTACATTTCTAATATAGGTCTGCCAACTCCAAAATCTACCATTCCACCAATACACCATACTACTGTTCCTACTTAGATGAATCTGTACTTAGGAAAATTTTCCAATTTTTCTCATTTGATCAATGGTGCTTGGGGCTTTGCTTTAATTTTTTCATCTTGGGGTTTTTCTGGCCTCCGTATTTCACCCTGTTTGAAAATACAGTACCACTCATGGGCTCAACTCCACTACTCAAATTCCACTACTCATCTACTCCAAATCTTTGATTTTTCTCCATTTCTGATGTGAGCTGATGCTTCCCTCCTTAGGCATCTTTGTGACCCCCTCATTTCTGGTGTTGGTGGTGGACTTAATCCACTCAACTTAAGCCCTATTTCAAATCAGAACTCGCAAGCTCAAGAGACCTACCAGGCTCAGCCTCCTCCATCAGCTGGGATTATAGGTATGGGCCACCATGCCTGGACTGGATGAAACACATACTTTTAAAACAATTAGTCACTCAGTTTTAAGCAATGTTGTATATATTCATAATTGCAAAGGTGTGCAATAAATAAAAATACCAAGAAAAATTGATAAAGAAAACTGCTACTGGTTTTTGCAATTTAACATTGAACTGAGATTGAGTTTACCAGACATATACATAATTAGGACATCAGTGTCCCAAAGATATAAATGCAGTTTTAATAGTCATATATTCTTTTAAGTATTCCTGAACACTGGGCAAGGTTTCAATTGCAAGGTCTCATCCACTTTTTGAATAAAATTCTGGAAAGACATAAGTTGTTAAAACAGCAGCAAGTACTGTAAATAAATCAAATCTAGTATTAGTAGCATAGTTCTCAGGAGAATATTTTGGTAAGAATTGAATCTGTTCCCTGCCCCCACAGTCTCTACCCAACTATTTTCAATTACCTTCCTTCGCAGGCCTCTAGCTAGGCCAAGTCTTCCTTAGGGACTGATTCATCTCAAGTTAGAAGGAGGATAGAGATCTGGGTCAGCAAACTTCCTCAGTTTTGCATTTCACTTGAGCCAGATACCAGATTTCTAACTCGCCTTTCCCATGTTTATGGACTTCTTGGCTTTGAATTATCTGTTTCATCTCTTGGTTCAAATTCCATTCTAACTCTTTCATATCATCGTGTCTGCTCGTTGCCTGGAGAGCCTTGGTTCATACCTATAGCTCTCCCACATATCCTGGGATTGTATGTGTATCCTGGCTGAGATGACTCTACAACCTTTTTCACCCAACTCTGACTCTTAATTCCTTTTAATCCCCATTACACATTACTTCAGCTTTTGTAGACCTGGCTACTCACCTGGCATATAAATAATAGTTTGCTTTCTACCCAAAAGCTCAGGTTGCTTTATCTGGGATTGTGGTGGATTAAAAACAGCACAGTACATTAGACTACCCACCATGACAGGTAGGTGTTTTCAATTCATTTTTATGCTTTATGACCATAGAGGGATGATGATCAATTAGTGTGACCAAAAGTGTTAGTTAAATGGTTTTGGAATTATTACACTAGCAACAATTTAGGCACTACCTGCATTAACTAAGATTACAAACGATACTGAGCTGTAACATTGTATTGATGATAACCCATGTCACTTTGCATTCTTTTTGGGGGCTATAATTCCCAAAGGGACCCTGTGATAAAGGAGAATAAATTTAGGCAAGTGTTAACCATCAAGCTAAAATAGTTTTGCTTCTTGAGTTTAAATTTTCTACTATTGCAGTATTCAAGAAATAGTAATCGTCAATTTTATATAATACGTAGTAATTTCACCTTCAGACACAATAGAGTAGATTAAGATTTTCCAAAGTAACCATGGCAACTCTCTTGCTTATATTATAGCACACTTACTATAGCAGAGTATGTGGAGTATAAATATTCTCAGCTTGGAAACATAAAAATACTCATCAGATCAAACATGTTTGTTTCTGATGTGTTTTTAAGAGAACAGCTAATTGTACCGTTGTTTAAAAAAATTTAAGCATGAGCTGGGACCACAGCATTAACAGTAAGGTAAAAGGATCTTTCTTTGGTTAGTCTTGGATTCCTTACTTTAAGAAGAATATGCAAAACATGGCAACATATTAAGATAATAGTAAAATTATTGGAGTGAGGAAAATATTTTTGAAGACTTTAAATTGATTGGCAATATTCAGCTTAGATAATAGGAATGATATGCCACTTGATATACCCTCATAGGCAGAGTCACTACATTAAAATATTATCTAATTTGTCTCTGTTTAATTCAGTTCACATTTATTAAGTACCTATGATAACAAGGGACTTGCTATGTGCTATAGAGATAAAGATTCATTTATAACACCAACCTGATCTCAAGAAATAAAATGGGAGGAGAAACAAGTAATCTAGACCTTGTCATAATTCTAAAACCAGAGGACCTTGGTTCAAATTCTGACTATGATGCCTGTGTAAACTTAGGCAAGTCACTTAACATCCATGAACCTCTATTTTCTTCTCTGTAAAAACAAGTGGAGGGGGAGAGAATTCCAAAGGACTTATGATGAAGAATGTTATCCCCCTCCTGAGAAAGAACAGATGGAGTCTGAATACAGACTGAAGCACACTATTTTTTTTTATTTTTACAGCTTTTTTGGGGGTTTGTTTTCTTTCACAACATGACTAATATAGAAATATGTTTTGCATGACTGCACATGTAAAACCTATATAAAATTGCCTGCCATCTCAGGGAGAGAGGAGGGAAGAGAAGGAAGGAGAGAATTTGGAACTCAAAAAAATTTTATGTAATGTGAAAAAATGTTTTTACATGTAATTGTAAAAAAATAAAGGAAAGAGGGAGAGGGGGTTGGACTAGATATTCTCAGAGGACCAGTCTAACTCTGGATCTATGATCCTCTGAATTATGATACTAAGGAGAATGAAAACAATTCAAGGCAATATCCAAAAGGGCTATGAAAATTATAAGTAGGAAGATGGCATTTTCATTTAAGGGGATAAGAGATGCTTTCATGGAGATCTGCCTTGAAGGAAGGGATATCAACAGATGTTTAAGTGGGGAGTTGGAGCGGTAGAGAATCTGTTCAAGACCTGAGAATGGTATGAGCCCATTAAACAGAGAGATAGTTGGGGTCAGGATAAGAATGGAGAATGGAGTGGAGTCCAGTGTGTTTTCATAGTTTTCATAGAAAACCATGAAGGAGTTCATCATGAGACAGGCTGAACAGATAGACTGTAGTAAGATTTCAAAGGGTCTTGAATGCTGGCATCAGAAATTCATTTTCTTCTGCAGGTCATGGACAGCCTACTAAGTCAGGTTTTTGAATACAAAAATAAAATTATTACAGCAGTATGGAACTGATGATGATCAGGAGAAAATTAAAAACTACAGCACAAGATACTTAGGTTAATTAAAAAAGGAATTTTCCAACACAGTTATTAAAGATTGGAATAGGTTCCTGGAAAAGTTGTGGAATTTCATTCCTTGGAGGACTTCACATAGTACAATAATTGGCAAGGGATGGTTTAGGCACAGTTCTGCCTGGGGGCAATGAAATGAATTCACTGAACTCTGGAAGTTACTTTCAGCCCTACATTTTATGTTCCTAGATGACTCTAATATTATGTGATAACTAATGAGAAAATGTTTTTCCACAGGGGAAAAAAATCAATTGAAGGCCATTCACAAAAATAAGCTTTTTTTAGCTTTTCTTTCCTTTTTTAGAAGAATATAAAATATTCAAGTGTCCTGATTTCCAAAAGTTAGAAGAGTGAATGTAAAAAAAAATTAAAAAGTGCAACAATACTAGAAGATGTTACAGTTTCTGTGGTATTTCCATGGTCAATTTGAAGGAAGATAAAAAAAGGTAGGGGAAATAGAGGGAGAGGAAGGGAAATATTCAACTATATAAGGCAAGAAAAATAAACAAGGGGAAAAAGAGAAAGAGAGGAGAAAGTAAAAGAGACAAAAAGAAAGATATTTCTCTATAGCTTTATTTTAGAGCATCTGATTGAAGTTCTTTTGGAAAGGATGAGGAAATGTAGACTAGATACCAGATGATTAATGAATTGATGTCAACTCTAGTGGTATGCCAAAAGTGCTCTGTTTTGTTCTGTCAGTGACAATCAACGTGTCAACGACTCTATGAAACTGTAAGGAATCAGATTTTGGTTCATAAATTATAAGAAAACTCTTGACTATTAGAATCATACAAAGTTAGAATGTGGCTTTTCATGAGACAATGGGTTCCTCATCTCTGGAAGTGTTCCATGGAGTCTATATAATGAGTAATCAGGCATGTTTTATAACAACTTGCTTTTGTAAGATAGGTGATTGGACTAGATAACCTTATACCCTCTCAAAAAGAAGATTATTTAATTCCAGGGCAGTGGATAACGCTGGGCCTGGAGTCAGGAAGACTCATTTTCTGAGTTCACATATGATCTTGGATACTTACTAGCTGAGTGACCCTGGGCAAGTCATTTAACTCTGTTTGTCTCAGTTTTCTCATCTGTAAAATAAGCTGGAGAAGGAAATGGCAAATCACTCCTAGTATTTTTGCCAAGAAAACCCTAATGGACTCATGAAGAGTCAGATGACTGAAAAATGACTGAGCAACCAAATCCTATCTTTAATCATCATTGTTTCTCTCTGGTGTTATATTTGAAATTATATTTATAGAAATGTGATTTCAGAAATGGAAACTTTTCAGTAGGAGTCTCCATCTTTTCTGCAAGAAGTAACTACTTTTTATTCAAAAACAAAAACTTTGAAATCACTCATGTGTGAGCTGACAGTGAAGTTCCTTAGAGGTAGGTAAGGAGTGAGCAGAATGTTTGTGAAGCCAATTGAGCAAATTGAGAGGGGTAGATTACTATGAGAGTGCAATCAGTCTCTAGGATTATTCATATTTTTGTTGTCATTTAATTCTGTTTAGAAATAAATAATAATAACAATAGCGTTTATATGATGCCTACTCTGTGTAAAGCACTGTGCTGAGTGCTTCATAAATATTCTCTCCATTTAAAGAGAAAGGTAATATAGCATAGTAGAAAGAGTGTTAGCCTTAGAGTCAGGAAGACCATCATCACTGTATCATTATAGATCTAGAACTAAAGGGAAACTCAGAGGTCATCTAGACCAGGTTTTATTTTACAAATGAGAAAACTGAGGCCAAGGGAATTTAAGACTTGCCCAAGGTCACACCGGTAATAATCAGGGGAGGTGAGATTTGAACTGAGGTTTTCTGATGTTGGGCAGTTAGATGGTATGGTGGATAGATGCTGAGCCTGAAGTTAGGAAGATTCATCGTCTTGAGTTCAGATGTGGCCTCAGACACTTACTAGTTGTGTGACCCGAGGAAAGTCACTTACCCTGTTTGCCTCAGTTTTCTCATCTGTAAAATGAACCACTCCAGTACCTTTGCCAAACAAAAAATGGGGTCATAAGGAGTCAGACATGACTTAAAAATGACTAAACCTCTAATGTCAGAACTGTAACAATTATTTTGCCAAGTATGATGGGTATACACTTGTGGTTGCTCCCACTAAGAAAGGCTGATTGACTCAGAATACAGAGGGAAGCATATTCTGTTTTCTTTTATGTAAGTGATTTTCTATCTACAAGTTTGGGAGATGGAGGTGGAGGAGGGAAGCCATGTCATCAAGAGAGAGGCCTGATGTATTCCAAACCCTACTGTCAATTACCCCCACCAGGTCTCAGCTCACTCATATCGTCATGAGATTTTGGATTGCCATTATGTGCCTTAGCTTTTCAGAGTTTTTCATATCCTATGATACTGAAGACAAAGGGTTTATTTAGCCTTTGAACACTGAAAGTATTATATAAACCTCCCATTCAAACAGATGAAAAAATTAACATTTTACAAAAATTCTTATAGTTCAGCTCTGATCATTAGCAGCAGACGTAGGACATTTGACTTCTTTCTAGAGTCTCTTCTGCCTAATTTTCTTCTTCTTCATCAGGAGCTAGATGTTAACTCAGTTCTAGTACCTGGGAAGGGCTGCCATGTACAGTCCTTTGTATTTCTTTAGCCCTCATGATGGTTTACCAGCTGTTCCCCATATACAGCTTCCACCTGCAGCATCTGACACTCTCCCTCTTTGTCTCTACATCTTACAACTCATAATTCTCTTCAAGGCTCAACTAACATGTCACCCACCTTTGAGAGGTGTTTCCTGATTTCCTCAGTCTTCAGTTCTTTTCCCTTTTCCCCATGAGTATGTCTTTATTTTTATATATCCTATATATACTTATCTGTAAAATATTGCCTTCCCCTAGGATTTAAGATCCATTAAACAAGGATTATTGCACTTCCTTGTTTCTTTCCCTAGGCTGGCACATAGTAGGTGCTTAATTAATGACCAACAAAACAGCCGTTGTGTTCTCTCACTTTTTTTCTAAATTGTGTAAATCTCACCTCCCTCTATGCCAACAGTTCTTAATCTGGGGTACAGGACATCTAGGGAGTCCATGAACTTTGATGAAAAAAAAGTTTCATTTCCCCCTACCAATTTCTGGTTGAAATAAAGCATTTCCTTCTATTAAAAGTAAAGATAAATCATAAAAGGATTATTAGTACCTGTGACTTTGTCACTATTAGAAATCACATTTCTAGAAATCTATAAATTATATACTCATGCTACATTATAATTATGGCAAATATCTCAAACTATCATTTGTACTCATCACTATCTTGAAATCACTGTAGTTATTAGTGCTGCCACTAAGTATATTACTATATGACAAGTTTATTTTAAAATATTTTGATGATTATATAATTGGTTGGTTTTTATAAATTTTACTTTTTATACATTGAAAAACATCATTTTGACCTTGGGTCCATAGGCTGCCAAAGAGATCCATGACACCACAAAAGGTTAAGAGTCTCTGCCCTATGCTAAGATCATTTTTGTGTTACAATAAAATCAAACCTCAGAATAAAGCACTTCGTGATAGTACCAAGTCAATTACATTAAGGGTCAGTTCATATAGAATGTGTATCAAGCACTCTCTAAGATGGGAAAGTCTACCAAGCAACAATAACAACAGTCACTCAGATAATTCCTTGAGAGCAGTGTTACCATAGCATCTAGACCTGTGAACACTTAGGAAGTCAGCTAATCTAATTTAAAAGATGAAGGAAAAGTGAGACCTAGAGAGATAAAGTGTTGTTTGTCCTTGGTTTTCAAAGAAGACCAGTGACATTATGGGTTGTTGTCTTGATTTGTGTGTGAATTGAAGTGAAGCAGAAATGCACAGTCATCAGCCTTACTCTTTCTTCCAAAGTTGTCAAAATCCAATGGCAAAACCAAAAGTCAGGATGACTGGTGCTGGCCAGGGATGCAGTGGATGATCTTGGCATTTTTGATATCTGACCAAGCTCTAAGTGCTCCACAGTGCCTGCTTTAGCTGCCTTCCTGGCCAGCGGAACAAATTGTTCTCATCTGCCCATTTCACCAAGAGGAAGTCTTCACATGCTTACATTAAAGATAAATTAACTTACCTAAGGATGTACCAATAGTAGTAGCTGAGCTAATATTCAAAATAAGGTCCTTTGACTCCAGATATGACATCCGTCCATCCACAACATGGCTCAATAAGCATCTTCATCTACATGTTACTGTGTTTTCTTGTTCAGCCATTTCAATCACGTCTGACTCTTCAAGACCACGTTTGGGGTTTTCTTGGCAAAGATCCTGGAGTGATTTGCTGTTTTTTTCTGCAGCTCATTTTACAGGTGAAGACCTGAGGCAAACAAGGTGAGGGAACTTGCCCAGGGTCACGCAGATAAATGTCTGAGAACAGATTGGAACTCAGAAAGTCTTTCTGACTGTTACCCTATACACCGAGCCACATAGCGGCCCTAGTTACTGTGTATAAAATTCAATTTAAGTCACTATACTATTCAATAAGAATCCTCATATACAAGTCATTTTGCATACAATGTGATTTTAACGAATCAGGCAAGTCTTCACAGTTATATATTCATACAGAAACCACTCTATAAAGACATGTAAAGATTTTCAAAGGAAAGTGATGAAAAGGGAAATCATGGTAAATGAAAAATCAACTTTAATGATTCTTACTGCCTCTGAATTATAATTCTTGATGCCTTTGCTCATCTCCACAACAGCTAATGTCATCCTTCTCTAACTACCTTGCATCTCCCTATCTTGTGTTGTTTTGTATTCAGTCTATCTAAACTTATATATGTTTTTTATTTTGTTTTTGCTTTATGGAATAAAAAAATTTCTGTAATGTAGTATTCATTCTATCTAAACTTATAATGTTTTTATTTTGTTTTTGATTTATGGAATAAAAAAAAACATTTCTGTAACATAGTACAAGAAAAAGATGATTGCATATGAAAACTGCAAATCTACCGTGCACAATTTGCTGTTCCTTTCAAATATACAACAAAATTATCATATAAATTTCTTTTTTCTTCCTTCCCCCAACTCTGTGCTAGAGATGGCTCCTATTAGATGCAAATAGGTGTACATATATAATATATATATGTACATATATATGTAAAGTTATTCTATTTATCAGTTCTTTCTCTGGATGCTAATAGCATCTTTCTTCATGTGTTCTTTATAGTTAATCTGGGTATTTATAATAGTCAACATAATTTATTCACTCAAAGTTGTTCTTAAAACAGTATTGCTGTTCTCTTGGTTTTGCTGATTTTGCATTGCTTGCAAGTCTTTGCATGTTTCTCTAAAATCATTGATCTCATCATTTCTTATAGCATAGTAGTATTTCCTCATGATTATATACCACACCTTGTTCCGTCATTCCTCAACTGATGTTTGTCCCTGCATTTTCCAGCTCTTTGACACCACAAAGATAGGTGTTATGAACTACTAAATGTCTATGTCCATACATTTTCTCTTTGATGGAATGTAAATTCCATTAGCGTGGGTATTTCACTATTTGATCTTATCACCGGTGCCTAGAATAGTATCTGACACAGAGAAGGAGCTTACTAAATGCATGTTAATAGACTGACTGAACTGAATTTAGTGGTACTTTTAAGACAACCGGAGGAGGTTTTGGGGTTGGGAGTTTTATTTCTCTGTGCCATAATTTACAATATATTCTTTCAAGTTTGAAAATGTTTGTAATAATACTTTGCTACTTGATCTTTTTGAAAATTTTCATTTCTCCCTGTGGTTTAAACAGATATAAAACTGATATATTTTCATTGTTATTTTCATGAGAACACACTATCTAAGATAAAGTGTTATGGAACCGAATATGCTGGCTATTACTAGCCTAAAACATGAATGTTCAAAGTATAGTCCTTTAGCTACGATGAAGGATAGATTTCTTTCACAATAATAATTCTTTTCATATTGTTAAGCAGTTATCAAGGTAGGGTCACCTAATAAAATTTGTCTAGTTTCCATCAGAAACTGTTTTTTCATCCATCTACAGTAGGCAAATAGTTGGCAGGAAAATGTCAAGTTATTGTGGTAGTCACTTCTCCATCTACCTACTGTATGGTTCAAATCACAGGTGAGTTTGGGATACCACCTATCTTGGCTCTGATTTTTTTAGCTGGTTGTGATTCCATTGGGGTAAAGAATTCCTATTGTGGAAACTCCATCCTGTAGAGCCTTAGCTCATTGGAAAACTATAATTTTTAAATTGCCTAGGGCACTGAAAGGCCAAGTTCCTTGCGCCATCATACAACTAGTACCTATAAGTACTTATAGTACCTGTAAGAGGCAGAGTTAAAACTAGACGTTCTTGAGTACAAAACCAGTCCCTGTCTTTAATGCACCAATCTGCCTCTAATATGATCACATTATATGATGCTCTCTAGTAAATGCAACATACGTAGGTCAGATATAACACTAACTTTCCCCTAGACCATCTGGCTCCAGCCCTCTTATGTTCCTTCCTTGGGCATTATCCATGTATGTTCCCATTCCCATCAAGACTACTCTTTATTGGAAATATCTCCAGTAAGCCTAGATCTGTTCATTATTCCCAGATATTTTTGGGAACTCTAAAAGACAAAAATGCTCCTGAGAAGTGAAAAGACTTCATAGTGATGACATAGATTTTATCGGGTCTAAAGTAAAATTCACTATGGCTAATTGCACCCTGCTATTTCCCTATGACTTTTGTTTTTATGAACTGCGACCGGGATCTGTTGTCCTAGAAAAAGGGACAGCTGGTACTGACCTTTTGCCTGTGACTTTCCATGTTGCCAAAGTATTTACCTATTTTGGTCCTGCATGTAAATATCCAAGAAAAGATTTTAATAAATTTTGTGTAATCTAGCTAGTTTTGGAATTGAGGTTGTATACCCCCTGAGGGAAATATTTATTTTGGGGGAAACAGTACCTATTAGTATGTGGCACTCTGGGGTGTCTGGTAAATACTTGTTGAAAAAGGAAATAATTTAATTGAACTCTGACTCAAGTGACAACAGACTGAGCTGAACAAGCAGTCTTATTTGACTTGCTTTGGTTTTTGTTACACTGATGGATACCACATGTCTGTCTTAAGTGTTTTATTTTTCTGGGTGGTTAGTAATTACTGCCATTATTGTCTGATATGGCAGTCCTCAGATAATGGCTATTCTGCTTATAATCAAATGAGAAAAAAAAGTTATTTTTGGCTTTGCTTATGGAAAAAAGAAGGCATTTTGTGAAATTGTGGTTTAGAGGCCACTTAGCAAAAGGATTGATGGTTTCTTGGAATCATAATTTAAATTTTTCAAAAAAGAAATAGATGAAAGAAGTATTGCTGTAGGAATGAGGCAGTTCGTGACCCTAATGGGAACCCATGTGCCCTTTAAGTAGGAGCAATGGAATGGTAAGTCCTCCCATAAAAGGGTATGCAGCTATATTAAGAAAAACATGGAATGAATAGTGCATTTACTGCTCAGATGACTAAATTCTAATAATAATAATACCTTACACTTATATATCATGTTGCAGTTTTCAAATTACTCTCACAGACATGACAAGAAAATTTTAGCCTACAAATTAACCCATCCGGATACTGTCATATTTAGAAAAACCCATGCATGTAGTGAACGTGGAAGTGGGGGTGGTTGATACCAAGTAAGGAAAATTTGAGGTCACCAATATTTTGGGTATTTATTTGAAAAAGTTTTAGTCAGAGTAGGGGACCAAAATATTGAACTTAATAATTCATGATTATGTTTCTGATTGCCTTCCTACACAGACTACATTTTCATCTATGTTATAGAGAAAACTCCTGTACAGTTTGGACTAGTTTCTTATTGAAAACCTCTCCCATCACAAAGATTCTTAGAGAAGTTCAATTTAAAATGTAGTTAGAAAATTTTGTGCTTTGAAAAATTTTTATTGGTAAATATGAGTTTTATTTGAGATCTATTTGCCATTTTTGAACTGGTAGGTGTTTTTACCAGTGTGCTTAAAAATGCAACTCTAAATTTCTCTATGTCTAACATCTATGCTTTCTATGTCATTGTTTCTCCATTCTCCTTAAGAAACCAGTGACCACACTTCTTTAATCCCATTAGTGAAGCCTATGAAATGGAAATGGAAAAAAAATCTTCCACAGCACATTTTCCAAAATTTAAAATTGGCAGAGATTTTTATGGAAAAATGAGTGAGGATATAATATTGAGACAATTTTAGTGAGGTTGAACTTCTTTTGCAAAGGTGGTATTTCTTGATATATATATAAAATATATATTATAATATTATAGACATATGTATGTGAGTTTTTACTATCTCATCTGCCCTGCATATGCTGAGCATTCATTAAATGAATGCTAAGTGACAATAACATGAGTACTTTAAAGACAGAAACAAGTCTACAATGCAGTTGATCGAAATGTTGACTATGTTTTGTCAAAATTTTATATAATTATCTTCTAATTTAAAAAATTTCAATGATATGACCCTTTTGTTGATTTTTCTATATTATGAAACCTTTATTTTAAGTTGCCTTAAATGTTTAGATTCAAGCCTTCTTTTCAAAGGGACAAGGGAAACATATATCTCCCTATTCTTTCTTGTTATTTTATGTCATGGAAGCAGGGTTTTCTGAATTGAGAATTTAAGCATTTTTCCGTGAGCACCTGTGTTTGCAGATTTATGCAGTGTTATGCAGATTGCAAAATGTTTAGTTACTCTGGGTGCTCTTGAACATAAGTAATAGGAAAAGGTTCTGATTTGCATGTTAAGAGTTAAGAGCATATGTTGTGTATATTTAGGAAACTAATAAGTGTCTAGACATGGGAGCATTGGAAAGCATACTGGCTCTGCAATCAGAGGTCTTATGTTGAATCCTGCATTCTGATACTGTGTAAACTGAGGCAAGTCATTTAACTTCCCTTGGCCTCAGTTTCCTCATTTGTGAAATGAAAGGATTGGGTTGGAAGGCTTTGAAGTCTCTTCCAGTTCCAACCTGTGAGCCTGTATGTTCTTTCTCCTATGAAATTATAAACTCTTTGAGGGCAAGGACTGTGTCTTAACCATCTTTATATCACTCAGAGCACATGTTCAAGAAATAGTTATTGAATGAGTGAATGCATGATAGAAGCAATATCCCCTAGCCATGTACTTATTAATAATGAAGAGTTGGATTTTTTTGGTCCTTTGGAAGACTAAACATATATAAACTGTGGAGCAGATGTTTATGGTAAGGGATTCCTTACTTCTGTTATGTGAACAAAACAGGTATCCAAGTATGCCCACAGTGCTTCTGGAAGTGTGCTGGTGGACTCTAGTCATTCTTTATAGCACATGTATGCACACCTTGTGGAAGTGCAAGTGTAAATATCATGGCTTGTGGCTGCACAGAGGTAGCCAGCTGCTGATTCATCAGCCTTTAGCTAGTTCGTTGGATGAGGCTCTATTCCAATACTCCAATTAATTAATTGTGAAAAACTCAAGGTTTAAAATAGGCAACACTAGCTAGATGCCTTTAATCCTAAGATCCTAAGGACTCTGAAGACTAGGGGCTGTTACACATACACACACACACACACACACAAACATACACATTTTATTTTAATTTCCATTAACAAGTATAGTCATTCAAATATATAAACACAGAGAAGAAAATAAGAAAAATAAAAGAAAAAAAGGTGAATTTAATTATAATTTTGATGTCTGTAAACTTCCATTATTTTTTGATTTTTAGCCCCAACCCCAAAGATATCTATATTTATAATAAGATATATATGCATAAATACTCATAATGAATGTATGTATATATTTATAGTAAAGGTATTTATAAGCATAATTTATATTTAATATCTTGTCTGTTTTCATGATTCTTTTGACTTTCATGAATCTATCATTATTTTTTATTGCTTTTACACAACTGTGGTCAGTATACATATATATGATATTTATCCATTGTAATATATATTTATTATCACTACTTCTTCACTCAAAATCACTTCATTTAAGTCTACCCAGATATCTTTAAATTCCTCATTTTTTTTTATGTCACAGTTATGTTACATTCATATACCATAATTTGTTCATCTACTCTTCAATTATTGAGCATCTAATTTACTTAGGGATTTTTGCTTTTGCCATGACCAATAGTTTTGTACATTTACATCTTTTTTTCCCATCAGTAACCTCCTTGGGGTATATGGTAGTAGCATAATTGTCCTTATAAGAGATATGTGTATTTTTATAACTCTTTTTGTACAATTCCACATGGTTTTTCAAAAAAAAGATTTGAATGATTTGTGGCTTCACCTTTTAGCACAGCAGCATGCCTATTTTACCACAGTCACATGATAACTGAATTTTATCTGTTCCATTTTTTACTGGTTGAAGATATTAACCAGTGGTTATTGACTTCTCTGTTCTATTTAAAAAGAAAAACAGTCACAACAGCACACACACACATACACACACCACTACATATGCCAAGAATATGCCACTAGAAGAACCAACCCTTGTTATTATTCAGGCAGTGAATATTTGAGTATTCTTTCCTCACTACAGTGTCTCAGTAGGTTAATTTTTCTCTTACCACATTGCTCTACTTCGGTAGTACAGATTCATTGGATAGGGAGAAAAGAAGCTACATTAATAAAAAAAATTACAGCAGTGCCTATTTTCACTGTTGCAAATATAATTCAGTCAGTAAAATCATCAAGGCGCTAATATGAAGCCAGAGATAGAAATTAGCATTATGCTTCTTTCATGTCTTTGTTGGATGATTCCCAAATAAAGAAAGCCCCAAAGAAGCATATATTTTAATTTATAGAGAAAAAAAATTGTTTTCTTTTGATCTGGTGTTTTAAGTGGGTGTTTAACAAGTGGCAACAGGAGAAAGAGCCCTAAACTGCAATTACTTACTGCAAATCACCAATTGCTAGACATACAGCTTACTAATTGTGTACTAATGAACTTTGGTAAAGAAAAAGGAACTGAAAATAAAAGCATTGCGCCTCTTGCTACTTTTATAAACGTTGATGCATGTGAAGAAGAAAGACAGCTATTATATGGCAGTATAGGTTATACTTGCACAAACATTCTCCAAATGTTTGGAGAATGACCACCTCCAGAATTGGATAAGGAGGTATGGGCTCTCCCTCCCTGATAATTCTTGGTAATAGATCACCAGGCATGATCTTCTAGTCCTCTAACTAGAGATTTCACAAGCCCACAAAATTGCTTCTAAAGTACAGATGTGTTTATACACAAAGCAAGACATGAAATAAATTAAATTGAGAGTTACACTTAGATGTGCTGGCATGAGGAAAAGTATTTTCCATTTGTGCTCAATAATTTCCCTGAAAATGGTGGGATTTTCTTGAGTGGGGTAACAAATGGCAGGGGGAGGGAGGAGGGAAATTGTTTAGAAGAGGTGGATCAGTATCTGAAAGTGTCAGTACTGCAAGTGACAAGATGAACTAATTATGAAAATATCTGGTGTGTAATTTTTGTCTTTACCATTCCAGGAGGAAAACAAAAATATACCAATCACTGAATAAATAAATATTTATTAAGTGCCTACTATGTGCCACACACTATGCTAAGCACTTTATAATAATTATTTTCTTCGATCCTCCTGACATCCCTGGAAGGTAGGTGCAGTTATTATTCCCATTTTACAGTTGAGGATCTAAGGCAAACAGCAGTTAAGTGAGTTGACCAGGATCACATAGCTAGTAAAGTGTCTTTGCCTGGATTTGCTTCCTGACTTCAATCTCATTGCTCTACTCAAAACTCCATCTTCCAATTGTCTTTGTGCTTGGTTTTTTTTTTCCCCATTTGTTGTTGTCTAGTCATTAACCTCATCTGGGATTTTCTTGATAGAGATACTGGAATGGTTTGACATTTCCTTCTCCAATTCATTTTACAGAAGAGGAAACTGAGGCGAGCAGACTTTGCCCAGGTCAAAAAGCTATTAATTGTTTGAGGTCAAATTTGAACACAAGTCTTCCTGGCTCCTACCTTGGGGCTCTATCCACAGTGCCACCTAGTTTCCCATTTATGTTGCTTATATATACAATGAGCTAGCTCTGCTTCTCTCTGCATCAGATTGAATAAAATTTCCCATGCTTCTTTCAGTTCATCATATTTGTCATTTCTTCATAGTGCAGTAGCATTCCATGAAAATGATGGTGCCCTCATTTGTCGAATCATTACCTAAATTTTGTTATCATTTTTATAATTGTTGCTATCTATTCTTGTTGTCTTCTTTTCATTGGAGTTCGGATAGAGCTAGTCCTGGGAAAAGTTTCTATCTTGCTATGTTTCTTTTACATTAAGTGGAGTATGGCTCTGGACTATTTTCTTCAAGTGAAGAAAATGCCTGCTTTGTGAATTGCGTAGAAGTGCCGGGTTGTAAGCTCATCTTCTTTAGGCTCAACCAAAGCATCTTTGAGATTTATTATGAGGACCATATCTCACATTTCTATAAACTTCTAAGGTTTTCACAACACTTTCCTTACCATATGTAAAATGAGTTCAACTGTAATTTTTAATGTTATGAACAGTGCGAAAAAAAGAGAAAAATAATGATAATTGATGCTGGGATTTATTTTAATTTCTAGACTTAAATAGAATAATAAAAATGCTGAAAGAAAAAAACACAAACTAATTTATTGTAGCATTAAGCACCAAAACCTTTTTTAAAAAAATTCAGCAATTTTAGATAGAAGTCTTTCTAAAATGTGTTGCATGCCTCCATTACATCTTAAACAATAAGTGTTACAGAGCATAGTTTAAATTCTCCTTGATGACATCCGGTTATAATTCTCACTCTCAATTAGTGGATTGAGCTGTAATTCAGTTATGATCTGAGGAATTTTTGATGTGCATTACGTAAATATTAAATGGATCCACTTTCTAAATATATTTTTCATTCTTAGAGGAATTTTTGTTCCCCTTAGGTTTTCTATTTGAGTCTGACTGCTGTGGCTATGCCTTTTTTCCCTAATTAATCACTCTATATTTTCTATGTTGACACTTTTAATCTGCTGTGAGCTAGGAAATGAGATAGCCCATAACTGTGTCTAAAGTAAGAGCACACAGTAACTGAATGAGAGTGAATGTGCTGTCTTTCAAATAAAGTTCGTAGACTTTGGTGTTTAAATGTTGCAGCATGGTGCTCTTTCCTTTCCTTTCCTTTCCTTTGCTTTCCTTTCCTTTTCTTTTCTTTTCTTTTCTTTTCTTTTCTTTTCTTTTCTTTTCTTTTCTTTTCTTTTCTTTTCTTTTCTTTTCTTTTCTTTTCTTTTCTTTTCTGCCTGGAAGTCTCTTCTGTTGTTGTTTAGAGTTTCTCTGAAGTATTCTGGAGAGATGAATTTGACAGTTTCGTATTCTGAGTAATTATATTGATGCTGTACCTTAAATTTAAAATGAGCAAAACAGACTTTCAATATGAAATGATTAGGACTTTATATTGTTAATTGCTCATGAACCATATTTAAAAAATAGAAAAAGGTAGGGAGAAGATAGTAAGACAATTCAGTATTTTCAGTATATTTGAGACTGCAAGAATACCCTCTATTTGAACAAAATAAAGGTTTCATGACACAGAATAGATCACATCTTCATTTTTCGCTTAGTATTTTTTGAGTAAAAATAAGCAAAATACAGATAGAAGACAACAACCAAAGCCTACAAAATTATTTCAAGAAAAAAATGATTCACTTGCTTAAAAAACCATTTAGATAAAGCTAGGTTAATTACTGTTAATCACTAAAGATTTTGTCTATTTAAAAGGTCATTTTAAAATCCACTTTTTAGAGTTTTCTATCTCATTCATTTAATTCAGAAAACTCATGACTGGGAAATCCACTTATTGATAATCTATTTGGAGTTAATTGTAAAGTTTATAATAGCTTTGCATAGTAAAAAGGTCCCTCTGGTGTCCTCTAAGTAAAACAGAAAATTATACAACTAAACTTTGATTACCCTCTTAACATAAGGATTTTTAAAAATCATTATTTGCAAAAAAAAAAAAAATGATTGCAGTGACCGAGACTTGGTGAATGCAGATCCTGGTGAATGTTCAGGTCCATATGAGTTGTCCAATATAACACACACAAAAAAATTGAATAATCAGCTACTATACTGTTACCGCTAGAGAGACATCACAAAAATGTGTGGTTTTGTTTTGTCAAAAGAATAAATATGATAGAGCATGGTGTAGAAACACAAAAACTACTCTAAGACAATCATACTATACTAAGAGTGAGAGGTAACATTTTTCTACATAAATGGTATAGCATATTATCATTAAATTGACATTGAAGAAAATTCAGTTCTCATTAAATATAAAAGCTTTAGAAATTATACTATAAAAATCAATCCTAAAAATGTAAATATTGATGGTTACAAAATTTTAAGTTGTCACAATTCATGCCATATGAATTAGGCTTTACTTTAAAATATTTTCATTGTATCTGTGTTATTTTTGATGGAAAACCATTTATGAAAAAAAGTCATATAATTCCATACATTGAAGGAAGAAAATGAAGAATTTTGAGTAAGATATCCCCTTTCATTTCCTGGAGGTAGGCTCTGACTCATTGTCTTTTTTTTTCCTCCAGATTTATTTATTTATTTATTTTCAGTTTTCAACATTCACTTCCGTAAGTCTTAAATTATCTCCCCTTCTCTCTTCCCTCCCTCTCCGAGGTGGCATGCAATCTTATAGGGGCTCTATGTATACATTCTTATTAAACACATTTTCACATTAGTCATGTTGCGTAGAAGAATTAAAATGAATAGGAGAAAGCATGAATAAAACTAAGCAAAACCAGACATAACAAAAGTGAAAATAGTCTACTTCATTCTGTATTCCGACTCCTTACGTCTTTCTCTGGATGTGGATGGCATTTTGCATCATGAATTCTCTAGAATTGCTTTAGGTCCTTGCATTGCTGTGAAAGGGCTAAATCTATCAAAAACAGTCCTTGCACACTGTGGCTGCTACTGGGTATAATGTTTTCATGGTTCTGCTCACTTCACTCAGCCTCAGTTCATATATATCTGACTCATTGCCTTGATTATTTTCTTCTGCATTGAAATTTTCAAGAGGGAGAGATTAAATTTACATCATATGGAATCCAAGAAAGGTAGATAGACTAGCTTCCCAAAGAATAAAATTCCAGTGCACTGCTACAATCCTATTGAAATCCAGTCTTAAATGTTCATTAATTCAATTAATATCAATCAAATTTAAATTCTATCATTATAGGATATTAGTCAGCAAAAGGCAGTAGTTTTAACTACCAACATATTTTCCTAATAGAAAGCTCTTCTTAATTAAAAGACCTCTGTCCACGACCCCACCATCAGATGTAGGTTACAAGTGACAGATGTGTACTATTTCATATTACCAATTTTATATTAACCTGGAATGTTTTTACTGACCTAATGTCACCTTGCCTTTATGGAATCATTCCCTAGATAGCTGAATAAATTGTATAAAGAGATAACTTAAGTAGATCTATAAATTCCTTCATCTGGAATAGTGGGCAGATCCAGTAGATCCACTCTACCCCCTTGCATGTTCCCATTAGGATGAAACCTGTGCTAAGACACAGATCTGTAGAATACCAGGCCCAGAATGATATCAACCAATTTCTTATTCTCATTATAGAACATTCTTTGAAAAGTATTCAAAGCTACTGATTTATCAGAGAATAATTGCAAACAAAGTGCATTTCTCCCATTCTTGGATTCTTTTAAGCCAGTATTAAGATACATTCCTACCACCATTTTTTTAAACAAAGAGTTTTTGTGCTCCATAGCCAGTAAGTATCAAGTCTCAAATATAGGTCTTGTTTTTTTCAACCATTCATTTCAGTATTTTCATCTAATTTTAAAATGTAACAAAATGCATAGGAAGTAATACAAAATAAATTTGAACAGGAATTGAGTACTATTAACTGAGATGATTAACAAAGGTCTCTTGCCCCTGAACTATGCTTTGAAGAGAGCTAGGTTGTCTTCGGATATAAGTTTAATTTCTTACTCTTAGAAATTTCAATACAGAAGAGCATGATGAAGACAGTGAGTCAGAGCCTATCTCCGGGAAGTGAAAGGGGGCATCTTACTCAAAATTCTTCATTTTATTCCTTCAGTGGATGAAATTATATTACTTTTTTTGTAAATAGCTTTCCATTAAAAACAACATAAATACAAAGAAAATATTTTAAAATAAAGCTTAATTCATATGGTCTGAATAGTGACAACTTAAAATTTTGTAACTGCTAAGTTAGTGGGGAGGAAAAATCATGTTTCAGATATAGAGGACCACTTGATATAGACATATATGACTAGATTAGGCATATAGTGAAAGAGAGAATTATGAAATGACCAGAAAGGTGGATGAGACGCACCTTGTAGAAGCCTCTAAATATGAGACTGTGAAGTTTGTATTTCACTCTAGAGACAATAGGGAGCTTTTGAACATTTTTGTGGAAAGAGTGGTTATTTACAAAGGTATATTGTTTTAAAAATGTCAATTTGACAGCTTTGAGGAGGTTTAAATTGTACAAGGAGACTTGTAGTGATCCAGGTGAGAGGTGATAGCTTGAATTAGGCTAGAGGATCTATGAGAAGAGAAAATGGTGTGGATTTGAGAGATTATGTGGAAGTGGAATTGACAGAATCTGCCACTTGATTATATTGAAGGTTGATAGAGAAGGAAAATTGAAGAATGACTTTTAGATCATGAGCCTGGATGACCAGATAGATGGTAACCATGCCATCAACAGAGCTGAAGACGTTTGGAAGAGTAATGGGTGGAAGTGAAAGTATAGATCTCCCTTTTGGATATGTTGAATTTGAGATGCCTAAAGGGTATCCAGGTAGAGATGTCTAGCAGCCAGTTAGCGAAATGGAACTAAAATTCAGGAGAGTGATATATAGGGCTAGCGAAATAGAGGCTGAATATGGGGATCAGGGAGTCATTTACATTGAGATGATGATTGAACAAAAGGGAACTGATAAAATGAGGGATAGAGCATAGAGAAATAAAGAGGACCCAGGTTAGAGCTTTATAGGTTACCCACCGTTAGGGCACATAAAGAAGATAAACTAGCAAAGGAGACTGAGAAAGAGCAGTAAGCAGATAAGAGGAGAACCAAGAGAAACAGTAATTTCATGAAAGCCAGGGCAGAAGAAAGTGTTTAGGAAGAAGTCATAGGTGGTTTTCAAGATCTACAGACAATCCCAGAAAGATGAGGATTGAATAAAAAATAAATTACTCTCTAAGGTGGCATAATGAGTGTATATAATTTTTTTCACTACTGTATTTATGCGTTTCATCATGAGAAATTTACAGTTACATGTAAAGTTGTGTATTATTGAATCATGGAATAATATAGCTAGAAAGATATTATCTAGTAACTCCCCTATTTTACAAATATGAAAGCTGAAGCCCAGATTTAAGTAATTTGCCCAAAGTAACACAGCTAGTAAATTACAGAGCTGTGTCTTAAAAAATGCATTTAGAATTTCTTTATTTATAGTGATCTTAAATAATACTTGTGGATGAGAAATCAGTGCAGAGATAATCAAATCAAATAATAGCATACCACAAATAGATTTTAGGTCTGAACACAAATTCCTTAATACTTGAAAACATTAAGAATTAATAGTTGTTTTAATGCAGCTTGTACAAATTATGTAAGACAAATAATTCATTCTCCATTCTTCTCCCTTTTTTAAAAATTAAATGAATTCAAATTTAAAATCTGGTATTATTTTTGCTTTTTAGTAAATATTTATATTTAAATTAATTACTTTCAATTATAAAGTAACACAACAATTTTCAGTTACTCCCTAAGTCTTTACCAAGATTCTTTGTCCATTCATTTTCATTCATCTTTCTCCCTTAACTTCTTACATTAGCCTTGTGTTAAAGAGTGTGCTCTATCTCTGTAACCTCAGAAAAACACCATCTTCATATAGTAGTACATGTTTATGCTGATTTCCAAAAGAACATTGTTTAGAAACAGAGGTTTGGGGTTTTTTTTTAGAAAATCATGTGACTTGTCAAATATTTTGAACAGAACTCTCAATGTCTGTAGAGCTGTGTAAGTGAAAGAGATTCTTGTATTGAACATTTTGCAGGCTTAAGACCTGTCTTTTACAATTACTCTGCAATTGACCCTTTAGACACTATTTTGAGTTACCAGATGAAAATAAGGTTTCCCTTCAAGTGGTGGTTGCTAAGGGCAACTGGTACTGACGCCAAAAGATGAATACTCTACCTCCTTAGTATAATGCCTACTTTGTGAGCTAAATAAAGAGCTAAATTGCAGAGAAGGAAGTTGGATAAATGTGAAATATCAGGAGAGCAAAAGCAAGTTATTAGAAATACAGAATTAAAAAATGAAAGTTACTATCAGTACGTTTAATAGCAACTCCCTGGATGCCTGATCTGTTGGACAGTTTTCTCTTTCACCCAATGTGGCCAGAAAAATCAACATCATTCCATAAGCCAATACTTACTCTTTTTTCTCAACTCAGAGCAAATTAATTATTTGCTCCTAGTGAATATGTAGGAGATGGACATGTGTGTGTTGACTACATGTATGGAAAAGCATCTATATTATAGATACAGCTCCTTGAATGGTGGGATTTACTATTTGGGAAATTTGGGGTAGATAGATTTATCAATCACTAATGGACAAAGACTGCTAGGTAATAAATTTTGTGTGTGTATGTGTGTGTGTGCATGCATACAGTGTTTTTTAAATACTTTAGCTTGTCAAGTGTAAGTACATAACATATTTAGACTTCTATATATTCCTTCTCCAATTAAAACTATGCCACTAACCTTTACATTGATAATAATGGGGTCTTCATAATGACATCTTAGTTTGTGCTATTGTTGAATGGTCCATTTCTAGAAATCTGATTTTTCTGACCACAAACTGTGCCATAGTAGTTGTCCCTAGTAGGGTCCAAAAACCATTTTTTGTTGGACAAATATAGAACTGGATGAATAATGTGGCAACAAAGAAGTAATAAAAATAGAATTAAAGTAATGGAAGGCATTATTGGTTACTTAATCCACACTATCACATATGAAAACTTAAAATATTCCGGCACTTACATATGTTATTTTCTATTATTGATTACTGAATATAAACGAGTAACTGGGAGTAGAAAATATAGCCATGTTCTGACTTTCTTATTTGGCAAGAGAAATCGGTAGTAGTTGCTTCTAGTAATTTTCTTTCATCTTTTGCTCAAATCATAGTTATCTCAGAAACAGCATTCAATTTTGAAAGCAAGAGAGGGAAAGATGAGTTATTGTTCTGTAAATAATGATGTTACATTTTTTAAAATGAGATCATTCAATTCTAATAAGTTCTACAAAACTTTTATTGTATGCCCATATGCTCAGCAGTAAAATAGGTACTAGGTCCTGAGGAAACAAAAAGGAAAGTAATACATTCCTTTTCCTCTAGGGGCTTAAGTTTAATTGGGGCAGGGGGTAATGAGATAAATGTACATATATATACTATATACGTACATATATGTGCATAATAAAATGTAAAAAGAGCAAAGAAAGATTTTAAGCAAAGTAAAAGGAGTAGGACAAAGGAAAAATCACTTTCACTTAGGAGAATCAGGAATGACTTTATGGAAAAAGTAGCACTTTAGTTGGGCCTTGAATGAAGAGAATTTCAACAGGCAAAGACAAGGAGAAAATATTTTTCCAACAGAGAGGACTGATTATACTAATGATTACAGAATAAGTGTGGGGAGCAGCTACCTAGTAGTCGGTTCTATCCAGAGCATGCACTCTTTCCTCATCTTTTCATTTAAGCATCTTGTCTCTTCAGGTTTTCAGTTGAAGTATTTATTCTCCCACAGAACCTTCCCTAAGTCCCTTGGCTGAAAATGTTGCTCTCCTGAAATAATTCTATAGTACTTTGTTGTATCTCTCCTTTGCCACCCATAATTTCCTTTAATTTATTTGTTTGTTTACTCCTTTATTTATTTCTGAACTTAAGAAATAAGACAAGCATTTTCATAATATAGCAGAGGAAAAAGATGATTGCACATGAAACTACAAATCTATTGTGTACAACCTGCTATTTCTTTTGAACAAAGTTATTATGTAAATTATTTTTTCTTCCCTCCCCCCGACCCTAGAGATGGCTAACATTAGACTTGTGTTTGTGGATATGTACATATACATATATGCATATGTAAAATTATTCACTATGTTTGAAAGTATAATGCAATTCTATGGATTATGATGTTTAAATGTGTAGTACATAAAACATCATATAGAATATCACATATTAATTTTAATCTATCAAAAGAGGGATGATGCCACTCATTTTTCAAATCATTCTAAGTGCCCTTTTAGTTATAGAAATTTAAGGAAATGTGATTGGACTAGATGACCTCAATTGCCCTTCCAAGCTCTCAGATTCTGTGATCCCACCTGCCAATGGGCAACTTGAGGCAAAGAACTAGAAAGGAACTTAGAGGTTTGGTGGCTCAATCTTTACTGAACCTTCATCACTATGAGATGGTAAGGCCAATATGACATATCACATATGGTAGCTCTGGCAGCTAGATAGCCCAGTGGATGGAGTGCTTGGTCTTAAGTCATGAAGAATCATCTTCCTGAGTCCAAATCAGGCCTTAGACACTCATTAGCTACGTTATCCTGAGCAACCCTGAATTACTTAAACCTGTTTGCCTCAGTTTCCTTACCTGTAAAATGAGTTGCAGAAAGAAATGGCATACTACTCCAGTATCTCTGCCAAGAGAACACCAGACTGGGGTCATGAGAGTCTGACATGACTGAAACAACTGAACAATGAACATTGCAACTACTACGTTTGTAAAGTCTTATATTCAATAATAATAATGAAAGCGCAGTTATCTTTTTGTTAATACTAACTGCCACAGAGAATGATACTTTCCAAAAGTAATTTTTCTTTCATATTTACTAATACATATTTCCCATGTGGAATCCTCTTCTGGCAAGTAACAAGCCAGAGTGCACACCAGTCAGGGTCTACTTTTAAATTTAGTTTAATTATGCATGTTAAAATGAAAAGAATGAAGACTGTTCAATCAATGAAGATTCCCAAGGGTTATGGCCCTTTCGTACAAGCTCTCTCTGGTTATATGAGTCTGAAAAGGTTTCATATACGGTCCCAGTGGTGGACTCTGTTGTTCAAGTAATCATTTAATTAAGTTTGGATTCTCATCAATGGGTCAGCTGTGTGGTGATGATTTTATTTGGAGGGGGCATAACTCTAAAGAATAATCTGCTAAATTATACAAAGATGGTAGTCTCTTTCAGTAGAAGGAATACCCACCCTAGTGAAGTTACAGTTGCTCGAAGTATTGAAGGTTCTAAGATTACCTTCCCATCAATATCTATTAAAATATAATTTTAACAATAATGAAATGTTTTTTCAGTTTATTGAAATATAAATGGAGCTAACTGAAAAAAGTTAAGCAGTCCATATATAGTCTGAAAATCAAAATATAGTTTTTCTGCCTCATTTTGTAGTATGCAAATTATACAGCTTTAGAAATTGTTACTAAACTTTTATTTTTATTGTCATTTTACAATCTGATCTTTCTATAATGCTGTCTTCAGGTTTTATATAGTAAGATCATATTTGATGCTAAAATAGTTCAAAGATATCCTCCTGATACTAATAAATCCCTGTAAACATTATACAAAATGGCCCTCCCCTACAGAAACCCATGCCATCATAAATTATTTAGAATGAAGCTATAGTGCATTTGCAATTCAGGAGGTAAACTTGTTTGGTAAGTCATGGAAAACAATTGGATTTAAATTTTCCTGTCCTTTTTTGTGAATCTTTTGTGAAATGTGTGTATAGTAATCAAAAATAATACCTGTTCCAGTGTATTCCCAATTTCAGGAATATAAGGCATTTTCTTAATGAGGCTTTGCAAAGGGACTAGCCTTTGTTAGAACGTGGCCCAGTTTTTGTCGTTGTTGGGAAAATCTGATCCTTTTAGAGGTAAAATGCCTGCTGTGTTCCCTTCCTTACACTGAGTCTTCATTACAGAGTACGCTCAAATAAAATCAGAAATATTCAACCATCCAGGTGTCTCCCAATATTCAGATATTTGACATCAGGCAGACTGTTTACTTGATCTACAGTTTTCCAACATTTCTTTTCTCTATTTGGCCTTTGTATCTATCTATTCTTTTTTTAATTTAAGGGGCAATATGATGCAATAAAAAGAATATTGGACTAGGAATCTAAAGATTTAGATTTCTAGTCCTGGCTACACCTTGTATTAGTTATGTGACTTTGGCAGATACAGTTACATGTTCTATATGTGTAAAAAGAAGATGATAAAAGCTATTCCCACAGACCCATTGTGGGAATTAAATGAGATAATGTATATAAAATGTTTGTAGACCTTAAAAGTGCTACATACATGTCAGTGATTATTGTTATTAGATTCATTTGATACTAGTGAATATGTACATGAATATATATGCTAAATTTCAATATTTCAAAGATTTGTGATTTCTTCTGTGGGGACACTTCCTCCATTAATGCATCCCTAAGCTTTTATAAATTATTTTCTTGAGCTTCTGTGATTAATTTATCATCATGTAATCAACCTAGAGGTGAGACTCTGGGGACTTGAGCCAGGCTGGTACTTTGATGATAAATATACAGTCCATTTCTAGAACCATTCTCTAAATCTTTTCAAGGTTGGTTTGGACCTATCAGACCTTGGCTGTAGTGTCAGGGACTTTGAGAACTCAAAAGTCAGCTTCAAGTCCTAATAAGGTACTGGAGTTCAACCCTGAAAGAAGATAGATTTTATAAATTATAGGATGCACACACATACACACATGTACATATGCATGCATGGCTACTATATACAAACAAGATATCTATGTTTATACATATATGTTTACATGTGTCTATATTTACAAGTAGTTATTACCAAAGTATAATAAATCATTATGGTCTTCTTCACTTGAAGAAATCAGTATCTATGGTGGTTTTTAATAAGACTGTCTACAACATATATCTACTTTGGTTTCAAGAAAAAAAATTTTGTGCCAAAGTTCAATAACATTTTATTATGATAAGAAAAAATCAGTAACCTTAGAAATTATATTGAGCATGTGATTACCCATGAAGATTGCAAAAGCCGTTGCCTTTTGTACACCTTTGGTAAAGTGCTTATACTTTCTTTTTTTCTTTACCCAGAAGTGTTTGATTTGGTGTACATCACATTCACATTGAACTTCCCACAGTCTTCTGTTGTCTTTACTTAATCAGTGTGTGTTGGACAGGGGCAGGATCACTAATGGAAAATAATGAGAAAGAGAAAATAATGAGGCTTTAGACAGGGTAAGCAATGTGCTGAGATAATCTGACATGCAATTTGCACTTCCAGGTTTCATGGCAGTTTCTTGGAAACTAGAAGAAGCAGTTTTAATTATTTTGGTATTGAATTTTTGCCTCACCTTCAAGAAATTCCTTCTTATTGTGCTTTACCATGTAGCGGGGTACCATCATGTCCTTCATTAAGGAGGAGGAAACAAAGTCTGAGAATTTCACAAATTAAGTTAAATATTCTCTGATGTAATTAATCTTTTTTTGTTGCAAAATTATATATTGTAGTTTAAGTCAGGCATTCATTTAGTGTACCTAAAATATGATTCCATTGAAAAACCATTTCAAATACCACTTGCATCTCGTTATACTATGTGAGGCTTTGTAATAAACAATGACAGACATTTAAATAGGAGTTATCCCTGAAATGTCTTAATGCAGTTTTAAGCTTTAAGAGAATTGTAAGAAGAATAACATTCTTTAAATTCAGCCTGAATGATTTTTAAGCTTGAATAGCTTACAAATGCACTATGACCTTTGCAATATCCTGTATAATTCATATAGTAACTGCACTTAAATATTTCCTTGTAACTAGTTTATGATAAGATTACTGTGCATACTTTCAAAGCATGGCATTTGAAACCACATCATGATTTCATCCTCAGTTTTCAGGTCCTGTAATATTTATCTGTATTCTGTTGGAGTAATTTTCTATGTCAGGTCTCTCTGTGACACTGAAACCTAATAAAATTCTATTTTCTACTAAAATGATACAAGTCTAATTTTTGAAGTTTTAACTGCACAAGAACTAACTTAGCAATTAATTTCTATTAAATCATATTTCAAAGGTCACAAATTTTATAGTTGTGTTAAAAATATTTTCTTCTATGTTAAAAGCAAAATACAAATTTTATTCTGAATGTCTTTCAGGCTAGTGATGCCCTGGGTTTTAACAAATAATTATAGTTAAGATTGTGGTCAAGTATGGAGATGAGTGCATTTGATGAGTGAATGGTAGTGATACAGCATTTCTTCATGCCATGCTTAAGACTGGCTGATCCTACCACTGCCAACTTCTCATTATGCAAGAATTCAGGAGTCCAAAATTCTCTGCTCATGCCCTAAACTTAGACCTCTAGACTTTAAGTACTTTTGTGAGAAAAACAAGGCACAAAGACAAAAGGAGACTAAAAGAAATAAAGGGAACTGTGAGGAAGGAATAGTTGATGCAAAGAAGGTAGGTGGATGATGTATAAGAGAATGAGAGATGTTTTAAACATTTTTGTAGATGAATCAACTCACTGTGGTTGCATCTCATTAATAGTTTAATCTAATTTTCTTAGTCATGCTGTCACTTGTCAAGTTTTAGAAAAAGAGTTCTTGATAAAATGAAATGTCTTATAAAAGATGTGTCCATTCATGCCTATAAGTATAGTCCAATGGGTGGATTTTTTTTACAATGATGACTTTCTTTGGTTTATTTTAAAATAAAATTTGAAAAGCATAACTATTATGTTTTCGTTGGCATTTACATGGTGATTATCAGAGCAAAGACTAAGAAATTCATAGAAGCAAATGGAAGGACAGATTCTTGTAATTTTTAAAAAATGGGGAGAGACTGTAGTTTTGGAATATCTTGGTTTCAATGTAGTAATCAAATGCAAATAATGAAAAGGGTCTATTATTGGAGAGACATGTGAATTCAATCTATCAATGCATTCCCATAACTAAGTACATATGCCCTAGGGAGATTAAATGACTGGGCCAGGGTCATACAGATAGCTAGTAAGCAAAGGGTGTCCTAAGACATTGGGGATACCCCGTACAAGAGTCAATATTTCCACCCAGGTCTTCATGATTTTCTAAAACCCTACACTCAGTTTACTATACTGCACTATCTCTACTTCTTACTTAGAGCAATATAGTGATAATTCATTTGTAAAGAAATGAGTTTATGACTTAGAAAATTTGTAACTTACAAAATGTATCTACATTATGTTTGGAGGTAGCTTGATTTATTGGAAAGACCACTGTACTTGGATGTAGGAACAAATTTACCTCATATATTCACTAATTATTGCTGGTGGAAAATCCTTATCCCCTCTGACACTGTCTTTTCAGATCTCTAAAATGTGGATAAATAATATATTCAGCCTCCCTTCCCCCACACCTTCTGCTAACATCTAGTCAAACACCATGGTATTCCATCACATTCGGATACCATAACTTGTTCAATCATTCTCCAATTGATAGGTACCTGCTCAGTTTCTAATTCTTTGTTCCATCTCTCACCCCCCAAAAGAGCTCCTATAAGTATTTTTATATTTGAATTCTTTTGTAAAAATAAACCTCTTGGGAGCATAGACTAGTAATGTTATTATTAAGTCAAAGGGTACACACAATTTGGTAATTGGGGAGGCATAATTCCAAATGGCTTGCTAGAATGCTGCACCTGTTCATAGCTCCACAGTAGTACATGAATGTGTTTTGCTACAGCTCTAATTATTGGTGATTTAGAGCATTTTATGTGGTAATTGATAGCTTTAATATCTTTCCCCCAAAACTGCCTATTCATCTCCTTAGACCACTTATAAATTGCTCTGTATTTTTAGAGTTAAAGAGAAGACAACATTCACATGAATGGTTAGAAATGACTTCAGTTTTAATGTTTCTCACAACAGTTTACATTGTAAATAATTATTTGTGTAATTGTTTTATATAGTTCATTACAGTTCAAAAAATTGTGTACCCAATAGACTTGATTAAGCTTAAGTGACTGGAGATATAGATATGTATGCCTATATGTAAAGAAAATAAGCTAAAATTTCAAGGAAAATAGTTTTTGTCTAGTTTTATGAATAACACCTAATGCACTTGGTGGGAACTTAGAGCTTATTGATTAATGAGAAAATTATTGCAGTTTTAGTAATTAATGAAGAAAGAGCGGAAAGTAGCCCTTGATTGCCTTAAAACCCAGGAAGAAAGAATGAATGGGGGAAATGAGCCAGTAGTAGTTAAAGAGAAGTATAAATACCCAGCTGCAGTGTATATGAAGTAATTGAACCTAACACCTTGCTTCTACTTTATAGTACTGTGGTGAGGAAAGATTTTCTTAAATGTAAAGCACTGCATAGATGGAAGATATCATTTTATTCCCTGCCATTATTATGAGGTAGGAAGAAGCATTATGTTGCAAGAACCTTTTTTCCTAGATGAGTGAACTGATGCTCAGAGAGGTTAATTGATTTGTATAAGGTCTTACAGCTAATTAGTGACAAAGCTGAGACAAACCCAAATATTCTGATTCCACACTTAGGCTTCTTTTAATTCTAGCCTCCAAACTTGAGCTGATTTTCCCCAAAATTCATCTTCAATCTGACCTGCCAAACTTATATTTCTGTACTATAACGAATGGACACGTTGGCTAGCATGCTACTGAGAAGTAAACAAGAAAAAAAGAGGGGAAACAGTGTCACTTTATAATTTGGAACCATATTGTTATATATGGTCTTTCATGGCTCATTCCAAGTGTATGAATGAATAATGCAAAAGAGATACACTAGAGTCTATCATATAAATATATAAATATAAAATGAACCTATTTTGAACCCTATCCAAGTGAATTTATTAGTGAAACTATCAAAAGGTCCTCCTTCATTACAGGAATATTTTACCTATAATTTGTTCTCAGCTTCAGCTAGCAAAGTTCCAACCAGGAACAGAATTTGGGGGGAGAGAGGATGGATTGGTACATGAAGCTCTTGCCATGGACTCACTACTGATGAAGATTGGCAACCCATCTTTAATTAAATCAATGAATTAATCTATAAATACTTAATACATACCAGGCACTCTGGTACATGCTGTATGTTGGGGATAAAAAAGATGAAACTGAAATTATCCCTGGTCTCAAGGATCTTACATTCCATCAGGGAAGACAAATGTATGTGAATATATGTAATATGTGAATATATTTCAAATAAAAATATGAAAAATATGTAATATATGAAAAATTATGCAAAGTAATTTTTTTGAGAGGATGATACAAGCAGCTAAATAGTTCAGGAAAACCTTCATGCAGAAGATATCCTTTGAGCTGAATGGAGGGAAATAACATATTATAAGAAGTAGATATGAAGTGGGAGTGAATTCCAGGAATGAGGAACAGCTGGTGCAAAGATAAGAGGACAGGGGATAGAGTGTTGTGAGGAAAGACCAACAAGAAGGCTAGTTGGCTGGGCTGTAGGTGTGGGAAGGGATAAGATATATAACTGGAAAAGTAAGTTGGGACTAAGTTGTGAAGGACTTTAAAAGTAAACCAGAGGATTCTATTGGATAGTAAGTTATTATTGGAGTTTATTGAGTAGAAAAATGAGTCAAGTCTCTTAGGAGAAAAATAATCTATTTTGATAATTGTATGTAGGATAACATAGGAAGACCAATTAGGAACCAATCCTATCAATTAGGAACCAGTAGTCTAGGTGAGAGGGGATGAGGTCCTGAGTAGGAGAGCAGAGAGAAGAGGACAGAGGAGAATTTAGAGAGGTGTAAGTGACACGATTTGACAACTGATTAAAGACATGGAGTAAGGAGTCAGAGATGGCTCTCCCATGAACTTGGGTAACTGGAAAGATGATATCTTGAACAAGAAATAGGTAAGTTCAGAAGAGAGATGGGTTTGAGGGGAAATGATAAGTTCAAATTTATGTTTGTTAAGTGTGAGATGCTTATAGGCTATCCAATTTGAAATGTCCAATAGGCAATTAAAGATGCATGTATGGAGCTGAAAAGAGGAACTAGGAAAATGCATGAAGTGGCAATTAACTTCATGTAGTCTTAGAGTTGCTTGAACCCATGAGAAGGTAAGTAACTTCTTCATGATCATACAACTATCATGTGTCAAAGGCAGAATTTGAACCAAGGTCTTTCCTATGATCATTCTTTATTGACCATTCCAGTGAGCTCCAAAATGGGGTCCTAAGCAAGATCAATCATTGTAATAAGAGAAGATGGATTAAATTCCCATTCTCCTCACAGCAGCCAATTAGGGGGCCTATCTGCAACTCAGCTTCATTTGTCCTTCATTCATTAAAGCCCAACACTCCTGTTTCCTTTGGCTGCTGAAATCTTCCAACTTCTCTCCTTTTGACTTAGTAAGATCACCTTAGGGCATTTATAACCTAACTTTTTACCCAGGTCCCTACCCATTAGCTGCACAGATGCCACTGGGAAAATTCTCTCTCTTAGGATGCCTATACTAAATCCCTCATATCACCTCTTGGCTGTAGCAAGTGTCCCTCCACTGGCTTTTAGACCCCTTCCATGGTTTTGTGTTCTAGGGCAGTATGAGCTCCTGTCACCCCTTTTCATTTTCATTGGGACAGAATGAGTTACTCAAAGATTATTAGACATGGCTAGTTTGCAGTATGCATCATGAATCTTATTACACTTACCCCCAAACCCAGCCTTCTTGCAAGCTATTAACATTACCTCCACCTTTCCAGTCACCAAGGTTTGAAACTCTAGTATTATCCCTGACTCCTCACTTTTCTCTTCTCCCTGATGGCCAATCCATTGCCAAATCTTACCATTTTTACTTCTATTACATTTCTCCTTCCACATCTTTCCCCTTTTCTCTATACTTTTTTCTACATACAGTCACTACTTTAATTCAGGTCCTCATCACCTCTCACCTGGGCTGTAACAGTAACCTCTTACTTGATTTCCCAGTCTTGAGGGTCTCTTCTCTTCTATTTATCCTTCATGCAACTATCAATGATATTCCTAAAATACAGTCAGTCCCTTACTCAGTAAACTCCAGTGACTCTGTAAGATAAAAGTTTATTTCACCTTTATCTCACACATGATCATTTTTATTTTCATGTCAGTTAGATGATGTATGAAGTTCAGGTATATAATGTTAAAATAATAGATGGAAGGTTCATGCTCAGAATTTTTTTGATAGGTATCCAGGATCAAAAAAAAAATTTGGAGGCCACTGAACTACTCAACGGTCCCTCTAAAGGAATTAAATGGAAGTCTCAAATGATATCAAATCATTAATATTTCAAACCCATTTCCATTTAAAATCTAGTGTCTTTTTTAGAGAGTGAGGAAGAAAGAGCTACATTTTCATGATATAAGCATCATCTATCAAATTATTATGTCAAAAAGGATAGGGAGAACTGAAGACCATCAAAGTTTTTGTTACCATTTAGACATTCAGGAA
Source organism: Bettongia penicillata ogilbyi (assembly GCA_023548195.1). NCBI lineage: Eukaryota > Metazoa > Chordata > Mammalia > Diprotodontia > Potoroidae > Bettongia > Bettongia penicillata. The sequence continues at coordinate 3,260,734 of JAJHZJ010000032.1, read as the reverse complement.
GTAATTGAAAGGCCAGAGTTTATTGTTTGAATCCTTTCTCCTATTAGCTGAGTAAAAAATTTCGTAGCACTTTCTTTTTCTATCTTTATAGATAGACAATTCTAGCCAAAAAGTGTACTTAGAATTTTGAATTATTAATTTGGGTCTCTGTATAATTAAATGAATTAAATAACTGCCAAATTCACCTTACTCTATATGCTATGTTGGTGTCATAGTTGGAGTATAAAGTACAACTAATGTAGGTAATGTCAACTGACAGTTTGGGACTTTAACCTTGTCACTTCTAAAACCCAAGGATTCTTAATTGAATCCTTGAGCTAATTCTTACATTTTTGAAATTTTTTTTCTTAATGACAGTAAAATTACAGTGGATTTTATTCTACTGCATACAAACTATTAACCTGCACAGCCCGCCTTCACTCAAAACAAAGTCAAGTGCAAATCATGCCATCATTTCTCTGATGGCATGGTCTTCTTTGGCAACGAAGCACAAATTTGTATATCCAAATAACAAATACATAATTAGAACTTAGAATAACAAATAGTTATTAAGTAGCTGTTTTGTGAATAGCATTAAGAGAACTGTACTAGTCACAAAGATATACAATATTTAGATAAGATATTTCTCTACCTTTAGGAAGCTTGCACTCTACTAGGGGATAAGGTACATGGAAAAATAACTCTAGCATGGAATAATATCTTCTAGAAATAGAAACCAAGAGGTATGCTAAGTCCTGGGGTAAAAAGGTCATTATTAACTTGAAAAATCAAAGAAGGTTTCTCAGGTCTGGTAGAGTTTGATTAGTTGGAGGAGGTGACATAAGGATTTGTCAATAAAAAACTAGTGAATTCAACAGGGAGAGAATTACAGGCATGAGGAAAAGTGTAAGCAAAGAAAGGAAGATGAAAAAATCATGAGTCATGAATGAGCAAGCAGTCCTGTTTGGGCAAAGCAGAAAGTACATGGGGAGGGGAAGAGTATTATGAGATACGGTTGGAAAGGTGTGTGGAGAGCCGTCAATTTCAGGGAGAGCAAACTGAACCTTACTCATTCCTCAAAAGGGAGCCAATGGAACCCTATGAGCAAGTAATAATATGGTTAGATCTGTGAGTAAAGAGAAGTTCATTAGCATTGTAATGCTAATTTGGAGATTTGGAGAGAGGAAAAGTCCAGTTGGGAAGACTAATTGACTGCAGGTCAGGAGCATAGATATGAGAAACTGTACTTGAGTCTCAACACTGGGAAAAGAAAAGAGGGTATGAACCCAAAAGATGTTGAAGAGCTAGAATTGATAAGATTTGGTAACTATATTAGAGGTAAGAGAGGAGGAGATCACTCCCACTTTTTGATCACTAAAGAGTGAATATTGGTGCCATTGAAATAAATAATGAATTCAAGATAGGCATAGATTTTTACGGAAAGATAATACGCTTGATGATTTAAATCATCACTGAGGTGTCCGTGGAACATCAAGGTGTATGCATTCTTTACATAGTTTGAGAAACAGAATTAGAGCATCGGAGAGAACCCCAAACTGAAAATACAGATTGAAGAAACAACTGTGTGTGTGTGTGTGTGTGTGTGTGTGTGTGTGTGTGTGTGTGTGTGGTAGTTGGAGCTTTGGGAGTTTCTGGGATTGCTAAAGGAAAAAGAGAAGAGAGAAGAGGACCAAATGTAAAACTTTGGAGAAGTCCCATTTGCTAAAGAAGTGCTCTCAAAAGAGTTTCATAATGAGTGATTAGAGCATAGAATGAAAATATAAGGGACTGATTTCCTGGAAATCACAGGTGAGGAGGGTATGTACCAGGAATTTGAAGTGGTTTAAAATATAGAGAGAACAGTGTAATAATAATAATAATAATAAAAGAAACAGAATTGCAGAGTTTCCAAAGAAACAATTACCAACAAACTTCCCATTAGGATAACACAAGTTGGAATAATGTTTTCCCTCAGTATAGACCTTTCATTTCATTAGTAGATACTGAAACAACCAGTGAAATAACTCCCTCTATACCACAGGTTTTTAGTTTGAGGTTTTTGAACTTTTAGAAAGCAATATTTTGATAACCATATTTCAATATAATTGGTTTCCTTTGTATTCTTATTAATTTTATTTCATGTATTTAAAAGCATTATTCTCAAAAGGATTTACTAAACTGCCAAAGGTGTCTATAACTTGCAAAAAGAAGAAAGGTTAAGAAATTCTGCACTACATCCCTGCTCTCTTCAGTTTAATTTTAGGGGATTGCCTGTGGGCGTTGAGAGGTTACCTGCCTTACCTAGAGTGACAGGACCAGGCTATGCAAGAAGCTGGACTCCACCCTGAGGCCATGGTACCTCTCAGACTTTATTATTTAATTTTTTGTCCATTCATTTACTTATTTTGCTCATCTGTTTATCTACTTATTCATTCATTTGTTTGTTTACTTAAAGACTGGTTGCCCTATGTTGCCCAGGCTAGAAGTGCAGGAATTATAAATACCACTATTAATCACAGGGGAGTTTTGTTTAGAATCTGGAATTTTTTTTCTCTTTAGTGCTGTCTTTATGTTCCCTCTATTGTATTTAATTTACATTTTCATTTCTTTGGATAGTTGTGGATCATTTCTGATGCTTTTTAGATAACACTTCTATGAAAGATTTGGCTTGGCAGTCAGAGGGTCTGGGTTCAGATCCTACTTGTAATGTTTCCCTTCACCCCCACCCTTTATGTGACTAAGCACATCACTTAGCTTTTCTAGTTTCAGTATCATAATCTGTAAAATGAGGTGATGCTGTGGATAGAGTCAGGTCTGAAGTGAGGAAGCCTTATTTTCTTGAGTTCAAATCTATCACACTAGCTGTGTGACCCTAGGCAAGTCAGTTTGCTCTGTTTGCCTCAGTTTCCTCATCTGTAAAATGAGCTGGAGAAGGAAATGATAAACCACTTCAATGTCTTTGTCAAGAAAACCCCAAACAGTGTCATGAAGAGTCAGACAAAACTGAAATGACTGAGCAATGAGATTTTGAACAAGTCATTTGACTTCCTGTCTTTTGCTTCTGTAAAATGAGGGAGTTTGAATAAATGAGCACCTCTAGATCTGTAATAGAATAATCTGTGATCTTATTAGTGTGGCTGCTACCTTCATTAATACAGGTCACAATTTCTCCATGCCTTAGGAAATGTTCACCCACCCCCACCTCAAAATATTCATCACCTATTGGTTAGCCTCTGTTGAGCCTCTCTTCCCCTGAATTTAGGATGACAGATACACATTTTGTTCTCAGGACTGTAGTTGAAGCCTTTGCAGCCTGGTAGGACCTGTCAGTTTGCACTTCATTGGTGTACCTTTCATAATCCCATAGTCTCTTTGTACCAAGATGGGGCATTTAAAATGACCTGTTGGAGGCGTTTTAATGGTTTTCCTCTCAAAGGTGTTTGGTCTGTAAAACCAGTAGCTGGGCAGGGAAAGCATAGAACTGGTCTAAAATGAGCACATTAATTTCTGAAAGCAATTGTTCCAAGAAGATTCATAAATCATATTTTGATATATATCTCATAGAGGGATAATTTTTTAAATTCTGGCCAAGGTTCTAGGGATTCTTGATTTAATATTTGCATTCTTGAAAATTTAACCAAGTAATTCAGAAAACCATCCATAATTTTGATGTTTATTTAGGCTGTGCAAATATGAAATTGAGTAGTGAAAGTACAAATGAAATATTTTAGTCCTTTCTTTCCAACACTAACTCTTTGAGCAAGGGGTAGTGAAGGTAGGAATCTCTGTTAAGTCTATCTAAAAAGTATTACTTTTGACTTTCAAAAGGCAACTGTGTTCAGAGCTAGTGATGGTTTTGCAAATAATCTTCAGCTACAGAGAGATTAATATGAATTTATAATGTTATAAATAAATTCTAGCTAAGAACCATTATTACATGCTATGGGTTTTGGAAGGGTAGAGGATGAAACATATTTGTAATGGATCATTTTTTTTTAGGACTCATATTTAAATACAAAACTTCTGTATTTCCTCCTAGACCTGATAGAATTTTTGAGCTGGGATAATAAATCCTTTCTTTGCATATGTAAAAGACTATTCTAATCAAAGACTTAAGGTAAGGTCCTTACTTGTGCTTCGCCTTTTAATTGTTGAATGATCCCAAACTATATAAGTAAAATTAATAATCCCAATTATTGACACACTTGAATCAAACAGTGTTCAAAAATTCTTAAAGTGATATCTAATACATCTTATTTCATAGTGGGCCCATTAGAACTGGGGAAGGAAAAAAATTGGATTTTTCTCCCAGATGTTGAGATTAAGAAGTCCCTACTTGTCTCATGCAGCAGCCACAGACAGTTTATCCACTGCCATGACATTTACCTACAACCAGACCACTGTTGATATTTTGGCTACCAAGCACTTTATTTAATGTGGTCAGGGCCTTCCCTCTGCTTGGCCCTAACTTTTGCTTTGAATACCTTGAAGGCAATTTTTCTCCAGCTCCTCTTCTCTAATACCCCATTTCAAAACCATTCCTATTTACACAGAGCTCTCTCAGAAAATCTTTTTTTTTTTTTTTGAGACAAAAGGCCTCATAAAACCCCTACTAAAATAAATAATTCATTGGAGGTAACTTCCCTAAAGCTTTGCTTGAGAGTGGATAGATTTATTTACTTAGCAGCTGTTTGCAAGGTGATAGTTAAGTTGCAAAAAAAAAAATATATATGATTATAAGACATCTTTTGCCTTGGCTCCTAGCAAGCCCTAGGCAAAGCACTGGCTTCTGCTACAAAAACCAGCCTTTCCAGCTGCCTAATTCCAATATCCAAGGAAGGTCGAAGGAAAGGTTTCCAGAATAATTTTTCAATCTTCTCATCACTGAAACCTCTCATCACTGAAACCTCTCAAACCTCCCCTTTAACAAGGGGAGCTATCATCTTAAGAAGTAGGGCTTAAAGGAATCCAGAACTGGGGAGCTGGAAGAACTGGGTGCCTCAGGTACTCTATCCTTCTACCTGCCCCAGTCTCAAAATCATTTCTGCATCACTAGCCAACCAGCCACAGTTCCCCACTTTGCCACCTTGACTTTTACACCTCTCCCCTTATTTCTGCTGCATTCCAAAGTCAAGAGAAATTACTGGGATGATTTCCTTACTCTGCTTCCTTGAGAGGTTAAAGATTGTGGGCTATGCTGTGGAGCGCACAAATGAAACCCTGGGGAGGATTCCTGGTGGGACTGCTTCCAACCATGAATGGCTCAGCAGTAAGCTACCTGTGAGTACTGATGATGAAGGCTGGTAGACCCTGGAGAGGAAATGCTGAAACTTTCCCTTAACCTGATGAGTCACTCAGTCCTTGCCTGTTCCCTTACCGGGACTGAACACCCAATTTCTCCAGATTCTTTGGGCCTTACCTCCAAGCACCAGAATTCCTTATTATGGCTTTGCTCCATTGGACAGATCCCTCAAGCCAATCTCTTGGCTTGAGTGGTCTACTCTGATGATGCTGAGTGCTTCCCCGGCTAGTGTTTTTGTTTTTGTTTTTTGTTTGTGTTTTTTTGGTTTCTGGCAGATCTTTTCCATTTTTTTTTTTGTTTAAAACTCCTCCTATTTACATTCTTAATTGCCCTTGGAATGACTTTCCTTATTCCTTTTAACTGGTCACTCTCTATTGTATGATATAATATTTCTCACACTGTTAATTATCCTTTTTCATAAACTTAGAATATTAGCCCATTTTTAAGAGCTGTTTAGCAACTAAGTTAGATGTTCTCTAACTAAATACTTTCTGAGCTCTTTTGGTCTTCTTGTTGTGCCAATTAATTTACATTGGCTAAACTTGTAGATAAAATTATTACAGGCTGTTTTTAAAGAGGTTTGGCTCAGTCTTCAATAAACATGCAGACTGTATCTCAAGGTGAGCAAGTGCTCAGATTTCACAGAGAGTTGTTCCATCCAAAATAAAATTGGAGATCCAACTGTGAGGTTCAGTGTAGAGTAGATTTGAGATATATGTGCAACAGGTGTGGGGATATTCCTAGATTTTCAGGACACCCATTAAAGGGAAAACAAGTTGAACAAAAGGACTCATTTGTTGAACAGATAAGGAAATAAGTAAATTCCTTTCTTCAAGGAATAAAATCATATTGTGTTCTTGGAATGTTATAGTAAATAGTGAAATAGCAAACATAACAGGAAATGTTTTAAAATTTCAATCAAATACTTTGTTTTATTTTATAGGATCATAGATTTAGAGCTAGAAGGGATCTTTAAGACCACTGAGTCCAACCCCTTCATTTCACAGAGGAGGAAAAGAGGTTAAAGTGACTTGCCCAGCGTCTCACATCACTTACTAAGTGTCAGGAGTAGATTTTGAACTGAGATCCCAGCACTCCATGACCACATATGGCTTAGTCTGCTAGCTAAGTAAGGAGGCTTTTCAACTATGCAGCCTTGGGGAATAATTAGAATATCTGACAAATCATATTCCCTATTGTTCTTTTTCTCTACTGTCTATGCCTTTGAGCCCTCCGAACCTCCAAAAAAATTCAAATGTAAGTAAAGGTCCTTATTCTTTCCATTGCGTTTCTCTCTGCTTGGTTACCATAGAAAAGTATACACATTAAAAAACCTTCTCCCTGCCTTTAAAATGTAAATTCAAGACAGATTCAAAGTTTTAAAATATACATATGGAAATCATCTATAAAAATTGTTTTAGGATCAAAGTTCAATTTAAAAAATATTTTGAAAATATTAAATATGGTTTTTTTCATAGCCAGTGTTTCCTAAGATTGAAACTCAAAAGTGTTGAAATGCTACTATAAACTTAACTATTCTATTTGGCCAGACCTTAAGGTGAACATGCTAAAAATTCTGCTAGGGAAAGGATTTGTTACAAGATTGCCAGATCATTCGGAAATTATAGAATTTATATGGTTTAGAGGAAAACCAGAACTTTTACATGATTCTCAATACTAGAGCTGGATGTTATAGCACTTTGAGGTCTATTCAACCACACTTACCAAATTCTCTTTAATTTCCCCCTGAACGGCAAGAAGACATGGTGCTACTAAGAGCGCCACACCTGGTGTCAGAAATATCTGGGCAAATCACTTAACCTTGTTTACCTCAATTTCCTCATCTGTAAAATGAACTAGAGAAAGAAATTGTAAATTTTAGATGTAATAAAAGGTGGTGTAGCAGATAAAGTAATGGCAGTTAGATGGTGAAATAGAATGCTGGACTTGGAATTTGGAAGAACTGAATTCAAATACTACCTCAGCCTCTTACTAATTGTGACCCTGCACAAGTGACTTGGCCTTTCTTGGACTCAGAGTCTTAATCAGCAAAATACGGATAATAATATATTACCTAACTCAGAGTTGTTATCAAAATCAAATGAGTTGATTTATTTAAAGTGTTTTACAAATTTTAAAGCACTATATAAATGTTAACTAGTGATAGCAACAGTAACTTTGATTAACTGAAATTATGCTGTTTGCAAGTAAAATAAGGTTTTAGTGGCTGTCTTATGGTTTTAGTGATAGCTGTTCTTGTTTAAGGATTTGTTGATCATTAGATAGTGATTTTTAAATCTTTTGTTTATGTTTTTCTTTTTTGCTTCTGTTTATAACTTCTCTCTTTTGTCTCAAAGTAACAGATCCCCAAACTCTTTAAAGTGTATTAAGATTTTTGAAATACCATGTATATAGGTAGGTAGACAGACAGACAGACACAGATAAATAGATAGATAGATAGACATCCACAATAGGTAAGTTAGGAAGGAAATTATTTTTTAACCAATGAAAATTAATTGCTGCAATGAGAAGAACAAAAGAGTTCAGAAAGTGCTGTAGTTAAAGAACATATCACTCAGTTGCTGAACAGTTTTTACAAATGGGTTAATATTCTAATTATTATTTACATATGTAGTAAGTGAATAATGTTCAATTTATTAAAAAAATTCAAATTTTTTCAAAATAAATAAAAACACATAACAAATAATAGAATAGCAAAAAAACTAGTTGGGAAGACACTTATAAGAATATATTTTCATTTCATATTGTCATTCAATGAATAATTTTCCACTTCATTAATAAATATGTGAAACTGTTCTAATGATCCACACACATCTGTTATTCCTGACTGATATGTTCCTCTGATTTCTCAAATGCTAAAATAAAATGCAAAGATAACAGAACCAAGCAGATATTTCAGTAGTCCAAAAACATTATTATCCTGGTCAAAAATTCTTACTGGAAAGATTGAGATGTAACTTCCTATTGTTTAGTAGTTAAGTCTTAGCAAGTCACTTGAGACTGAGAGATTAACTGACTTTGCTCGTGGTCACATAACTGGTACCAGAGGTGAAATTCAAACTCAGGATTTTCCCCAACTCCAGAAGTTCATTCATGATAGCACGCTGTTTCTCCAGTAGTGTTGTACTGATTAGATGACACAATCTGTCACTGGACTTTTTTGCAAAAGTTTTAGACTCAAGAAAGAATCTGTTCCTTTAGGAAGACATGCAAAGAAACCACAAATATATTGGTAACCACAAATATATTGGTAATGATTCATGCCTATCACAAATCGTTGGGCTGCTTTATTCCAAAGTGATAAGTATTCTCAAGTGGCTTTTTCTCATTGAGTTCTATTCTGAAGCATGTAAATTTTCCTCAAGAGGTCTCTAATAGGAATTAAATTTTGCATGATTTATCTTAGCCCAAAGAACAAATGTAGTACTTTACATAGAGTTAACTACTTAGTAAATATCTTTGATGACTAAAAATCTGACGTTTCTGGTTTAGAGAGAAAATACATACATACATACATACATACATACATACATACATACATACATATATATATATATATAGTTCACAACAAAGAAATGCTGAATATCTTTTCATGTTGTAATGAATAGATAGCTGGTCTCACAATCAGCTGTCTGACACACACTGGTTGTGTGGTCCTGGATAATTCAATTAGCTCTTGTCACCCATTCTCTAAGTAGAAGTCTCTAATACTCTCTGAGTTGCAGAGAAGGTGCCTACCTGCATTGGTAGAAGGAGCTTCCTCATTGTACATCCTCTTTGCTAATGAATTCACAGATCTGTCTTGAAAGAATAAAAATTATAGAGCAAAATAAGATATTAACAAAATATATGTAATACATAATGTGTATATTATAGTATATGTAATATGTTCTATTGTGCAAATAGAAAATACTTTTTAAAATGATGTTTGTTTAGAATAATCTGTCATATTCCAATGACATTCATTAGTTAAATATTCCCATGGCCATGATTACTTATTTTATTAAAAAGTTACCTATATTGCTAAAATTCTTACCTTTTTTTTCATTTTTCTGACATACTATTAGAATATAGAAATGGAGAATGGCCTCCCTCATAGGTATTTGGAATACATCCGGTGTACACTTAGGTTACTAGATAACTCCAAAAGACTTTAATATAGAAATGCTGATAATGAATTCACACGGATATTTACATTGCAGAGAAGATCAACGAGAGTTTAAAAATGGAACAATATATGATATGATATTTCTATGACTAGAAAGTAACAGAAAAGGAGGTAACTGACCCTTAAGAACATTTCCCAATAGTGCAAATAAGACTAATTTATGTTTTAATCTAAATGTCTTTCATTGTACTAATTTTATTATTGTGTGGTCACAGAATCTGCCAAGTAAAGCTGATAAAGACATTGGACAACGGGTAGAGGAAAGAGATTAGATTCCTAGGAAATGAAGGATTATTATGAGTTTGTAAGGCCAGACAAGGAGAGTAACAGTGAAAAAAATCTCTGGAGAGGAAAGAAAGAGTAATACTTTTAAATGAGCTTAGCTATTTACAAATTCTTGAGGAACCAGATGTTCCAGATCAAATGCCATTGATTATCTAGGTAAAAAGAAAGAAAAACATGAGTATGTCTTGAAAGACATGCCAAAAATTTTTTTGATGTAGTATATTTCTGTTTAATCCATAGAAAGAGGAGTATTTTTTAGGGGTATGTTAAATCAAATGCTACTTAGTGCCCCAGGCAAGAAGTAATTGACAGATTGGGCTTTGAAGGGAGCCAACATGATGTTCTTTGGGAAAATGAACTCTTTGAATGCATTTTCTTACTCTAACCTGGCATTTGTAGTTTACTTTGAGATTACTCAAAGTATGAAAGAAACTGCTCATCTAAACTGTCATTAGCTACAGTTTATGAGCTATAGCTTAACATCAACACATCTTGTAGATTTATAAACTTCATGAGTAAATAACATTTTGAAAATGAAATGATGAGAATGCCTGGTAATGTCTTGATATAAAAAGTATTGTGGCAAAACATCATTTCATTTTATTGTTTTAATACTTCTTGTTAGAAGAAAGTTCTCTTATTTTCATAGGTATAAACGAAGTAGTGGAGATCTAATCAATCCATATTGCCACTTGCAGATAATATGGTTTACAAAGGGGGAAATGATTGGTAGTGGTAAGTAGTAATATCTATAGATTGTATCTTTTTGCAGTTGGAAGTTGACACTGTTAAGGGAACCTAAGAGACTGAATATTTCTACAGTTGCTATTGGCTTATGGGGTGGCATGAGGAAAATCATTTAACCTCAATTCTTGCATTTATGTTTGAGAACAGGTTGAGAAGTGTTAACAAGATGGAAAATGTAGTCTCATGGAAATAGATGCTGAATTACGTTCCATTCCTAATAATAGGCAACAAAAGGCAATGTTTCAACCTTCTTCCTTGCCATTTGATGTGTGCAGCAAATATAAAGCACTTGTCATCCCTGAGAGTAGAGATTTGAGGAAACTATTTTACATCAAATGGAGAGTCAACAATATTAATATTAAACTTTGGTATTATAGTATTTTTTAAAATTTCATTTGTTTTGGCCTATTATTAAGAAAAGATAAAAATCATTGGTTCTGACCCTAGTCAATACTTGGAAAACTAGCTCTTAAAACATATTGTAGTAGAGCTAGACTACCTTGATTCAGTTTTAGAATCATCCTTTGAAAGATGAAGTAAAGCAGAGCCATAACGAATAATCATTTTTTCATGTGAATGAAGAGTGGGAAGAAGCAGGAGATGAGGCATGGGGTAACATTTGTCTGGGGAGGAAATGTGGGCTTTAGAGCAAAAGCAAAAGACATCCAAGAGTAAAGATAACCTAAAGTAAAAGCCCATCTTCTCCATGGCAAGGCCAGGACAAATCATACAGTGTGCCCAATGCCCCAATACACACACACACACCACACACACACACACACGCACACACGCACGCACATACAACTGCTATGTAGTGAATCAAGTTAAAATGTACATTAAGGACACACAAAGGGCAGAATAACATATTGAAAAGATCATTAGATTTCTAGTCATAAGATCTTGGTTCAATCCCAACTCTCCTAGTAACTACTTGTATAATTTTAATAATGTAAGCTAGACCCTTCCCCTCTCTGGGCCTCATTTTCTTTATGCATACATACATACACACATACATACATATGTATTATTAGTTTTTAACATTCACTAACATAAGATTTTGAGTTTCAAATTTCCCTCCTTCTCCTCCTCTCTCCCAAGGTGATGTGCAATCTAGATTCTACTTATACATTCATATTAAATCTATTTTCACATTAGTCATGGTGTAAAGAAGAATTAGAACTAATGGGAGGAACCATGAGAAAGAGGAAACAAGACAACAAAAAGGAGAGCCAATAGTCTGCTTCCATCTGCATTCAGACTCCCAAGTTCCTTCTCTGGATGTAGATAGCATTTTCCGTTGTGAGTCTTTTGAAGTTGTCTTACATCCTTGCATTACTAGGCAGAGGTAAGTCTGTCAAAATCAGTCATCAGACAAGGTGGCTGTTGCTGTGCGGAGTGTTCTGGTTCTGCTCACTCAGCATCAGTTCATTTAAGTCTTTCCATGCTTTTCTGAAGTCTGCCTACTCATCATTTCTTATAGAACAATCATATTCATTATATTCATATACCACAACTTGTTCAGCCATTCCCTACTTAATGAACATTTCCTCAGTTTCCAATTCTTTGCCACCACAGAAAGAACTGCTATAAATATTTCTGGGCCTCCTTTTCATCAACTATTAAATAATGGGCTTAGGCTGAATCAAATATTCTCATCATGGGTTCCAGGAACCTACAAGAATTCTGCAAAATTGGTTCCAGAGAGTACATGAACTTGAATTGAAAAAATACATCTTGATTTCCATATACATTTGTCCTTATCACATTGTGAATTTCTCCATCACAATTTTGATACGTTGTGGGTCAGCATAAAAAATTAAATGTAAATTTGAGGGGGAGTTTTGTGGGAGTCACAGATGACACACAAAGACCAGAAGACATCACAGAAAAAATGTTTAGAAACTCACAAATGCATAAAATGTGTGTATAGTATTGTACAATATCAACATGTTTTATCTTTTAATACCATAATAATTCAGACTTCTTCTCTGGTATGAAGGGAGGGCCAAAAAATTCTGTGCAGATTTTCCAGATTGAGGGGTGCTGTGCCCCTAACCCCCATGATGTGAAAGGAGTAACTGTCATTGATTACCTTCATTATTCTATATATCTCATTTTATGCATTTAAAAACATTATTCTAAGAACTGGTCCATTGACTCTGCCAGACTTACGAATGAGTACATAATTCAAAAACGATTGTGGACAGCCTTTTTGGTGGTGCAGAGTTTATACAATTGCTTCTATGTCTGAACCTCATGTCTTTTTCTTGCTTTCTTCCTAAGAATATTCACTTAAAGTACTGAACCACTACCAAACTGCCTAGTGACAACAAAAGGAGATCCCCAATGTTCAAAGTTTTAGGAAATTTCATTGTGAATTATGGATAGTTCTGACCAGGCTGTTCGGATATTCTATTGGTAATATGTTAAGTTGTCCACTAAAATCCTGTTTTGATAATCATTATGTGAAGGTGGGTCTGTATTCTAAAAACTATCTATACTGCTTATCTCCAGCTACAGAGGTGATGAACTCATAATGCAAATTGAGGCACATACATGTATGTATAGATGTGTATGTCTATATATAAATACATATGGGCAGCTAGGTGGTGTATTAGAATGCAGGTCCTGGAGTCAGGAAGACTCATCTCCATGAGTTAAAATCTGTTCTCAGACATTTACTAGTTATATGACCTTGGGCAAGTCACTTAACCCTATTTACCTCAGTTTCCTTATCTGAAAAATGAACTGAAGAAGGAAATGGCAAATCACTCCAGTATCTGCCAAGAAAATCCCAAATGGGGTGACGAAGAGTCAGACATAACTGAAATGACTTTACAGCAACATATATGAATATATATACATATATCTACCATGGTTTACATGAGTGTTCTATCATGTTGTATATGTGTTGCACATATATACATATTCGGACATATTCACCCCCTCCATCCTCCTTTGTTCTAGCAACTGTGTTTTAGCCATCTTTGTCCCTTAAGCTTTCATCCTAATAAATGAGAAGAGTGAGAATCCACTGGTGCTTGGTAACATGGAGATAAAGTAGGATGGGCAGAGGAAGGAAACTTCAGCACTTAGTTGGTATCTGTATAATCTGTCAAAGTGTGAAATGCCTCCAAAGGTATAGATTGCAACCCATCCACACCTTTTCATTCCGAGTGTGTTTTGTCCATTTCCTCCTATACATCTTTCAGAGGGTGATTACTTGATTAAGCTTGTGCAGCCTTGCTCTGCATTTCTTAACATAATGTGGATAACAATGAACTTTACAGGCTGTCTCTGTAGGAATCTTCCACTTTCCCTGTGTGATGGGCCCACCTCATTTCCTGGTCATACATTTCTCTGATGACATTCCTTATATAACTTCTGCTCATTTTTTTTCTTGATGATATGATTTTGCCTATTCTTCCCCATCATGTATATGCCTTTCCATTAACTTTAAGGAAGTTAAAGTTATACATATATACACACTAATGTGTACAGTATATTAGGCATGTATTATACATAATTATGCATGTCAGCATTATTTATGTCTTCTTTTAAATGTGTTTATCCAAATATTTAACAAATTAAACAAAATGAGTTAAAATCTGGAAAGCTAATGTTCTTATCCTATAGAATTCTGTCATCTTTTTTAGAAAACTTGGGACTGATGTAGGTGGAAATTTTTCAATATAATTATCTGTCCAAATTTTTTCCAGTTTTTGTGAATACAAAAAACATAGACTTGACAGGTTTCATTCCTTTATTTCTAAAATGATTTAACTTGTCAGAATGCTGATGGGTTCAAAGCCTTTCCCAATAATGCATTGAAATAGAAAAAATTGTTGTTACAAGAAAAATTTCATATGCTTCATTACTACTGTCCTAAAAAGTGAGCTTTGTGAATGCTTTAACACAAAGAAAAGAATGTAAGTCATAAAACTTTCTACAAAAATGAGTCACATGGTACAGACATAAAGTGATTTTGCAACAACTGTTTGACAGGTTGTTAGTGTATTGAAGAGTTTAGATAATTTACTTTGGAATTCTAGTTAAATGATGCAGCAGAAACTGGAAATGATGTGCATGAAAATTAGGGTCAGGTTAAAAAAATGTATCTCCAAGTGCAATTGTATTTTTATTGACATGAATAATTACTAGGAAGTTTGAGAAAATAACTTATTGTCTTTATAATTAATTTTTTTTTGCCTATTTGCTATCTTTCTTACTATTATTACAACACAAACACCACTCTGTGTTTGAACATAAATTATGAGTCAAAAAGTCAAGAATATTATTGCTGTGGGTTTAAAAGATTGGAAGGTATTGAATTGAATTGAATCTTTTAAATAGCTTCAGGTTAAAACAAAAATTGCTAGTGTTTTTTTCTTCAAATATATAGTTTGCATTGTATCATTTATCTTTACTTTAATATCTATAATAATATTATTATAGTTATAATCAGAACCTGACAATAGGAAGATTAGCAATGAATTATCTGTTCCTAATTTTTTTTCTTACTCAATCACTTTTTTTAACATTAAGTGGAGGGAGGGAGTGAGAGACTTATTAATTCTTTCATACTTCTATAGTTGATCATTTAATCCATCACTGATATAAGTTCCTGGGTTGACAGTGGAAAGCAGAATGGTCTTATAATTATAAGATCTAAGTTTGAACCTTGACTCTGATGCTTATCAGCTGGATGACCATGAACAAAAATCAGTTAATTTCCCTGAGTCTCAGTTTGCTCAACTAGAAAGTTAGCTCATAATACTTGTAATGCCTTGTAATGTTTCAGGATTGAGGGCTGTATTTTATAAAATTTTGAGTATTAGCATGAATGTGAACTAGCATTATTTTTATTATATTGTAAGCAAGGGAAATGACAGCTAATTATTACATTTTCGGTGTGAACATTTACACTTCAGAAATTGAAATATGGTGCAAAAAGACCTGGGTTTATTGTTTCATTGATTATTTAAAATTATTTAAAAATTTATTTATTTTTTTTAATATTTTTTAATTTTTATTTTTTATTTTTTTATTTTTTTATTTTATTTTTATTTTTTATTTAAAAAGTGATGAAGTAAATTTTAATTTATCAATTTATTTAAATTAAATTAAAATTAATTTTTATTAATTTTTATTATTTATATTATTATATATTATATACTGTTATATTATATTTATAATTAATTTAATTAAATAATAAAAAATAAAATTAAAATTAATTTAATTAATTAAAAATTTTAATAAGTCAGATTAAATTTAAGCTTAAAAGTATGTTATGCATATGCTCCCATCCTAAAAGCTTATTGTTAAAGTTTGCCAATTTACCACTAGTTGTATGGTATTACTTGAAAGAGTTAATGCCTCGCTGCATCTCTAAATACTAGTAGAGAATAATTATGCACTGAGGGCGAATCTATTATAAATGCTCATAAAAAAGACAAGTACAGAATAGACATTAACTTTCTGTAGTAATCTACACCAGTAGAAATTTTGAAATGTCATTTTTATATGTTCCTGGCTTGTCAAAAGAACAATACTTAAAGCTATAGGTGATAATTATCTATGCTTATTCATATTCATAAACATGGAGACACCCACAAGTTAATTAGCATATCTGTACGATACTTAAGTTATCCTTGAGAGGCAATTACTAATTAATTTAATCCTTCCTTGGTTTTTACATTCATGGAGATAATTGTCCAACCAATTTTGTCAAGTTTATTGTGCGATACGGCAACACATGTTTGTGATCCTCATAGCTAGCTACTAATGCTACAATATGTGTAGTGCTCTTTATAGATAGAGAGAAAATAGAGATAATGTGTAGACATATATAAAGATATAGATATGTAAATAAATATAGATGTAAATAAAAAATAAAACCATATATAGAGATGTATGTCTATATCTTTAAGCTTGCAAAGTGCTTTACAAATATTATTTTATTTTATTCTATTCTCAACACAACTTTGGGAGTTTGGTGTTATTATTATATTTTACAGAATAGGAAATAGTCTGTGCAATGTTAAATGATTTGGCAGGGCACACAGCTAACAAGCCTGAGCAGGGTTCAAATTCAGGCTTTTCTTACTCTAGCTTCAGCATTCTGTTAATGGTACTCCCAGTTGCTTTCCTTAATGATAAAAAAAAAATCATGATCAATTAATCAAAAAAGCATTGATGAAGTTTTTACTTTCAGCCAAGCACTGTGCTAAGTACTGGGAATAGAGAGAAAAATTAAAACTAGTCCTTGTTCTTAAGGAGCTCACATCATAATAGGGGTGAAGGCATGTTCAGCCAAGAGAGTTCTGGATTTGGATACAAGTCAACCTAAGGTTGAATCCTCCTCCCAGCACTTTTTAACTGTGTGACTTGGACAAATCCCTTCATATCTTGTAACCTCGGTTTTCTTCATTTGTAAAAGAGGGAACTGTATTCAATAACAGCTGCGATCTGTTCCAGGTCTAAATTTACGTATGTATAGATACAAATAAAACAGATAAAGGTGACCTTAGAAGCAAAGGCACCAGTAGCTAGAGGGGTCAGAAAAAGCATGTTGTAGAAGGCTGTTTACATATTAATTAATTCAGAAAACTAGCTACTTGAATAAAGATACTTTTTTTGCCTTATCTTGAGTATTTTGTTTTGATTCCATAACTAAATAATAGCATAGTCACATATCCACATGAAAAAAATATTTTTAAAGGTCTCTTATTTTTTAAAATTATGCGTAAAGGTCTGATTTCATACTATCAGCCAGTGTCATTAAATAGTCTGCTTAAGACAGAAGATTGTAATTAAGTAAACATATTCTAGAGGATATACTAATAACAGTAACTCCTTTTCAAAGTACTTTGAAATTTAGAAAGTCTTTTTTATCACAACACAAATTTTTGTAATAGATATGATGGTATATACTTATCACTGTGTGCTTTAGAAGATTGTTGGCTTCCGTTTCAGAACTCATAGGAATTCAGTTCAGTAAACATTTGTTAAATGCCAGTATGTATAATGCTTGGTGCTAGAGATGCAGGGATAAAAGTCCTTAAGTAGGTAATGTTCTCCTCAAAGTAAAGTGGTTGGTAGAGATGACAGGGAGGAGATAGGAGATTATGTACATATGTATATGTATAGACACACGTACATATGTGTGTCTATACACATATGCATATACACACATAGGTATGTGTGTGTATGCACACACACAGATAAATATAAGCAAAATCAAGTAAAGCCTTCAGTGGAGTCTCATCTCTCACTCAATATTGTATCTGGAATACTTATATTGAACTTTAAAGAATTCATCTTGTGTATATTGAATCTGAGGAAGAATTAGCAGTGTCATTAAAGCATTGAGTGCATGATCATAGCACATAGAACCATTGATCTAGACCTGGAATGAACTATAAAGGCCATCTAGCCCAGTATCCTCATTTTACAAATGAGGAAACCGAGGCATAGAGAAGCTCTCTGACAAAGACATTAAGCAATTAGGATAGAGAATAAACCCGGGTATTCTTACACTATATCACACTCAAATAATAATGTAAACTACATCTGAAATATTGGGGCCAGATTGTAAAGGCTTCTCAAATGTGCCAGGCTAATGTATATTTAAGTCTGTAGACAATACAAAGCTACTGAAGTTTCTTAAATGGCATAGTCAGAGCCATACCTGAATATATATGTGTATGTGTATACACACATGTATATGTATTTATGAGTATGTGTATATGTGTGTAGATATATGCATAATATATGCAATATGAGGAGTATATTGGTATGTTTTCTTTATTATATGGGTGTATATGATATATATAAATGTTCCATAATTTTAAATCAAATTATCCAATCTTTATATCTAGATTTAGAAATGCAATAATAGCTATTTATGGTGTAGAAAAAGGATGTTTGAACACTTGTATTGAGAACCAACCAAATAAAGACCCTCTAGATAAATTATAACTAAAGTTGAAAATGTAAAAGTGTTCATTTATTTCATTATGCATGAATCTCATGGAATTTAAATTATATATTAATGTCACAATGGTCCATTTTGGATAGAATGGAAATGAGGTACCAATTACAATTTTTAAGTGAATCATTTTGATTACCAAGTAGAGCTTTCATCTGCAAAGTTCTTTAAAATCTTTTCACACTGCCTCCCCTTGACTGACCAAAGTGGACACTCAGTATTTGACCAGTCTTTCATTATAGCAAGTTCAATTATTTGGAGGAAAGGCAGTACCTGCCTTTAGGGACCTCACAGTCTAAGGAGAGACAACATACAAGCAACTATTATAAAAACAAGCTAAATAAAGGAAAATTTGGAAACAATCAGAAGAGAGAAGGCATTAGAATTAAAAGGGGTTGAAATTAGCTGGGATTTGAATATAAACCCCACTGGCACAACCGTCAAGTCTCCATGTCACATTGATGTCACATTGGAGTAGATTCTTGATAACCCTGGTTATCTAAAAAAGAAACAAAGTGGATTCCACAAATCATAGACTCACAATTAAGGGAACTCTGCTAAATAGTTTGCTGTCCACTGAGTTGTACATGTGGTTCCGTGTTGGCGAGAACATAGGCAAGGGTGGCCTCGTTGGATATAATGTTTGAAGGCCAACTCTTGGCCTCTGAGTGTCTGATTTATCCTTTGTGTGTTTGTGGAACAGATAGGCCTAGACTTCTAAATAAAATGAGGGAATAATGTGGAGGGGGGGAACACACAAATGAAGCATAAATAGAAAGTGGATTATTAAATTCTAATTTGTGAATCCCTAGAGAGGGAAGTCACAAGTTTTGGATACCAGAAAAGGCTCCATACAAAACAAACCATTCCAGACTAACCTCATTTTCTTTTTGGCAGTTACTAGATTAGTTAATCAGCAAAGTATTAGAGAAATTGTAATAAAGTTATTAGAAAAAAAATTGACAGAGTTTGATATCCTTTGAAACAAGAAGAAAAGTAAGCGGGATGAATGTACAGCCAACTTTGGAACTGGTTCTGTAACCATCCCTAAAGACCATTGATTAATAGATTGATGCCAGCCTGGAGTTAGGTCTCTCCTGATGTGCCATTGGCTACTGGCCCTGCTTCTGCCATATTCAGGATTATTGTGTTTGTCCTTCGTTGCTGAAGAAGACCATGCTATCAGAGAAATAATGACATGACTTGCACTTGACTTTGTTTTGAGGGAGGGCTGTGCAGGTCACCAGCCTCACTTCTCCTCCAGACTCATCTGAATCCAGTGACTAGATATTCATCAAGAAGACTGGAGATGGCCCAGGATGAGGCAATTGGGGTTAAGTGACTTACCCAAGGTCACACAGCTAGTGAGTGTCAAGTGTTTGAGGTGAGATTTAAACTCAGGTCCTCCTGACTCCTACACTGGTGCTTTATTCTCTGCACCACCTAGCTGCCCCATTCAGTATTATTATCAGTGATTTAGAGGAAGATGGAAAAGACAAGCTTATCAGAGGTAGAGATATACCAAATCAGGTAAGGAGATGCCAAAAAAAAAAACCAACAACAGTATCAGGACAGAGAAAAATCCTGCCAGGTTGAAATAATGGTCCAAACATAACAAGGTGAGATTAAACAGGAATAATTATAAAATCCTTTACTTCTCCTTTTTACCTATGCAAAAGCTGCCATATTTCAAACTCTTCCTCCTATATGGAGTCTGAATAAATCATCAGCCAAATGCAAAGTCTATATTTTCTGCTTCTTTTAGCACTTGTAACATGTGCTACAAAATTGAACATTTATTTCTTCTATTTCATATGCAAGTCTAATCTCTAATAATGTTGTAAATTCCTTGAGGGCTAGAAACGGGTTTTTATTTCTTGTGATTTGTTCAGTAAGTCAAATTAACGATGACCTGCAAATGGCAGTTATAACTGTACAGTTTTTGTTACAAATATGACTAAGACATTCAAGCATATCGGGCTTATTGTTCTTTCTCAGAAAAAAAGACCTCTAGTTATTTGTCTGTGTGAAACCCTGTGTGAGGGTTAAGAAGAGGGTGCAACCTGCTTGTTATGCCTAGAATGGGCTCTCTCCTTAGTACTTCATAATGTGCTTCTCTCCTTGTAAGGTGCAGTCCAGGTACCAAATATATAAAGCCTTTCCTGATACTCCTAACTGCTAGTGTCTTTCCTATCAAATTACTTTGTATTTGATCATTTCGCATTTATTTGCATTTATTAATTTGGTGTATTGATCATTTAGTATTTATTAACTTGGTGCAATATATGTGTATGTATGTGTGTGTCTTTACATAAACAGACATGATGAAATTGTCATCTCTTCTATTAGAATGAGAGTAAACATTTTTCAAGAGGTGTACTTGTATGTCCGGCTCCTATGCATGTACTTAATAAATCCTTCTTTAATAAGTACTTGCTAATTGACTGATTCATTGATCAGTTATGCCCTTTTGCTACTCCCCCTAACCAATAGCAGATAGAAATATTGATGGATGGATTCATTTAGCAGTTATTAGAATTTGCTTATCAATTTTCTTTACTTATTCATTCATATTTATTAAACATCTACTTATACAGAGCAATGTGCTAAGTAATAGGGACGGGGCAAGATAGAAAGTTTAGACAAGATGTAATCCCTATGTGATAGTTTATAGTCAAGAATATGATAATACAGAAATAGAGATGACTATAATAAACCATACAATACACAGCATTACATGAAAAATGCATTTGAAAGTTCCACAGTGAAGTGCTATGTGAGGGCTGATAGAGAGGGTTATTTGTTATTTGTCCTTTGTTTTTGAAGAGGACCATGACATCAGGAGGATGAGACTTCTAAGTGCCTTGGATTCAAGTGAGGTAGGATTGTGCAAAGTCACCAGCCTCACTTTCTCCTCGGGAGCCATCTGGGTCCAGTGGCCAGATAGAGACCAAGACGACAAGAGAAAGTCAAGAGATCAGAGAAAGCTTCAGAAAGTGACATTTGAGGGGATCTTTAAAAGGTGCATGAGACTTGAACA
Organism: Bettongia penicillata ogilbyi; assembly: GCA_023548195.1. NCBI lineage: Eukaryota > Metazoa > Chordata > Mammalia > Diprotodontia > Potoroidae > Bettongia > Bettongia penicillata. Next base: position 3,239,202 of record JAJHZJ010000032.1, on the reverse strand, counting down.
AGTCTGGGGAAAGTAAGTATTCTAAGCACAGAGAGCATGTGAGCAAAGATGTCTGTGTATACAGGCACATGGGGGCAGAGGAAGAGTCTAGTTTAATTGGAATGTAGACTGGAGTCAGTGATGTGAGCTAACTCTAGAAAGAGAGCGTGGCACCAGACTGGAGAAATTGTAAAAGTCTAGGCAGGTTATAATAAAGCCCCTTCTTTTACTAGGGTGTTGACTATAAGAAAGGACATTCAAGAGCTACTATGGTGGTGGAATCAACTGGACTTTGTCATTGATTAGATATAGGAGGTGAGGATAAAGGAAGAATTGATGTTAACGCCACTGTTGAATCCTTTTTCTGGCACCAAGCAGTTTTTTTCAAAAAATGAACAAGGGGATTATGATGTGTACTTAAGCAACTGTAGAATGTACTCCAAGCTCTATATTGTAATGAGTTTCCTTTATATTTAAACATTCTAGGCAGCAGTGGATAGAAAGTAAAGGGAGAGGGCAAGCCTAAGAGCCAGGAAAATGTGATTGCAAGTCCTGCCTAATACTATTGGCTGTGTGACCCTGAACAAGTGAAATGCATCTCAGTTCCCTAGGCAACTCTCAAAAACTACAAATTGCAAGAAATTACCAACCTGTATTGGTAGAGAGAGTCTTCTCATCCAGGAGCTCTCTATATCAATGAAATCACAGATCTAGCCCCTATCTGTTTATTGTTTTTGAAATTTGACTTGTTCTACATGGAAAAGTCTTGAATTCTATCCTTATCTATTCATACATGTATAAGTGTTCATATGTCAAGATGGAAAATGGAATGGAATGGGGATTAATGTGGAAGTTTTCATAAGTTTTTTTTTTTTAATTCAGTGGAGAAAATCCAGTCTTGGCTGACACTGGCTTATAATCTTAGAAAACCAATTCTATCCAACTGAAGATGTAAATATTAACAGTTATTTCTTCAATATTCCTGAATTAATGAATTTTTCTTCCAGATTTTAGAAATTTTCCTGGCAAGATCAGAATAGTTATTATTGTTCATAATAGCCAGTCAACATTCCTATAAGTTTATAAACTGCTTTTCATATGTTATCTCATTTGATCCTTAAACAACCCTATGAAATAGGGACTATTTTTAGTATTAATTTGAGACTCTCATCAGATGAGACTGAGAGAACTTAACGCAGTACCTTGCACATAGTAGATGCTTAACAAATTTTTATCAATTGGTTGATTGAAATAACTTGCACACAGTCACACAAATAATAAATGTGAGAGACAGGATTCGAACTCAGATCTTCCTGACTTCTAGGCAACTAATCTGCCACTGACCCATTTATTTTGACTCTCCTGCTTCTCACCAAATAATCCTGATCATCTTGGAATAATGCTATACAGGAGAAAGGACCAAAAATAAAATTATTCAGCAGCATTTGCAGATATATTATATATATATATATGTGATATATTATATTTATAAAATCAGAAATACCTGCTTTCCCAACAATAGTAAATCAATTAAACAATATTTATAAGGCCTTTCTTTCAAGTTTCTCTGAGAAAATAAAACAGTCATGGAGTACATCCCACAATCAGCTTCCTAAAACACTTGGTTTGGACAAGGAGTCATTCTAAATGTGTATTTTTATTGCCTTGTTTTTAAAACATTTATTACAACCCATGCAAAGCGTTTGATGCTGTTTGACCCTGGAATTTCATTCACTGATCAACTCAAGCCCTCTTAAAATGACTAATGATCTAGGATTACATTTGATCCTCAGAAATAAAATGTTTCTAGAAACAAAAATACTGTTATTCTTTTTCCTGTAATATTTTCACAACCCCACAATGGTGATTTTTATGACCCTAAGAATGACTTTGGCCCAGAAACAACACATCCAAACTGAGGTTTCACCTCCAATAAAATCAGGATGAACTGGGAAATAGCTGGAAACATTCAGCTTTTTCTTTGTGTTCTGGAAATAATTTCAAGGGCTTTTTTTATATGCTTAATTTTTAGTTACTTTTGTGGGGTTTTTTCTCATCATGCTTGATGTAGAGGATATTGTATTTGGAGTCAGTAAGAGCAAAGTTCGAATCCTGTTTCAGAGAGTAGCAACGTGACCCTAGGAATGTCACTTAACTTTACTCAGTTTCCTCATATGTAAAATGGGGAATAATGCTATTATTACAGCACCTGCCTCAATGGGTTGTTGTGAGGGTCTAATGTGATAGCGTAAGCAGCAAAAGGCAGAAACTAAACAGAAACTTAGCTTCGGAATACTAACGGCCAGAGATGACTTTCAGACCTTTGCAGCTTTCTTATTGATGCAGAGTTGTGTGTTTAAAGTAGACTTTATCTGCTCCATACAAAAATCACCCTAAAATTAATGATATATTTAAACTCCAGTTTAAAATAAAATTCTAACATGTAGCATATGCATATGAATATATGTTGTCTCTTTAGGTGACACAGTGGGTAGAGCACTGGACCTGGAATCAGGAAAACCTGAATTGAAATCTATCTCCTCAGATACTTACTACCTGGGTGATACCGGGCAAGTCATTCAATCTGTCTGGCTCAGTTTCCTCAACTATAAAATGGGGATAATAATGACACTTACCTGCCAGGGTTGTTATAAGGATCAAATGATATAATTACAAAGCATTTAGCATAGTTCCAGCACATAGTGGGCACTTAATAAATATTTTTTCCTTATTTATCTGTAAATATCATCATGCTAACATGATACTGATATGTTTGTGTTTGTATAAAGGATGGTAGAAAATCAATACATATCTCCATGTTTACATATAATTTCCTCTCTTGATAGCTACCTATCTGTTCCTTTTCCTTGCCTGTTTCTAATTTTCTCCCCTTCACTTTGCAGTGTTAGCTGCATAATTTATTTTACAATTGATCATTACAATTATTTATAATTGATTTAAAATAATTGTAATTTAGAATAAAATGTATTACATAAAACCTTTTGTTTTATTAATAATAAATTTATAGTAACTTTAATTGTCAGTACAAGATATCATTTAAAAATAAATAAATATGCCCATATTTGGGCTATGATGAAAAATATTTTACTGATTAGGGTATGTGATTTTGAGAATTTGGTGACCACTGGACCAGATGATCACTACCTAGCTGGATCTAAGGTCCTATAAGTCACGATCAAAGTATATTTTGACTTGGTTAAGCAAAGTGTTAAAGTTCTTCAAAAAATATTTCTGCATATGTAACATCTACCCAGATGTTTACAGCAAAATGCAGTTATTTTCATCTTGGTTTTTTTCTTCTGCTCATTGTAAACACTGCAAGATGAGGTAATGTTGCATAAAAGGACCTTTGTGCACACAGTGAAACTGATAGTGCCAGTTCCTTTGCTTTCTTCTCCAAGAAGTTCCAGTGAGACAACAAGTGGGATGGAAAGGAATATGCATTTGTTAAGCACCTACTATGTGCTGGGTACTGTACTAAGTGGTTTACATATATTATCTCATTCAATGTTAGCTGCAACCCTGTGAGGCAGGTGCTATTTTTATCCACATTTTACAGTTGAGGAAACAGGGGCAGGTAGTAGCTAAGTTATTTGTCCAGGGTGACGCAGCCAGTAAATATCTGAGCCTAGATCTACTGCATCACCAAGCTGCCTCAATTTCCTTCAAGTTTCAATTTCCTGTTGTCTTCTTGTTTCATTTATCACTAGAATATCAATATTGTTATGGTTCAATTCTTCCAACAGTGCATCCATCCATTGGTCATTAGATAATGGTCTAAAAAACAGAGTACCTACAGTTAAGTTAAGGCTTTGACTTAAAAACTCATTCTTATAGCCCTTTCCCACCTCTTTTCTAAATTCACCAATGTTATTGTGGAGGCATGTGTGTGTGTGTGTGTGTGTGTGTGTGTGTGTCTAATACCTAAGAACCCAAAGACATGTTGACTTCTCACTATACAGCACTCTTCCTTTAAGTAAACAGCCATGGTTGGGGACACTTGGAAAAGTAGGAAAAATAACGTATAGTAACAGGATATAAGGAAGGAAATTAGTTATATTGCAATATAGTATTTAAAAAAAACCATGTTCATGGACCCCAAGTTATAAGAGCCCTTGGTCTTACTCCTTCATTTTACATATGAGAACACTGAAGCATGGAGAATCGAAAATGATTTGCTCTAAAACTCCACCAAAGTGGTGGAGTTGAAAAGAGACTTCTGAATTTTAGTCTAGTTCTCATTCTGCTATACCATCTTGGCCCCCTGACATTTTAGGTTTAAAATCATAATGTATTTTCCCCTAAAAAACAACAAGATACTGAAACATTGTATGTTTAGCTATGTTAAACAACTATTTGAAGACTAATCTCAAAAGCCAATCAATTTTTTTTTATTATTTCTATAAGAAAAATGTGTTCTGAGTTTTAAACATCCTCTTTATAGTTGAACCTTTAGAATGCCACTTCTGTAACTGGAGGAATTTCTCTGTATGCATATATGCAAATATACCTATATTGATATGTATACTTAATGTACATTGTACATGCATGTACAAATATACATATGCCTATGTGTGAATACATGTACAAATACATGTGCACATGTATGTTTCAATGTTGTATAGCTATTGCAAATTCCCCAGAATGATAATCCAAGTGTAATACATGAAAAGTCACTTCATCATAAACAGAAAGAAGTTACAGTTCTATATGACAAGAAAGAAACCATGCTTTTACTAATAGAGGTCTGAGACAACAGTCAAGTAATATGTATCAAAACTTGTTTATTTCGCTGATTAGCTTCTGTCAGTTTCAGATGACCGCTGCCAGTGTTAAGATAATTCATTTTTCATTTTTTAGTTGTTTCTTCTAAATATCTTGTGAGTGGAATTCATGGGTACTAGAGAGTCTGCACTAAAGTGTAAGGAATTTTTTTCTAATAAGAGATAAAGGAAATTAGTAAACGAATGATACAAAGAGGATACATGCAGGCCCTATATGTTGATTAAATAGCTTTTAGCAGCTTTGTTGCTGTTGTTGAGTTGTTTCAGTTGTATCTGATTCTTTATGACCTCATTTTGGGAGTTTTTGTGTGTTTTTTGGCAGAAATACTGGAGTATTTTGCCATATCCTTCTCTAGTTCTTATTATGGAAGAGGAACTGAGGCAGACAGAGTTACGTGACTTGCCCAGAGTCACACAGAAAATGTGTCTGAGGCCGGATTTTAATTCAGGAAGATGAGTCTTTCTAGTTCCAAGCCTAGAGCTCTATTCACTGTACCACCTATTTGCCTTTTTAGCAGCTAGATGTGACTTTTTAAAAGGTAAGCATAATTTGACAAAAAAGAACAAATATACCAAATAAATATCAAAATTTTTGTTCTCATTATCAAAGTAGTTGTCTCTTTCTATAGACCAAAAAAAGCATATTTAGTATTACACAGTAAGAAATAGGATGAGATCGTTAATATTATCACATTTGTATATCACACAGAGCTAAGAAGAATCTGTAGTACATTAGGTGACAGACTGGATCCAAAAAAAGATCTCAACAAAATGAAATGACTGAGTGATTTCAAATTAAATAAAGTTTAATAGGAATAATCATGAACCTCTCCACTTGGATTAAAAAAATGTATTGCATGATTATATCATGAGGAAGACCCAGTATTCACATAAATAAAACCTATGGGGTTAGTGAATTTTAAAGTCCAGCTGAACCTAACACATGACACATGATATGACCATAATTAATGTTTTAATTTCCATCAAAAGAAAAGTAATGTGCATAATGTAAAACGTGACTATTCAGTTGTGTCTATGCCTTGCTCAAGCTACATCTGACATACATATATATATACATACACATATATGTGTATATATGTATGTATATATGTGTATATGTATATATGTATGTATATATATACACATATATACACACATATATGGATCTGGATACCACATGTAGGAAGGATATTTTCAGGCCAAATTGTGCTCCAAGAAGTGTGACTAGAGGTTTAATGGAGAATCAATTGAAGGAAAAATAGATATTTAGTCTGGAGGAAAGATGACTCAATAGGCACATAATGGTGGTAATTAAATATTTGAAATATTATGTGTTTTATGATTATATCAATAGATGCAAAAAAGCTTTTGATAAAGTACAATATTCATTTCTATTAAAAACATTTCAAATATAAGTATAAATGAATTTTTCCTTAAGTTGATAAAAATCACTTATCTAAAATTATTAGTAAGCTTTTGCAATGGGGATAAGCTTAGAAGCCTTCCCAGTAAGATGTAATATGAAACCAGGATGCCATTGTCACCAATATTATTCAACACTGTATTGGAAATCCTAGTAATAGCAATAAAAGAAGACAAAGCAACAGAAATAATTAGAATAGGGAATAAAACTCTCTCTTCTTGCAGACAACATGATATACTTGGAAAATCCCAGAGACTCAACTAAAAAATTAATTCAAACAATTAATAATTTTAGCAAAGTAGTGGGATATAAAGTAAATCTATATAAATATCATCATTCCTATATATCATCAACAAAATCCTGCAAGAAAAGATAGTAAGAGATACTCCATTTAAAATAACTCTAGACAATATAAACTACCTGAAAGTACAATCCCAGGAACAATATAAAGAAAATTATTTTTAAAAACTTTTTATACAAATAAAATCAGATATAAATAATTCAAGAAATATTAATTATTTATGAGTAGACAGGGCCACTATAATAAAAATGATAATTTTTTTTCTAAACTAATTTATGTATTCAATGTCATTCCAATTAAATTACCAATAAATAATTTTACTGAATTAGGAAAAATAATGATAAAATTTTCTTGAAAGAACAAAAAGTCCAGAATAACAAGGGAACTGATGAAAAAATGTAAAGGAAGGAGGCTAAACATTACCAGATCTTAAACTATGTTATAAGAAAGTAATTATCAAAGCTATTTGGTACTCTCTAAGAAACAGAAAGATTGATCAATGGAACAGAGTACACATACAATTTATAGCAGAAAATAAACAAAATAACTTTATATTTCGCAAGTGTAAAGACTTAAGACTTTAAGATAAGAATTCATTATTTGGGAAAAAAATTGTTGAGAAAACTGAAAGCAAAATGACAAAAACTGGGCATAGACCAAGATCTTACACCATTTACTAAGATAAGGTAAAAATGGTTACATGACAGATATAAAAAAAGATTTTACAAAAATTTAGTAGAGCATGGAACATATTACTTATGAGACATAGATAACCTAACAATTTATGAATAAGCAAAAGATGGAGAACAGTGAGGTATAAAATGGATGATTTTAATTAAAATAAAAAGTATTTGTGCAAATAAAACAAATGTAGCCAAGATCAAAAAGAAAGCAGGAAATTGGGTAGGGGGGATTTTATAAACAATTTCTCAGATAAGGGTCTCATATCTCACATATATAAAGAACTTTGTCAAATCTATAAGAATACAAGTCATTTCTCAGTTGCTAAATGGTCAAAGAAGATGAATGGGCAATTTTCTAATGAAGAAATCAAAATAATTTGTCATTTTATGAAAAAATGTTCTAAATCATTATTGATGAGAGGAATCTAAATTAAAAGAACTTTGAAATATCATTTTATACCTATAAGATTGGCTAATGTGATTGAAGGGGAAAATGATGAATGTTGGAGAGGATGTGGGAAAATTGGGACACTAATTCATTGTTGATAGAGCTGTGAAGTGATCCAACCATTCTGGAGAGCAGTAAAATAAAATAAAACTTAAAAAACTGTTATATGAAGGAGAAGATAATCCTGTTCTGCTTGGACCTGGAATACAAAAATAAGATCACTAGGTGGGAGCTTCAAAAATTCAAATTTTGTAAAAATTATCTTAGCAATTAAAGTTTTCAAGAAAGAGTGTATACCTTCAATAAATAATAAATTATTTATTATATAAGATAATTAGTAAAGTGTTTAGTGACACATAGGGTACCTGAATAAATATTGTTGTCTTCCCATCTCCTCACTGGAGAGCACAGGCAGGCATTTGTTGTAGAATAATTGGATGTAGAATTGAAAGTGACCTTATAGATCATCTACTCTAAGTCCCTCATTCTGCAGATGAAAAAAAGTTAAATCTAAGGAATTTGAGTATTCCAAAGCCACTTAGACCATAGTAACTCTGGTATTAAATCTTCAGGTCATAGTTGGACTTCTCTGAGGCTCATTTCAGTCACAAGATTCGGTAATTCTATGAAACCACCAGAAATAAGGATGTCAGGATGCTCTTCCAAAAGTACACATCAATTAATGACTCTCCTGAAATTTATCAGGAATACACTGAGCCAGACTAACTTCAGAGATACAAACCACACACATGCAAATACCCAAGGAACGTAAACAGACTCAAGTCAAGCATCATGCTCCATCCATCTCTGAGCAGTACTAGACGTACATGTCAATTACTACTGTTTGCCATATTATATCTTCTAATTCTAGATACTCTTACAGTGCCCATTATGACTGCCTTGCGCTTTGTAGGAGCTCAGGCAATCAACAGGCATTTATTTATAAAGCACTTACTCTATTCCAGACCCTGTGCGAAGTACTGGGATACAAAAAAAAAAAAAGCAAAATCATGGTCCCTGTCCTCAAGGAGCTTATGCAAGGGAGAGAAAACACAAACTATAAACAAACAAGGTATTTACTACATGGAAAATGATATCAGAGAAAAGGCAGTAGTAGGGAGAGTGGGAGAGACCTCCTGCAGAAGGTGGAACTTCAGCAAAGTGTTGAAACAGCCAGAGAAGCCTGGAAGCAAAAAAAAAAAAAGAGAGAGAGAGGAGATCATTCCAGGAGCGGGGTACAGTCACTGAAAAGGCACCCAATGTCATGTGCAAGGAAGAAAAAGCACTTGTATCACTGGATCATAGAATATGTGAAAGAGTAAAGTGTAAGACTACTGAAAGGGTATAAAGATTTAAATGGATTTTGAATATCAAATAGGAGATTTAAATGGTTTTAAATTGCCAAATAGAAGATTTTATGTTTTATCCTCAAGGTAAAAGGGTGAAGATGATTGCTATTTGATTGACTGATGGATAGATGGATGTTACTGTTAGGCACAGAGCAGTTCCCCTTACTGGGAAGAAAGCCCCTTGGAGAAAGAGATTGTTTCCTTACTCCCCTCCCTGTTTGTCTTTCTATCCCTGGCACATGGTAGGAGAATAATAAATGCTTTTCTAAATTTAAGTTCAAGTGTTCACATCTCAGAACATCTCATTTCTCACCTGACTGCTCCACTTTGGGACTTCTCCGAATTTTTCACTATGCCCCAGGAAGCTCATTATTAGGAAAACTTCTTCATCCTTCAAGATTCCAACAGCCTTGGTACTCCAGGTCATCAATACTTCCTGTCTCTCTGATTACAAGATGGGAGCCATGAAGTCCAAACCCTCCATTTAAGGAGGGAATTTAGCTCAGATCATCGCTTCATTGCTCACCTGGATGTACTACTTTGAGACTTTTCTAATTTCTCCACCATGTCTCCACAATGAGTACTCTGCAGCCCATACCTCCTCTTGATAGCTTACTGTTACACATTGTCTTCCTGAATTAGAGTATAAGCTCCTTGAAGGAATGCTCTATCTTTCTTTTTACATATTTGTATCCCCAGAGCTTAGCATAGTACCAAGCATACAGAATTAAGTGCTTGATAAATATTTATTTTTGGATGACTGATTTGAAACAATGAAACAAAAATAAAGATTCAAGGGAAGAAGTGTACACTAAACAAAGTGTGTAGGTTTTTAAATTTCAAGCAAGTGAGAAACTTTTCTGGGTCAGATATTTGCATTAAGATGTCCCAACAATTTTTTGTATAGCTGAGGGGAAAAACATTGAAAAACTCATGTATTATTTTAGGCTTAGGTCAGTCAAAATTTAATGAGTTATAATAATAATGCAAATGAAATATATTCCAAATATAAAACATTTTACCTCTAAGTGTAGCCATATTGAAACACAAAACAATTTGCAAAATTAGTTTTATAAAATATTAAAAAATAATATTTGGCTTTTATTCCTTTGCTGTTTTACTTCTGACTTTCTTCCCAGAAGGGATAATTACTTCATAAAATCTGGATGTTCTAATAGTAACCATAATCCATTTTCCTTCATTGCAAAGTCTTTCATTAAAGAGTAATTTTCAAACTTCAGTTGTGTTTAAGTTAACTTATCCTCAGAGATACAGGTTTAGTGGTATATTTTCATTTCTGTTATTACATGGCCTGTGGTAACCAATTTGAAAGAAGATTCCAGGATATTCTAGATATTCTGAGGGGGTTGTAAATCCTATGCAGTTTACTAAGGAATTTACATCTGTCCAGTACCCTTACAAGTCAAAAGCATAAGTCCAATGGCACCATCTTATGTAAAACATGTGCAAAATACGTTATGAAGTCCCTAGGGAAAAAAAACTCTCAAAATGTAAATATTTTTGTCATAGAAAACCTTTAGGTTGCATAACTTGCTCATTTAAAACATAGGCTGAGGCCATTCTGGTAAATCCATTATAATGTTATTAAGTTGACATTCTTCTAAATTAATCTCTGTTAGGTTCCTAAAATCTTGATTCTCCTGGATTATCCATCTTAGTAGCTATAAACATTTTAAATTCAAGTGTACTCAGAGAAAATGCAATATGCGTATACTCGTACCCTAATAATGCATGAGGATAATGATTCTATTCATGTGTAGTATAAAAATTATTAGTATAAATTATACTTAGTATAAAAATTAAAGGATACTATAGAAATCAGGAGCCATTCCAATAATCTGTATGAACTATAATAATAAATTATTATGACATCATGTGAAAGAACATGGCATAGTGCACAAATAGCTAGCCTCAGAACTAGGAAGTTGTGGGTTCAAGTCCTGATTCTGACATGTACTGGTCCTGTAATCCAGGAAAAGCCCCTTTACCTTGGTTCCCTGGAGTAAGACTACATACATCGGTAGAGGACACAATCTGCACAGCTAGAAGGAGTTTGCTGATCTGGGATTCCCTTTGCCAATAAAATAACAGGTCGGATCCCTACTCCTCTCCCAAGATATAAGATGAAGAAGTTAAAAGCAAAAAAATAATCATGAAAGAGAGGATCAATTATTGACTGAATTCCAAAGGAATATGGTATATCAGAAATACTTCCATCTATCTTGCACCAACCCTGAAGAGAATATACTATTACTTTCTCATGCCTTTTAAGTTCTAAGAGTTGATCTGCCGCCCATTCGCTATGTGACTGAGCCACTTGACCTTTCCTCATCTCAGGCAGAATTTAGACCTGTAAGGGACCTTGAAGGTCATTTGATCCAAATCCTTCATCTTACATAGGGGCCACTTAAGGCCTAGAGAGGTTCTTATTTACCAAAGGTCATACAGGAAGTAATGAACCAGGACTTAAACCTCAGTCTTCTAGGTCCAATCCAACAGTGTTGTTTAGTTGGACAGACTGACTCTATGTAGGTAGAGGGTGTCCCCACCTACAAAATCATAGGTCCTTGATGGAAGTCTTAACCTAATCCAGGGTGAGGTCCTCAAACTTCGCAGAACGAAGTCCCTTAACAAAAGTCAATACAACTTGGACTCAGTCAGAAGGCTGCACCCAAGGACTTAGAAGGCTACATGTGGCCTTGAGGTCACAGATTGCCCACCCCTCAACCCAATAGTATGTCTATTCAGTGAATAATTTTGAATATTTTGTGTTTTATAAGAAAAGTTATTTCCTCTTTAAGTACACCTGTAGCAGGTTGTTACGACACACTTTTAAAAGTGCATTTCTTCTCCCTCTTCCTCCCGTGCCTCCCATATCATGGAGTCAGAGCTGGAAGAATCTAGTCCAGCATTTATCAGAAATAAAAACCTCTCTGCAACATTCACAACATCCAACACCTACTAATGGCTCTCCAGTGATGAAAAGCCTGGCACCTCTCAAGGCAGTCCATGCTACTTTTGGAGAGCTATAGCCAGTACCACACTTTTCTTATATTACACCTGTTTTTGTCTGCAGCTTCTACCCATTATTCCTAATTCTGTATTGTAGGGTCAGACCAAACCAAAGTGAGACTCTCTTTTACATGACAGTATATTTCAGATATTAGAAGACAGCTGCATCTACCCTCTAAACTTGTTCTTCTTCAGGCTATTCATTTCCATACTATCCCTGTATGGCATGATCTCTTATTATCCTCATTACCCCTCCAAATACATTTCTAGTTTGTCCCTGTCCTTTCTCAAATGTGAGATCTAGAACTGAGCACAATATTCCAGATATTTTTGGATCAGCACAGCACAAAGAAGGAGGATCATTTGGACACTATACTTTTCTTAGTCTATGGTCACATGAATTTTTTTTAGTTGCCATCCTACTCTGTAGCCTCACATAAAGCTTAAAATTCTCTAAAAACCCTAGATTTTTGAAATTCAAACTAATTTCTAGATAAATTTTTCTATTCTAAGTTTGTAAAATTTATTTTTTATCCAAGTATGAAATTTTACATTTAACTATTAAATGACATCATATTATATCTGGTGCTATAATTCTAGCTTCATGAGTATTATTGTAAGCTTCTGATACTGTTATATGACATGATATCTATGTCTCCCTAATTTTTGTCATCTGAAAATTTTATAAGCATGCCATATATTTGTTCATTCAAAACACCGATTTTTTTTCACATAGGACCAGGGTCAGCCAGATGGCACAGTGCATAGAATCCTGGACCTGGAGTCAGGATGACCTAAGATCAGATTTGTCCTAGACCAAATAGGTAGCAAATACTTAGACCACACAGGTAACTGTGTGATTCTGGGTGAGTCACTTAGCCTTGTTTCCCATCATTTCTTCATGTGTAAAATGAGTTGGAGAAGGAAATGGCAAACCACTCCAGTATCTTTGCCAAGAAACCTCAAATTAGGTGAAGAGTCAGACACAACTGAAACAACTGAACAGCAGCAGGACAAATCCTTGAGACTCCTCTGTAGACATTTCCTGCCAAAGTCATCACTGATCCATTGATACTTCTTCTTTGTTTATGGTTTTTCAGTTGCCCTGTTAAATTCCCCATGGGAACACATTCATCGAATAATGGGAATTAATTGGGAAATTCTTTAATTTATCAAAATTAACAGAAACGTATCTAGCAAAATTCTAATGAGGAAAGTAATTGTTTGTTTGTTTTTAACAGATATTGCAATTCAAATCTGTGGTCCTACAAAGGAGTCATCTTGTAAGAAACTTTACTTCTTCCAGTAATGTTTTCATTATTTAAGAAATTTTTACATTTCCAGAAATGCTCTTTGAGAATTGCCCTCAGATCTTATTGTAAAACATACAAGAGAATCTGTTTCATTTATTTTATAATTTACTTCACATTTAACTCCAAATAATCTTACCATCTGAAATCCTCACCTAACTCACTAAACTCAGCTTTAGATAGTTTTTGGCTCTTAAAAAGTCAAATATACTCACTGAGGATATTCAAAAGAATTTTCTCTAAAAGAAATTTGTAAGTGAAAATTGTGTAAATGTTTTGCATAGAGGCAGCTTTGTTGGAATAAAAAATAAACTTCAAGATGAAAGAGATAACAAATTTTTAAGTTCTTACTATGTGCCAGGCACTGTGCTAAGTCAGGAGTGGGAAGCCTGTGGTCTTGGGGCTACATCTGGCCTTCTACGTCCTTGGGTAAAGCCTTTTGTCTGAGTACACATTTTACAGAACAAATCCTTTTATTAAGGGGATTTGTCCTATGAAGTTTGGATGCAATCAAAGAGCCGTTCTTGAGAACCTAGAGGCCTTGAGACCACAGAATACCTACCCCTGTGCTAAGCTCTTTACAAGTATTACCTCATTTGATTTTCATAATAACCCTTCAAGATAGGTAATATTATGATCTCCATATTACACATAAGGAAACTGAGGCAGACAGTGGTTAAGTGACTTGACAAGGGACACATAACTATTAATCTGAGGCTGAATTTGAACTCTGTTCTTCCTGATTCCAGGTCCAACACTGTACCACTTGGCTGTCTGTAACTCTTTTAATAGATAGAATTTAATTCAAGGAATATTTCTCAGATACCTACTGAAGTAGAAGAGATAAAAAGTTTAGATAATTTCTGCACTCTAATAAAACCTACAACTTAGTAGGACAAAATATGTAAACACTTGTAATATTAAATAATACCTAGTGAATGAGTTACCTAAAAATATACTCTCTGAAGTTTCCTAAATTGCTCCTTTGATTAAGTCATTTTTAGTAGTGTCCAACTTTTATGATCCCATTTAGTGTTTTCTTGGAATTTTTCTAAGCCAAGATACTAGAGTGGTTTGCCCTTTCCTTTTCCAACTCATTTTACAGATGAGCAAACTGAAGCAAACAGGGGGAAGTGACTTGCCCAGGTTCACACTAGTAAGTGTCTGAGATCAGATTCAAAATTCAGGAAGATGAACCTTCCTGACTCCAGGGTCAGCGCTCTATCCACTGTGCCACTGAGCTGCCCCAAAATTGCCTGTGCCTTTGTATATTCAAAAAATATTAGCATTAGGGAAATATTTGAAGTAATTTGAGCAATGCTAGTATTAATGAAGTATTATCCATGCCAATTGTTTAGTACATTCCACTAGCATTAAAAAGGTCCATCTTCCCATGGGCATAGTATAATTAGTAAGAAATTTTCTAGTTGATAGACCCATTAGCAGAAGTAACAAAGCCCAGCAGGTGAATTCCTCCTTTCTAACTTTCCCTGTGGTGCTCACTTTCTAATCTTAACTGAAATGTTACCAGTGGTAAAAATTAGACATCTCATTAGATAGATCTATAACCATAAATATCCTATCCTGTTTGCATTTTTTTATACGGATAAGACAACTCAGAGGGTGGAAATTCTATTAGAGACAGTTTATAATTCAAAGCAAAAGATTTGCAAGTTAGTTCTGCTTTACTGACATTTAAGAGAAAATTGTAACTTTAGCAACATAAGGGAGGGCAATTGTATTTTATTAAATGTAACCTTTAGTGAACAGGTTGCACTGATATTTTACTTTAAAATTGCTATAGAAATAATTTGTTTAACTTTTGCAATGAAATTTTCACCCAATAGGAATAGTTCTGAAGTTTGTAATTCTGTGGTTTGTTGCCAAGCAGCCATTTAAGCTAGGATGTCTGAAAGAAAAAAAGGAAACCTTAATTTAATTAGGCTCAATGATACTATTTTTGTTACAAAGTGAATAAAACATACTTTCTATGTGACTTTCAGGAAAGTGTTTCCTTCAAGAAGTTTTAAACAAAGTTCATAAACTGCATCAAAGCCATGAGCCCATGCTAACCAACATCTGAGACCTTACACCACATGTTCTAAATGAATATGTTAACTAGATATTAAAGGCAATATGATAAATTAGAAGAGGGATAAAGGAAGATACCTTTTGCAACTTTGCATATAGGAAGAATTTGACCTAAAATGGCACAGAGATAATAATAAAAGATGAAATGGCCAATTCTGATTACATAAAATTGAAATATTTGTACAAATAAAAAATTGCAATTAGGATGAAACAGAAAACAGTTAACCTGGGAGGGAGGGGCAATCTGATAGATTAAAATATATTAAAAAATTAAGATTGAAGTTATATATTAATATATATTAAAATATATAAAATATTTAAGATTAAAATATATAAAAACAAGAGATATTAACCATTAAATTACAGGATCATACCTTTGTGGAACCTCAGAAGCCATCTTTCCAACCTCCTCATTTTATAGACCAGGAAGCTGAAGCTCATGAAAGTTAAATGATTTGCTCAAGGTCGCACAATTATATGTCAAAAAAATTGTATAGACAGTTTTCAAGAGAAGAAATTAAAATTAACAACAAACATATTTAAAAAGTTCCAAATCACCAATTCTTAGAAAAATGCCAATTAAAGCAACTCAAAGATTTAGGCTCACAACCGATCACATTATTTTAAATGACAAAAGAAAAAAAGGGAAAATGACCATTGTTAAAGAGGCCATGGGATAGGCATACTAATATACTATTGATGGAAGTGTGAATTGGTCCAGTCATTTCAAAAAGTAGTTTAAAACTATACTCAAAAAAATCACTACAATTCATATTCCCAGGATTCCATTTCTAGGCTATATACCAAAGTGATCAAATTCAGTAGGAAAAGATCCATATCACATAAAATATTTATAGTAGATCTTTGTGTTTTAGCAAAAACACTAAAAACTAAGTGGGTACCCATCTACTGGAGAAGGGCCAAATAAATTATGGCATATGAATATCACTAATGGGATATTATTGTACTAGAAGAAATGACAGAAGGAACAATTTCTTAGAAACCAATGTAAATTTCTATAAACAAATGCAGATTGAAGTGAGCAGAAACTGCAGAACAATTTATACTTTTACTACAACGATTAGATTATAGCAATATATAGTCACATGAAAAAATGCTCTAAATCACTATTGATTAGAGAGATAGAAATCAAAACAACTCTGAAGTATCACATCACACCTATCAGATTGACTAACAAGACAAAGCAGGAAGATAATAAACGTTGGAGAAGATGTGGGAGAGTTGGAACACTAATTCATTGTTGGTGGAGCTGTGAGCTGATCCAACCATTCTGCAGAACAATTTGGAACCATGCCCAAAGGACTACAAAAATGTGCATACCCTTTGACCCAGAAATATTGTTTCTAGGATTGTATCCCAAAGTGATCATAAAAATGGGAGAAAGTCCCACATGTACAAAAATATTTACAGCAGCTCTCTTTGTGGTAGCCAAGAACTAGAAACTGAGGGGATACCCATCAATTGGGGAAAGGCTGAGTAAGTTGTGATATATATTAATGTAATGGAATACTATTGTGCTATAAGAAATGATGAACAGGAGGACTTCAGAGAGGTCTAGAAGGACTTATATGAACTGATGCCGAGTGAAATGAGCAGAACCAGGAGAACATGGTACACAGTAACAATTGTTTCTGATAGACAGGCCTTCACAGCAATGCAAGGACCTAAAACATCCCCAAAGGACTCTTGAGGCAAAATGCCATCCACATCCAGAGAAAGAACTATGGAATCAGAATGCAGAATGAAACAGACTACTTTCTCTTGTGTTATGTTTAGGTTTGGTTTGGTTTTTCACATTATTTCTCCCATTCATTTTAATTCTTCTATGCAATATGACTAATGTGAAAATGTGTTTAATAAGAATGTGTGTGTAGAACCCATATAAGACTGCAAGTCATCTTGGGGAAAGAGGGGGAGAAAATTTAAGACTTGTGAAAGTGATTGTTAAACACTGAAAACAAATAAATTATTTTAAAAAGAATATTTAAACTGTGAAAAAAAAATTTAAAAGAAAATATATTTGAAAGACCAATCACTATTCCAGAAGACTGATATTGAATCATGCTTCCTATCACTTTGCAAAGAGGTTATAGACTAGACAGTCTCAAAATATTTTCAGATATAGCCAGTATTTAAATTTGCTTTGCTTAACTATACTTAATTGTTACAAGGGAGCACTTTCACTTGTGAACTTTAGGAATAGTTGTGGGAAAGAAATAGAGAGCATTATAATGATAGAAATAGGAAGGAAGGAAGGAAGAAAGGAAGGAAGGAAGGAAGGAAGGAAGGAAGGAAGGAAGGAAGGAAGGAAGGAAGGAAGGAAGGAAGGAAGGAAGGAAGGAAGGAGGAAGGAAGGAAGGAAGGAAGGAAGGAAGGAAGGAAGGAAGGAAGGAAGGAAGGAAGGAAGGAAGGAAGGAAGGAAGGAAGGAAGGAAACATTGGTGTGTATTATAAAGGTACGCAGAAGAGAGTAGAAGTAAATTCAGAAGGAGACAGAGACTAACAAGATATTGTTGGTACTTTCATATTAATATTAAAATATGTTTAAAGAATCAAACTGCACATAGGAAGATTAAGTTTCATATACAGGTCTCTTTTTTCTGTTCTTTGAATATGGAAGTATACAATTTGTGAGTATTTGTTAATTGTAAAAAAAATTAAATGCTAAGTTTAGGGTTTATGGGTTAAATAGTCAAATTATTATCATTATTTTTCTATTAAAAATTTTTGTATGAAAGAATTCAGTAACTTATGGAGTAGAGAGTGAAGTTGAAAGCTGCTTTCATTTATTTATGGTATATGTCAAAAATGAAAATTCTTTCCACTTTTGCAAATCTGCAATTCATCTGTAAACTAAAGTTTTAGAGTGTTGTTTGGGGGCACCACAAGGTTAAACAACTTATGATTATACAGCCAATATGTTACTGAAGCAAGACTTTGTCCCTGGTCTTACTATTCTAAGACAGGTCTTCTAGCTACAAAATGGTAGGTTTAGGTCATGTGTGTGAGTTAAATAGCTCTACCAGTATTAATTTCCTATTAAAATATCTTTTTATATTAAAAAAAGTCATAGTTTGTGGGGTAGCAATTGAATATCAGCCCTATCCATCATGCCATGTTATCATATTAAAGAATTCTATATTTAAATATTCAACCTATAGATTGTTGTTTGTCCTTCATTCTCCAAGAGGACCAATGACATGAAGAAGATGATATCTTTACTTGCAAATGAATTGGATTTAAGTGAGGCAGGGCTGTGCAAAGCCCTCAGCCTTCATTCTCTTCTCCAGAGTCACTGGAGTCCAGTGGCAAGACATAAGTCTAGAAGAATATCTGTGACCTCAACATTTAAATATGTAGTATAGAATAGAATAGCAAAAATATGGTAAAGTGTGGTATGGTATGGCATGGTATGGGCTGGTGTGGTGTGGTGTATTATGGTATGGCATAGTATGGAATGGAACAGTATGGTATGGTATGGAATGGCATGGGTGGGCATCTGTCATCCATCCATCTGTCATTAGGTTAACTAATCATAAAAAATTCATCATCAGATTGATTATGGAGTGATCTTTTTCAGCTATAGCAACTTTCAAAGAATAAGTGGAATGAATATAATCTCCATCAGTGTAACAAGTGCCTACACCAATGGAATTACATATTCTTGAAATATTAGAAGTATTAACCTATTAATCAAAATTTAAAGGAATTTAAACTTCAGTACAATTTTGTGCCGTGGTGATATAGTGGCTAGAGTGATCAACTTGAAATCAGAGGCTGAGTTCAAATTCTGATATACTTATCCACTACATGACCTTGGGCAAGCCATGTAAAGCTGTGACTCATCTCACTTTTAGATAGTAGAAAGGGAAAAGACACAGAGACTAATTACTAGAATGCCTCCTTATGAAATACTCTTATTGTCACTGTCTTCCAACTATTTCATAGAATTGGAATTTGAGAAATCAATCATGTTGGTGCATGTCCAGGATTATTACATATTATCCCCTTCAAACCCAATACAAATTGCCCTTCTTACTATTCCTTATATATAATTGAATATAACTACCTGACTTAATGTTGTATGTCCCCCATGCCTGAAATGCCTCCTTATATGCCTTATTAAATTTCTTCTTCAAGACTCAGCTCTCACCACCTTCTCCATGAGACCTATTCTGATCCTCTTCTGCCCCCAGCCACCAGTATGCTCCCCTAAAATCACCTCTTATCTACTTTGTATGTATTTCTATATGGACATATTTTATCTACTGGTGAGATATCCACACTTTGAAGACAAAGGTTCACTAAATGTTGCCTTTGTATTTCAAGTGCACAGTATACACCTGAATACAGTACATTGTTGCATAGTATGGATGTTGGTTGTGACTGATTGGTTGATTGATAGGAATATGGAGTCAAAATGACTGTCTTTTTCCAGCCAAAAGTTTCCTCCTCAGTTTACCTTTCAGAAAGGGAAGTGGCTTGCCTTTCTCTATCCAATTATCTATTATTTCCTCTAGTTTAGTCACATGAGGCTTGAATTGTACGTATGGTAGATTCCCTTGGAATATGAGGCTACCTTTAGTCACCTCTGTTTTTCTTCATTGCTTTTGATATTTAACAATCTAGATATTAGATATTCAGATTGCCTTAACCAAAACAAATTTGAAAAAAAAAATCACAATTTTCAGAACTGAATTCTAAAAGAGTTTGTACCCCTGGAAGAAAAAATAAAATAAAACAATGTCTAACCAGGAATCCAAACAGATTTCTTGAAGATCTTAAGATATTTCATAAAAGTATTATCATTAAACCCTATCTTTGTTAACTGGTAAGAGTACATTGATTAAAAAAAGAGTACATGACAGTACAAAAAGGATCTGACATGAGGTGAAAACAATTCTAAAAATACCTAACTTTAAAAAGACATTTACAGATTACAATAAAACCATTGGCACAAGTCTAAAGCCTTCTGTTTGGTATGAGAGAAGCCTCCTTTATTTCAGATCCTGTAAAAAAGAAGTTTAAAAAAAGCAAAAGCAATAAAATATAAAAGAAAATATGAGCTTAAAATTTTTCTCAGACTTGTAGATGACTTCTGGTAGGAGAGAAGTAGTCTCCTTAGTTCTCATATCTATTGTCTTGATGATTTACATCAGTGGTCTCAGTGATCTGTTCCCTTCATTATATCTTCCCTTCAACCTTGCCTTCATTTACTCAACTATATATTCTTTTTCTCTCTGTTTTCACTTTTCCTTCTTCCATGACTGCTCTGATGCAGTTAGAGAAACCAGGTAGAATGGTCAGAAAGTGTCCCTACTTTTCTTCTCACTTCAAATGAAGACATGTACAGTAAGTTTTATGTAAAGAGGTGGTGGGAAATGTCTTCCTAAGCAAAGAAAATTACATGACCAAAGGTGTGGATATTTATGTTCCACATCTTGTGATGAAATAAATGTCTGAGATGGGATGATTTATTTACTTCTGAAATGTGGATGCATGTCAAAGTCTTCTTCCTGATAGTGAGGGAAGATTTAAGATCCAGTAACCATTATCTGAGTACAAAGTGCTCTAGGTCCCTTCTAAGACATTCAATAAAGAGGAAGACAAAAGATGCTAAAAAAGAAACAATAAGAAGATATAAACACAAAAGAAAACATGAGCTAATTTGAAATAGCCTAGGGTGAAAGAAACATCCCTTTATAGGACAGAATAGAAAATAGAAGAAGCAATACAGAACACCAGAGGTATGGGAGAGAAATTTTCATAATGAGGGCAGATTTTAGAGTCAAAAAGATATTTGGGGCTTGCTGCCTATGTTTATTTTTGAAGCTAAAAAATATCATCCTGCTAAGTTACCAAACTAGATATTTTCATCCTTATTGTACAAAAAAACTCACAATTTTTCACCTCTTTCTCAGAAACACAGATGAGGAGACTGCAGCTCAGAAAGGCCAAATGGATGTCCCATGGTCACTCAGCTGGTAACTGGCAGAGAGGGACCTAAAGATAACTATCCTGGAGCCATCAGAGCTTTGTCCTAGAGCAGAAAATTTATATAATGCAAACATTTCCCACATACTTTCATAGACTGACAAAAGAGAAGTGAGAGCAGTTTAAGTTCATATACTGCTGAGGAATGTGAAGGAGAAAGTTTTGAGTTCCAGGAAACTGTGAGGACAATGGACTGCTACATTTCTTCTCCTTTCCCTCACAAAAATAAAAAATCCCCCCATATAGCCCTTTTCCATACCCTTCTCCACCCATGGTTTCTCCTTTCTATCCTTCTTTCCAAAAAGACCATCTTTTCTTACTGTCCCTCTGAAAGCCATTCCAACTCCCCTACTGAAAGCATGTTATCCTTCCCTCATTTCCTGGGAAAGAGCATTATCTGAGGGCTCTCTGAAGGCCATAAAAAGAACATAAAACTTTCAATTCAATGGATTGGATTAAGTGACCTGTGAGATCCTTCTAACCCTGATTTCTGTCCCCTAAGTCACTATAGTATCTAAGTCTCCCTCTTGCTCAATTGAATTTGCCTTAAGTATTTCTTGGGATTATTTTTAGATTGTGAATTCAAACGTTGATTGGAAAGTGCATTTGATGTCCCTTGCACTGGGCAGCAGGGAGCAGTTTTCCTAGGTGCCAGAATTGCTAGTCATGTTTCCAGAATTAGAATTCAAGGCTAAGTGTTTCTTAATTCCAAGTTCAGCACTTTTTCCATTGTACCACACTACCCCTCTAAAGTGTCTAAGTGTATGGGGAGGGGGGGGGGGAAGGGAGATAGAGACGGAAAAAGATGGAGAGAAAAGGAAGGAAGGAAGGAAGGAAGGAAGGAAGGAAGGAAGGAAGGAAGGAAGGAAGGAAGGAAGGAAGGAAGGAAGGAAGGAAGGAAGTTGTATTGTCAGAAAGCCCTTCTCCCCATTATGCTTAACACGTGAGTACCCTGGCACCCCAATTCCCAATACTCATTTCATTATCTCTGACATGAATGCCCTTCTTTCTTAGTCTCTTTCTTGCCACCACCCGTAGCTTAACTCTGTAAGAATCCCCATTCCTACCAACAGGGAAGTGAGGGAAGGACATGGTCAATACAGCCAGCATATGTATGATATCTGTGTCCTAAGAGGAACCTCTGAATATACATTCTTTCCTATAGAAACATTATTGTCTCTGATGGTTTTGTCAAAAAAGCTTTCTGGATGCAGATACGTCCCTTGTAGTTAAAAAAAAAAGAAATATACTCGATAACTTTATTACGTGTTTAAAAGGCATAGCAAGTTGTACATAATAGATTTGCAGTTTCATATGTAATCTCTTTTTAAATTATACTATGCTTTGGAGATGGTTAAATTAAAAATTAAAAAAATAAAAATTAGATCAGAGTTGGCTATGCACTGGACATGCATAGGAAGCCCAGGCAGCAACAGCAATGAACCCGGACCCTGTTCTCAAGGAGATTACAATCTAATAGGAGGAGAAAACATGTCGATAACTATATACCAAAGAAAGATAAATATATCCTTGCTGATCGACTACTTGTTGCCATGCCATCATTTCTCTGATGTCATGGACCTCTTCGAAAATAAAGGATGAACACAGCAACCAGTAACAACTTGTTGATGAATGGACCAATCAAAAGAGACTACAATTATAGACCCGGGCTTAGGCAGTACTTTTCATAGTTCTCAAGAATCCAGTCACCTCCTTTTCACCATGAGATCACATCTGTGGAATTTAAGTGACCCAATTACATGCATTACATGTATTATGTAAAATAAGCTTTTGTAGATTGGCCTAGGGACCTAGTCATTTTTTACAACATTGCTCCTATGGGAAAATAAGCTTTAAGTTCCAAACAACCAATTATAAAAACAGATTTTAGACACAAACATTTTTGAACCCAACTCTATTTTAAATTTAAAATACTGTTTTGCTATTGCATTATACTATGGGAGATTAATTCCATGGCTTTGGGGGATTTGCTAACAGAACTTCCCTACTTCTGTATAACCCTGTTGGGTATCAGATCAAATAGGCATGCCATTTCTTTTTTTTTAAATCTTGTCTAGATAATTATGCGGGCAATTTAGCATTTTTAGTAATTTGAATACCTTGGACCAATGACTAGTTTCTGCATGGAGATATTTCCCCTTTCTCCACACATTTGCCATTCATTCAGTTCCTTTTTTGGTAATTTTTCATGCTATTTTTGTTCATGTGACAGTACTCATATCCAAACTCATTTGAATTCATTTTTCAATGAAACTATACTAAAATTAATGTCTGTGGCATCTACTTCACTTCCTCTTTCTGCTAATGCTGTAATTTAAAATTTTAAGCATTTGCAGTTCTTCTGATATGATTTTTTATTTAGATACCCAAAGTTGTGTACACTGTATTTGGGCTTGATGTCTCTCCAGGTATTTGTGTATTTTGGCTAAATATAATATTCATATATGGTAGTTCTTGGGGTTCTTTGTTTTGTTTTAGGGTGCTCATCCTTCTTCATATTGCATTGACAAAGTAGGGTACTTTCAGTGGGATATATGTTTGTAGATGAATGGTAGAAGTAAGGCAATTGGCTTCAGCTTTTGCCAATGGAATCAAGAGAGGGAAAGAGGTAGTTTGTCTTTTTCTTATTTTAGTGGAGCTTTGTTGTTGGTTTATTTTACTTTTCAAATGGTATAAAGCAGTGATTTGAAACATACAATCATCTGAAATAAATTTTAAAAAGTTAAAGAGATCATCGTTTGGCTGTCGCTTGCCATCTCTCATCCATGTCTGAATTAGACATATTTGAAGTTTACCTACATCTATATAAGATCAAACATTTCCATAAAGCAAATGGTCAATTGGAAGAAAGTACTTTTTATTTGGATTGGAAGGCATGTGTCACTCACTCTTAATTAAATCTATCTAATGACTGAGTACTATGAAAAATCAGACAGACTACTTTGTAGAGATAGTCTTACTCCGGGCACATGCACACACACATGCACACACACACACACACACACACACACACAAGTAGAGCATGAGGAATATATAATTTTCTTCACTAAGTATAATATTTTGTATTCATACTCATTGAAGTGAATTTTATATTTCTTACATTATACTCTTGAGTCACTTTGCAGGAATGTTATATCTGATAAACAAGTAATGAGCCAGTGACTGAAGTAAATGAATCTTCTGTGGTATTTGCAAAGTCCTTTTATACACACTGATATGTGACCCTCCTCATGAGTGATGTATCGAGTGAACACATATAAAATGTCTGTTTTGTGTCTTTCTCCCTACATATGTCAGCTATGGTCAAACACAGAAATAGGAAAGAAAAGAAAACCAATTCTCTTCTACTCAAGGCAGACTAGACTACAAAAAGATTTCATCAGTGTGTTTAATTTTTTTCCCCAAAATGGTAAGATTGGAGGTAGAGATTAGAAAATGTGATTACCTGTGTACATATGATATGTTTTTGAGGCAAAGTCATAAGGACTCATTTCCTATTAAAAGCAAGTATGTGTATGTGTGTGCGTGTGAAGACACACAGACAGAAATATTAAGAAAAATGCTATGTGTGTGTGCATGCATGTGTGTGTGTGTAAAGACAGAGAGAGAGAGAGAAAAAGAGGGAGGGAGGGAGGAAGAGAACATTTTTCTTAATATTTCTGATTGCTTTTGCTTTACTAATAAATGTGGAAGACAGAAACTTTTGCAATGTGCCTACTGTTTAAATGCATTCTTTATTAATGATGTACCACATTATTACCCAACTTAATTAATGGTGATATGACTCAGATTTATATTCAGTTCTGAATAAATGTAATCAAAAACTTTACAAATCTTAAAACATTTCATTTGTTGAGTGGTAATCCTTTTCTTCCTATGAACACAAATGTTTTCCAGATAACTAACTGGCTATCACCATTGCGAGTTTGTGGTGAATGTATCCTCACATTGGATGATATCATTGATTTATTTAATTGATGATTAGATTGTAAGGTAGGAATCTTTATTTTTTGGACCAATAAAATCTTTAACATTTGTGGGAAGAATTTTAGTTATAAATCATTAATCATCAAAATTGTTACACAGTAAGCTTTGTTTCCAGTAATAATTCCACCTAGGAAAAATGCTTCAAATATGTGATTTTAAAAGTTAAATTTAACAATGAAAAGAAATTATATAAAATAATCCACATTGAAATGTTTTGCCTGCCTTCACTTGTATAATTGCTGTTATATTGCTTGCTTTCTCAATGGATAAGGGAAGAGCAGGAGAGAGGAAGAAAATCTGAAACTCAATTTTTTAGAAAGAATGTTTTAAAACAAATAATACATTTTGGAAAATAAAATAATATCAAGAAATAGAACTAAATAAATACAATCATCTACATTTTTTTCTAAGTTAGATATTGTTTTTAAGTCACCACCTTTATTTCTTTTATCAAGAGTCACTTATCCACAGAAGGAAAAAGAAATTGAATACCACATTTAAACATAAACAATTTAATTTTTAGGGGTTTTTTTTAGGAGAGATGAGTTAATATGAACTGTTCAGTTTCCTTGCCTTGTAAATTTATATAAGTCAAATATATTTTGCAGACTAAGTACTAAAAATATATCTTGTTGTTCATTCAGGTCCTACTCTCCATGACCTCATAGACCAACCGGTCATAAGGGTTCCTTGGCAAAGACATTAGAGTGGTTTGCCATTTCTTTGTCCAGTTTTATGTAGGCATGGGTTAAGTGACTTGCCCAGGGTAACACAACTAGTAAATGTCTGAGTTCAGATTTGAACTCTACTTTTCTGGTTTTTCTGACTCTAGGTCTATTGCTCTGTCCACTGCACCATCTGATGCCCCATAAAACCATACCTTAAATTCAAATGAAGTCTAATTAAAGGAGAAGGGGAGAAAGAAATAGAGACACAGATGAGGGAGAGGGAGGGAAAAAGAAGGAAGAGAAGGAAAGAAAAGATTCAATAAATTATGAGGTAAGTGTCCATAGGAAGTAAACTTTTTTCCCAACAACCATCTTTTCAAATGTTGGGTGCTTTTGGGAGATAAAATCACTTCCCTTTAAAATTATACTGAGTGAATTAACTGCCACTCACAATTCTTCAACTGTTTTAATCCTTGATCCACCTCTGGGCACAAAAGACATGAGGGAATGAAGAGGAGGAAAAGGATTTGGTGTCTTTTTCAGTTAACTCATGTCTCCAATTGAAGGTGTAGGGGTGTGTGTGTGTGTGTGTGTGAGTCAAGTAGACTCATATTCTCAAGTTCAAATCTGCCCTCAGATACTTCCTAGCTGTGTGACCCTGGACAAGTCCTTTAACCCTGTTTGCCTCAGTTTCCTCAGCAATAAAATGAGTTGAAGAAGAAAAACTCCAGTATAATTTGCCAAGAGAACCCCAAATGGGGTCATGACTGAGCAACAATAATAAGGAACACATAGTGCTTAACAAATGATTGTTGACTGATAAATTGATTTTGAATTTATAAGTGATGTAGTCATACTGTAGATTTTTCTAAACTCTCTTCTTCATTTCTTTGGCTACTTACTTTTCTTTTCTTTTGTTATGGAGTAATATGCATTTTAACAGACCAATGAAAAACAGTGTGACTTGTACGTGACCTGTGAATTATTGATAGTAGTAGTAAATTTTGGCTTCAATATTAGCACAGATTCAAACCTTCAGTTTGGATCACAATGACTGGTGGGGGGGATGGGGAGTGGAGAATGGCTGGAAAACAAATTTCTTTTCATCAAGATCCTAGCAGGATTTCTAGCTACTATGATTTGCTTTACTGCTATGTCATGCTAAAATTATAGATTACTTTGTTCATTTAAAAATGATTTAGCTGATAATAACTTTGACATAAGTGGCTTTTATTTAGAAGCATTCATTATGGAGTCATCTTTTGAGCAAATGATTTTTTCATTTTTGTTTCAGTTGGAAGGAGTATTTAGTATTTACTCTCTGGTAGCTTGAATAGACAATGCTTATTTTGGAAATCTTGAGAAAGTGGTAAAATTTGTATGCTTTTTAATAATTATATATATATATATATATATGTTTTAACTATAAAACTTACCAATATCAACCTCAGGCTTCTTATAGAAATTTTTAAATTGCTTTGAAAATTCAATTTTCAGGAAACTTGACTTATTCTTTTTTTTTCTTAAAAAAAAGAATCATTGGAAAAGTCCCAGTTTAGTGACAGCAGGAAATGTTTGCCAAATATATGTTCCTTACAAACCACCTATTCATTTTTGTTTGTTTATTTCAAAGAAGCAATAACAGGATATCCCCAAATTTTGTATACCTTAATCCAGCCAAATTTTATCTCTGATAATGACATTAGAGAATATTATAAAGGGAAGAAAACTTGGCTAATTTATGGGATCACAGGATTTTCATATGGAAAGGAACCTTAGAGAGCATCTAGCCCAACCCACCTCATTTTATAGGTGAGGGAATACCCACACAGAGGTTAAGTGACTTGTCCATTATCACAAAAATAGAAAATGTCAGATCCTGGATTCAAATCCAAGTTTTCTGACTCCAAATCTAATTCAGTTTGACAAATATTTATTAAATACCTCAAACCTAGTGTTCTCCAATTTCATATTCCCTGAAGACTGCTTCAAAGGATTAGTACTGTACCACCTTGAGCAAGTTGTTTCACATCTTTAGACTTCAGTTTCCTAATCTGTAAATCAAGAGTGGTGGGACTTGATGACTTTAAAGTATCTTCTAGTTCTAGGCCTATGTTCTTATGATCCCTAAAACCTCTTAGCTCATTTAAGTAACCCATTATATGTATAATATCTGTAAAGTAATCAAAACTTTTTATTCTAGTTAATTTTTTTATTCTTTATCAAGGTTCAGAGTGAAAACATTTATATATTTACTATCTGGTGGGTAAAGGGTAACTTCATTCTAAGTTTAAATGCATTCATATTCACTTCATCTATGCCATTGTTTTTATATGTATTTTTCTCCTATCCCCATATAGTCTTTGTTTTTCCAGACTAAGGGTATTAATTTTTCAGTCTACGCTCATACCTTCAATCTCCTAAATCATTTTGATTTCCCTTTCCTGGACCTTCTCTTGTGTTTCTCTTGAGTTATATGACCAGAACTATTTGCAGTGTTCCAAGTAGTATTTCTGTTTTATTTCCATTACCTTATTTTGATCATGTCTAACATTTTGCAGGCTTTCTTTTTTAACACAGCAGAACAGTGGACTGAAGTCTTTGGGAAATAGATGAAAATGACTCCTATATCAGGGATCACCCTTTCTGGGGTGATGATTCAGCTCAGAGTCTAGAGATCGATGTAAGGGCTTCTTACATAATATATAAGCAGAAAAAAGTTCACATTTATAAATGCTTTTAAGGTTTACATCAACTGAAAGATAGAGTTTTTAATTGTTTTCCCAAAATATGTTACTTTCCATTTGATCACATTGTAGGTCACTGACCAACTACTTTTCCACACATTCACACAGCCTAAGTGAAGGTGTCTCAAAATTTAGCCTTAGCTCTTTTTGGCGAAGAATTAAAAACCAAAGGGATTTCTATCAGGTGGGTAATCACTAAATAAGCTGTAGTATATGATTTTAATTGAATTTTATTGTTCTGTAAGAAATGACAAGCAGAATGAATTCAGAAATAACTGGAAAGACTTACATGAGCTGATGTAGAGTGAACTGAAAGTAAACAGGAGAACATTGCACACAGTAACAGCAATATTGTTTGATGAACTATAAATGATTTAGCTGTTCTCAGCAATAAGATGATCCAAGACAATCCCTAAGGATTCATGATGAAGCATACTATCTACCTCCAGAGAAAGAGCTGATATTGTTTGAAGACAGACTGAAGTATGCTATTTTTCACTTTCCTTCTTTAATTTTTTTCTTTTATTCAAGTTTCCTCGTATAAAATGACTAATATGAAAATGTTTTGCATAATTGCACATGTATAACCTATATCTGATTGCTTATTGTTTCAGGGAAGAGGTTGGGGATGGAGGGCAGGAGATATAAAATTTGGAACTCAAAACTTTAAATAAAAATGTTTCTTTTAAACTTTTTAAATTTAGCCTCATTTTCCCACTGTAATCTTTTCTGTCATTTACATACTCAGACAGATCTAAATTTCTTTAAACTTTTTTAAAAGCTTTTTTAAAAAGCCTTAATAACAGTCCTAAAATATATGTAAGAAAACTGGAAGGCACCTCAAAAGTCATTGAGTCTTACCCCCTAATTCTACACAAGAGGAAATTGAATCCCAGAAATGTGACTTGCCCAAGGTCACCCAAGTAATGAATGTCACAGACAGGATTGGAACTTAGAACCTCTTGTGCCAGAGTTAATGTTCTTTCCCCATACCATTCACACTCCAAACCTCACAATGTCTCTAAACAGCCTTTGCCATGACTGAATATATTTGCTCCAATACCATTTTAAAGTGATTCTTAAGTAGTCATTATTGTAGAACCTGGTCAAAATATTTTTGAAAGTCTAAATAAATATATCATTTGATTACCCTTTGCTTTTGTCCATTTATTTATTAATCCTCCAACAAATTCTGGCCAGATGAAATTTTCCTTACAGACACTATGATGCCTTTCTTCTAGTAAATCATGCCTGCTTAGGTCTTCAATGATCTCTATAGGTGCTAGCAACTTATCTGTTCTGAAAGTATAACTCTGCAGTCTTTAGTTCCCAAGGTCATCCCTGAAGGATTCATATTTATTCATGTTACCCACTCAGCAGACCTGGGTTCATATTTTCACTGTGACACTAATCTGTGTGACATTAGGCAAGTTTACTTAAATTCCTTGTACCTCAGTTTCTTTATTTGTAAAAAAAAAGAGGTTGAACTATAATAATAGTTTAAAATAGCTAACATTTACATGGTGCTTACTGTGTGCCTAGCACTGTGCTAAGCACTTTACAATTGTTATCTCATTTTATCCTCACAACAACTCTGGGAGGTAGTTGCTATTGCTATCCCTATTTTACAGATCAGGAAACTGAGGCAAATAGAGGTTAAGTGATTTTCCAAGGGTCATACAGCTAGTAAATATCTGAGACTGGATTTTTACACAGGTCTTCCTGACTTCAGGTCCGGTGTTCTATCCCTTTATGCTACCTAGCTAGATGTCCTCTGGGGTCCCTTCCTACTTTGAATCTGATTCTGTGCTCTTATCCACTTTGAATTTTAATTTATACTACATTATTCTGAGTGGAGCTAAGAAAAGTTGAGCTTTCCACTTGTGAATTTGTCTATGTAATTCAATCCTCTTTTGCTTTTCTATATTTAAACTGACCTACTTGTTAATATCACAACTCTCTGTTTCTCAATCATTGGGTGAATAAGGGCTTTTCATATCTGCCAGTTCCCTTTCATACAATTTAAGCACCCACTTCTCCTGAATATGGAAATCCTGAACATACAAAGGAAAAGATAGCAGATTTGGCATCAGAAGGGCTGAGTTTAACTCTCTACTCCATATTTACTATCTGTGTAACATTGGATAAGTTAGTTGATTTCCCTGGACTTCAGTTTCCTCATCTGTTAAATGAGTAAACCGTAAGAATATTTTCAGGTTGACAATCAGTTGATTCTTATCATTCCTAGGGAATCTAATGTGAAGGGGGAAAACATTTTTAAAATTTTTCAAACTGTGTTTAATGTTTAGGGGGTGGTTTGTGGGGCAGGGGGCAAAGCTTGGTTCCTTTAAGAAAAGTTTCTGGCAAGAAGTAAGTTTGGAAATGTTGCTGGAAAAAAGGTAAGTGATAGGGTATAGTAATGACCTCTTGTCATAAACGAAGGGCAAATGAGGGCTGTATGAGAGAGGTGGAAGTTCCTACTCAGTCACCCATTTAGCCTGATCCCAATTGGAACATTAGGTCACAGGAGGAATACTGCCTGCATGATCTCAGAATTCTTTGGGTTCAGTTTCTCTGACTACAACGGAAAAAGGAAGCAGAAAGCTATTTCTCCGATAGGAATAGGACCAGAAAACCCCTGAGAGAATCCAGGAATCTCAGCACCTTCTGCTAGAATTCCAGAAGAAGGTGAAAGCTGGGCTATCCCAGATGCCTAAAAAGCCAAAATAACGAAGGATTTCTAACTTCCAAATTTCAAGACTTGCAGAAGCCTCATAATGGAACATTGGCTACTGTCCAAGTTCTAAAGATCTCTAAGTAAGCAAAAGTTTAAGAAATAGTAACAATTGAAGTTATAGTCGTTATAAAGTTCTAAGGTTTAGTTACAGATTCAATTTCTTTTGATACCTAATTCAAATAGTCATTTGGATTTGTGTCTCTTTTTCGCTTTTAAAGTACAATGAATTAATTCTGGCTATTATTTTAATACCTTTATCTTTGTTTGCTTTGAAAAACTAACCAAATGCTAGGATTGTCAGCTTTTGTCTCATTTCTCAGTTAAAAAAAGAGCCTAGTTGTTTGACCTAAGACATTTAGTTGTAGCTTCTTAGATTTCAGGCAATCCTAGGTTAAACTAACCATTCATTCATTAATTCATTTGTTAAACAAACATTTATTGAGAACTTTCTATTCAAAAAGCTCTATAGGTTACAAAGATGATTAGGACATGGCTCTTCTCCTAAAGTACTTTCCAATCTAATAGAAGAGGCAAAGGTATAATATAATAGTGATTGCACTATGGTATAGGAGACAGAGAAATTAATTTGACTGGGTTCAACATGCACCTCTGTCACTGCTTTGTGTCCTTCGGGGAGTCATTTAATCTCCATGGACCTCAGTTTCCTCATTTGTAACATAAAGCACCTGGACTCACAGATCCCTAAGTCTCTAAATCCCTACATCACAGATTCCCTAGGGAGAATGTCATATAAATTCAGCCCTTTATTTCACGAACATCAGTAAAGTTAGTATCAAAAATTACTATCAAAATTCCTCTTCAGATTATACCAGAGGAAGTTATTTGCACCTCTCCTTTGCCCCCATTTCAGCCTACCTTTTCTCATATTTATCTATAAGCCATTTCCATCAAGTAGAATGTAAGACCCTTGAAGACAAAAATTTGAGATTTTTTTTCCTCTTGTCTAACATAGAACCTTATAGTCCTTGACACTTAAATGAAATGTTTGTTCAAAGGAATCAAACACTTCTGAGTTAGACTCATCAAAAATCCCTATGATAGCATCTTATACTTAAAGGAAAGAATTTGAGACTTTGAAAGAACTGTGCCACCTTAAAAATAACCAAATAGAGCTATAAGCAGAGAAAATAAACCTAAATTTTAAACTGAATATTAAATTTATTATTAATTATTACAATATAAAATGAGAGACATGTCAGTTAATTTGGATCATAATGATGTGACTAGCACATTTTTCCACTCCTTTGAATGGCTTTACTATCCTGTCTAGCATTCAATTTAAAAAAAGCATTTATTAGGTATCTTTTCACATTCAAGCCACTTCGCCAAGTACTTTATAGTTATCTACTTATATGACCTTAGTCAAATTACTAGTGACTAGACAAGTTTGTTTCCCTAGCTAAACTGTAATCTGTCTATATTCATCAGTAGGGAGAACTTCTGGCATAAGACCCTAGTCCAATGATTCAGACTGATACTCATCTATGACTTATTAGGAAGGCTTAGGGAGTGGCTGGAGGCATATATAAGTTAAATGACTTGCCCAAGTGTCAAATATCTGAAATCAGAGGTGAGACTTTAATCCAAGACTTTTTGATTCTAAGCTAAATATTCAATCCACTTGGCCATACTGCTTCTTCTTCAAAGTACAGAAACATCCCATGGGTGATACTGCGTATAGAGTGCTGGACCTTGAGTCAATTTGTTCTTGTTTGTTCAATGGCTTCAGTCATGTCCGACTCTTTATGACCCCAGTTGTAAGATGAGCTGGAGAAGGAAATGGCCAACCACTCCAGTAGCTTTGCCAAGAAAATCTCAAATGGGGTCATGAAGAGTCAAATATGACTGGAATGACAGAATGACAAGATTCTTCACTGGGGCCAGCCTTGAATAATTGGCAGTTCAAATTATATCATAAATAAGGAAACCAGTCTCATAAAATAATAGAAAAATATCATTCTAGAGTGATATAAGTTTCATTATCTTATGGCTCTGAGCTTTTGTCACCTCACTAAGTTTTGTTTGCAAAATCATTGCTTTGTAGGAATGCAAACATCATCTTTACAAAAATATTATGAAAAGAAAATGGCATCTTAAATTATTTGCATGTTTATCAGCATAAGCAGCACTGTCATAAACAACAGTGTTCAGAAAGCTGAGAACTAGAATAAGCAGCCATTCATTCTAATTTGAATTTTCACCACTAGTTTGTTTTGTCTGAAATTCAGGGGTTTATGTTATTAGTGTGATTCAAAATCTTTAAATTTGTAGAATAAGAAAAAGGTGTCCTATTATATTGTATGGTTATTGGAAATAAAGTAAATTTTCAGTTATCTGAAATATTTATAGCTGTGGTTGAAAATATTTGCACAAAATCTCAGAAAGTTGTGAGTCAAATAAATAATCTAAAAAATTTGTTAAGCATTTACTATGTGCCAAACCCTACTAGAACAGTAGGGCTCAGTAGGAGCTTGAGATATGAGGTCTGGAATAAATAGATTAAGTGCTTTATTGTTGAAATCCGTGTATAATGAAGTGTAAAGCCATGTATAATAAAGACATTTCCAAACTCTAGCCAGTTACTTAGACTATTTGAAACAAAAACATACAAGTAGAAAAGAAAAATTAGGATCTTGTTTGCTATACTATGACTTGACTTGTATATAGTTGCAGTAAATACTTGAAAATCATTTCCAGAATTCTTGAGGACAGCAAGAATACTTTGATCCACTGAGGATTAGTTCCATCCACACAAAATATCCACTCCTGGGTCCCTCTTGGTGTTGTTATTTATATGAAAGGTCTTCTGATGTTGGTGTTTCTTCCTAAACTATATAATAAAAAGCAGTGCTACTCAAAATGCGTCTCTACACTATGAAGATCCATATTTTCCAGTTATTGATATTTACAATATGACAGTATCTATGATTTTGTTCCCAGAACAAGACAATTCATTGCCTACGATATCTCCAAACACTGGATTTAGAGGAGTGTAGTGGATGGAATGCTGAGCTTGGAGTCAGGAAGACCAGGGTTCAGATCCTTGCTTCAATACTTAGTACATGACTCTGGACAATACTTAATCTTTGTGCAAGTCAGACAACTCTCTAGGATCTGTCAGTGAAGCCATGGCTTCAGAGGTTGCTACCTCTTTTTGATAAAGAGAGTTTTTGCATCAAAAGTTCCTAATCAAAGATTCTTCCCATATTCAGAAGCAGGTTTCACCTTATTTGTCTTTTGCCCCTTTTGCCGCATCTTATTGTAAAGATGTTGTTTAATCATTTTCAGTCATGTCCAACGTTGTGATCTCATTTGACATAGATACTGAAATGGTTGCCATTACCTTCACCTGCTCTTTGTATAAATGAAGAAACTGAGGCAAACAGGGTTAAGTAACTCACATGGCTTGTGTCTGATGCCAGACTCTATCCACTTTGCCACCTAATTGCCCCTTCCTCTGTTGTTCACTTGTTTCATTCACTTCCAACTCCTTGTTACCTCTTAGACCATACTGTCCATGGGGTTTCCAGGTCAAAGATACTAAAGTGGTTTGTCATTTCCTTCTTCCATGGCAGACAAAGGTTAAGTGACTTGACCAAGATCATATAACTAGGAAATTTCTCATACTGGATTTGAACTCAAGTCTTCCTGACTCCAAGCCCAGCCTTCTATCCACTACACCACCTTAATTATAATTTTATTTGCATGTCTACAATGGCATAAAGAATCAGGTGGAATAAGGTGTGGTGTATAGTTGGAAAAAAGATTAATATCACTGGATTTTTTTAAAAAAACAACAAAACTAAATGAATGGAATCACCTGTGGCATACAGATACAGAATTTCCCAAGACTGATTCCAATGAAATCAAAGCAGAGAAAAAAAGAAAACACATTAAATTTTTTTGTGGAGGAGCCCTTATTTTCTTTGATTTCTTTCTTACCCTGGGTATGTGGTCCCTCTGCACACGTACGAACATGTGTGTGTGTGTGTGTGTGTCTTATAGTGTTTTCAATTTTTTTATCAGTTATTTGTTCTTTATTCAGTATTTAGGGTTATTATGACACTTGAGGAATTGGTTGCGTTGTTGTACATACATAGATCTTTTTATATAATATGGAAATTAACAACTATTGAAATTTTACATACATATGTATATATAGGCAGCAAAAATCAGGTGCTCTGGAAAGGTGATACATGGGGCCATGTTATAGTGCCCTAATGGAGGGGAGCACAAAGGTAATCAATGCATCAATAAAGAACTACTACTGTATGGTGTTTTGTATCCAGGAGTGCTGTCTTCTGGACCTAAGGGCACCTGTAGCACCTACATATAAAGCAGGTAGTTTATATACCTACGGGGCACTGGCTATGCTTGACACCAACCACTGAGACTATACAAGTCATATCCAGCATCATATACTAACTACAACAGGGTTCTCTTCCTCATTTCTAACTTTAGGAAGAAACTAGAGTGTGTTCACAGGTTTTACATTTCTGGTGTTTAGTCACTAATGAGAGGAAGGATTTGACCTATCTGAAAAGTGGATCGTACATAACCCCTCAGCCCCTGTCATGTTCTCTCAACGGCAGCACATTCAAAGGTTTTAAAATTGCAGCTTCTTCTGGATTCCCCAAAGAGTATCTGTGCTCTTTTTTAAATGGCTCTCCTCCTCTGGATTCAAGTTAACCTTCACCACATCTGAAATGCCATTCTGCCCCAAGACACATGGGACATAAGGAAGACATCCTCATTAATGCCATATAGGTCCTTAATCATGGTGGAAATGGAATACACTCTCCTAAGAGTCTTCATAACGCTTTCTGCCAGATCTGCCACAGACAAGCCAATGGCCTAGGAAGGGTAGCCCTTCAGTTTGATTATCTCATAAACACTTTCAACCACCTGTTTATGAACATCTTTCCAATTCTCTGCATCAGCATCAGTTCCCAAAGAAGGATGAGGATCTTTAGAGACACACTGACAAGGTTCACACTGCTCCACACAGGAACACTGGAGTCTTCACGTTTCCCCAAGAACCCATCCATGACAGTTTGAAGAATGGACACCAAGTCTCCCCCCCATTAGGTAATAGAAATGGGCAGAATCCAGATTGCAACCACTTCCAGTAACACGATTTTTAGGAAAGCCACTTAGCTTCTAGGCTACGTATGTCAAAATATCCACTGGATTGGAAACAATAAGTAGCTTGCAATTTGGGCTGAATTTAACAACACTGGGAAGGATGAATTTAAAGATATTCGCATTACGCTGTACTAAATTAAGATAACTTGCTCCCTCCTGTTGACGTGCCCTAGCCATGACAGTGACCAGCCTTGAGTTTGCAGTCACACTGTAGTCTTTGCCAGAAACAATCTTTGGCATTTTGAGGGAAAGGCTGCCATGTTGGAGACCCATCATCTCTCCCTTTAGTTTTTCTTCTATTACATCTATTAGGGCAAGTTCATCAGCCAGTTCCTTTGTTAAGATACTAATAGCACATTCCATGCCAACTCCACCAACCCCAACAACAGTGATCTTGTTCTGGGGATCCTAGTCTTCCTTTAGGACATTCAAGATGAGCTGATCCTTGACAGTTGATGCCATTTTGGAAGGTCTCGTCAGGCTGCAAAAATTGTGAGTTAGATGTGAGGTTGCTGCTCCCAGGCTCACACTGTTTTCAATTTTTTTTCAGTATTCTTAATACCCAATCTGGCTATGCTTTATGAATTTTTCTCCTATGACACAGATGTTAACCCATAAAGATCTGTAACAAAAATATGTATAACATTTTTATTATAGATATTTCTTGATGGTAAAAACAACACTACAGTTGGAATTTAGGGAACATTTTATGTTCAAGCTTTAAAGTAGTTTTCCCACAATGTCCCTAAATGCACAATGTTCATTTCTTAAATAAACCTGGATGCAAAGCATATCTTCAAGACCTATGGAAGTCCATGAAAATTAATCCCATTCCTAAGAAATTTCATAAAGATGGGATGGAAAACTAAAATCATGACGATAATAATGGGATTAAAATGTTCCCTTTACACATAAATAAATAAGCTCTACTTTTAGAGTTGGATGGATTCATAACTTCACTGATATGAATACTTACTCCAAGAAGGTAGATCATGACCAAACCTGTGATTCTTGCCCATGTCTTACCATAAACCTTCCAGAGGGTTCCAAGCAGACATACTGATAACCTAGCTCTGGTTCTACTGGGGGTCTTGACCCTTCATATATAGCAATATAGCACATAGGCTGTTCATTACTTCTAAGACCACCTTCTTTCCTGGTCATGTGTCTCTCTGATGACATCCACTCTTATCATTAATTTGTTTTCAATTTTCAACAATCACTTCCATAAGTTTTAAATTTTCTCTTCCTCCCTCCTCAAGATGGCGTGGAATCTTATATGAGTCCTACACATACATTCTTATTAAACATATTGCATAGAAAAATTAAAAAGAATGGGAGAAACCATGAGAAAAAAACAAAACAGAAGAGAAAATAGTCTGCTTCATTCTGAGTTCTTACTCTATAATTCTTTCTCTGGATTTGGATGGCATTTTGCATCATGAGTCCTTTGGAAATGTTTTAGGTCCTTGCATTGCTGTGAAGGCTTATGTTTATCAGATATAGTCCTCACACACTGTGACTGTTACCGTATATAATGTTCTCCTGGTTCTTCTCACTTCACTCAGTATGAGTTCATATGTCTTTCCAGGTTTTTCTGAAGTCCTCCTGTTCATCATTTCTTATAGCACAATAGTATTCCATTACATTCTTATACCACAACTTCTTCAGCCATTCCCCAATTGAAGGGCATCCCCTCAGTTTCCAGTTTTTGGTCACCACAAAATGAGCTGCTATAAATATTTTTGTACATGTGAGTCCTTTCCCTATTTTTATGATCTCTTTGGGATACAGTCCTGGAACTGGTACTGCTTTGTCAAAGGGTCTGCACATTTTTATAGCCCTTTGGACATAGTTCCAAATTGCTCTCCAGAATGGTTGGATCAGCTCACAGCTCGAGCAACAATGAATTAGTGTTCCAACTCTCCCACATCTTCTCCAGCATTTATCATCTTCCTGTTTTGTCACGTTAGCCAATCTGATAGGTGTGATTTGGTATCTCAGAGCTGTTTTGATTTGCATCTCTCTAATCAATAGTGGTTTAGAGTATTTTTATATGACTATAGATAGCTTTAATTTATTCCGCTGAAAACTACCTATTCATGTTCTTTGACCATTTATCATTTGGGGAATGATCACATCCTTCTTATCTATTTGTTAACTTACTTGATGATAAAGAGATCATAACTTTTCAAATTTTGTAAATGCCTATAGAGGTGAGGTAGCCACTTGTTCATTCAATGAATATTTTTTTAAACACTTCCTATGTATTAGGAACTCTGTGGGTGCTAGGAATATGAAGACAAAAACAAGAGTTCATTCTCTTGAGGAGTTTACATTTGAAAGGAGGGAAAGAGGGTTTGTAGGGATACTAAATGGTATGAACACAAAAAATATAGTAGAAAATATGTAAAATGAACTACTAAGTCATTTCTTGTAGGAGACATCTAGCAATAGAGGTGAGAATGATTTTTTTTCTATAAGAGGTGTAATTGAATTGAGTTTTGAAAGAAGACAGGTATTCCAAGAGGGGCTGAAGTGAAGAAAAAGGATGATAAGTTGAAGGGATAGCAAGATTAAGTGATAACTTTCTAAAGATGGAGGAGACCTCATTGTATTTGTTTAAAAAAATGGAAGTTACTAGTAGATAATGCAATTGTGGCAAACTCAGTGTAAAAAGAAGCATTTTATTAAATATTTTTTATTTTCATCATTATATTGAAATACTTCAGGAGCCTGGAATTTCTCACCCAGTAGAATACCCCCTCTACTAATTCACATCTTAGTAGATGAGTTGCTGTGACTGCAAACATTCATAATGGGCAGCCAGCCGTCTGCTAATACATCTTTCTGAGCTTGGTTTTGCTGGTCCTGAGATAGCAGACATCCTCTATTGCTAGATTGCTTCCAGATTGACAGGGCCTGTTAGGGTTCAGCATAGGATTATTGATCTAGAGTTGAATGTCTCAGAATGCATCTAATCCAGTAAACTCATTTTACAGAGAAGGAAACTGAGGCCCAGGGAAGTGAAGTGACTTGCTCAAGTCATAGAAAGTCAAAGGCAGGTCTGGAAGTAAGACTGGAGATAGTGCTTTCCTCTGTACCTTATGTGATAATTTTTGTTCAGTCATTTGTCAGTAGTGTCCAACTTGTCATGACCCCTTTTGGGGTTTTCTTGGCAAAGATACTTGAATGGCTTGTCATTTCCTTCTCCAGCTGAGATGAGAAAACTGAGGCAAACAGGGTAAAGTCACTGGCCCAGAGTCACAGAGCTACTAAGCATCAGAGGTTGGATTTGCCCTGGATTTGAACTCAGGTCTTCTTAACTCCAGGCCTGGTACACTATACACTGCTCCAACTGGTGGCCCATCTATAGATGGTACCTAGCCTTCAATGACCTCGGGTAACTTCCATGCCAAAATGAAGCATCACAGGAGGGCTTCAATGCAAGTTTTGTATCAATTTTTATTGACTGGTCCAGGGTAACATACAGCTGGTAAGTGTATATCTGAACTCAGGAAGTTGAGTCTTCCCACCTCCAGGCCCAGCATTCTATCTATCATAAATTAATTATATTAACAAAGGGTTTTGCCCCTTTAAAAATTTTTAAATTTTATTAGATAAAACAATGGCTATCATTCTACTAAAGCTGCTTAATAACTGTTGACATTTAATTGCCTTTAATGCATAAAATAACAATATAATTTTACTACTTCTTCCAAGTCCTCATTTTCCCTTGTCCATTCATCCTCATTAAATAATGAACATAGGTAGCACGTACACCATTCTTTTGGTTCTGCTTTATCCACTTAACATGAAATTTTTAAAAAATTTCTTTTTGTTTCATTTTATTTTATTTTGAGACTGAATCTCTCCATCTTACTCAGGCTGAAAGTGCGGTGGCCACTCCTGAGCCCCCATATTGAAGCTGAGTAGCTCAGAAGCTTTAACCTACTCCGTTTTTCCTATACACACCAGTTCACCTTTTCTTGGGTATCCTGGTAGTCCCTTGCTCCCAGGGCCTCACCATATTTGTTCTTGTTCTTTAGTCATTTCAGTCATCCAACTTTTCATGCCCCTACATAGGATTTTCTTGACAAAGCTACTGCAATCGTTTGCAGTTTCCTTCTCCAGCTCATTTCATAGATGAAGAACCTGAAGCAAACAGAATGAAGTGTCTTGCCCAGGATCACACAGCTAGTAAGTATTTGAGGCCAAAGTTGACCTTAGGTCTTCCTGACTCTGGGCCTGGTATTCTATCTATTGCCCCAACTAGTTACCACCACCGCATTTTTACTGTAAATAGTACAAACCCCTGATTGGCTTTAGACCTCTCAAATTCAAGTGAGCTCCCCGTCCTGGTCTCCTTCAGCAGCAGGCACTACTTACAGGCCTAAACCACTTTGCCTGACTAATTACATATCATGTTGCTCCAAAGCTCTGAACAGATTAGGAACATATTTGTTACTGGAAATCTCTCTGAAATTATAAAGAAACTACACAGTATAAACTTTAAAATCCGTTTAGAGTAAATTGGGTAACACAAGATATTAGTGATATTAAAGATGCTTAAAGCTTCTAAATGGCACCATAGATAAACTTTGTGCTAATACATTTACTAAATCATGATGAAATGTCAAAATATTGATTTCCAATAAATGTTCCATATTTAATGACTCAAATATTGACATAACAGAAGTTCACATTATGGTAAAGTAACAGCAAAGAGTCTATCTGTATTCAGAAGGTCTGCATGGAACTTAAATCTAATAATATCACTAACAGCCGGACAAGTATTAGCAGCAAGAGATTCTACTTTTGCCCTTTTTTCAAAGGACTCTTTTCATAGTCATTTAAATTTGAAACTTTAATTTATTTTCCCTGTGACAGATTTAATAAAAATATTGCTTTGGACTAGACAGAAAATTGTACATAAAATTTATCAACATTTGTTGACCAACAAAATATTTATCACTATATTTGTTGTTATTTTATGGAGAGGGATAGAAAGGAAGGGAAGAAATATAAAAGAAATAAAAGGCACAATTTCATTACCCACAGAACTCATGGTTTAGTTGGGAGATACAAAACATATTTTAAGTCAACACTGAAAAAACGTATAATCCAAGGCAAATTATGATGTGATTACTGAGGAATTAGAGAATGAAACAGCAGTCAGAGTAGAGAGGGTTCAATTCAATTCAGCCAACATTTATTAAGCACCTACAATGTTCTGAGCATTGTGCCATGTTCTGTGGATATAAAAAACTAAAAATTATATAGCCCTTTCTTCCAAGGAACATTCCTTCTAGTAGGTAACAGGAGGTGGGAAGATTAGACAGGTATACATGTAAGTAAATATGAAGTAAGCCGAAGATGAAAAGTGATGTACTGCACAGAAAGCTGGCCTTCATTCCTCTCCCAGCTTTCTTCTGACCTTCTAGATTTTGCCATCACTTCGCAGCAGCCTTCTCATTCTGAATTCCTCTGAGCACGAGAGACCGCCACCTCCCAGAATATCCATGTACTTTTATCCCCTTCTCCCATTGCGGAGTTCCTTCTGGGAACTCCATTTTGAGGAAGGGCACAGGTTAGCCATCTTTCATTCTCCTTTTGGCTCTGCCTCTGCTTTTCTAGACTTTATAACTATGTCCCAGGGAAGGATTCCTCTCCCTTCCTTTTTCAACTCCCTTTCACCTATTAAAATGTAAACTCCTTACATGAAGCTACTATTTTTCTTTTTTTGCTTATATTTGTATCCCAAGCACTTAGCACAATGCCTACACATAGTAAGCTCTTTAAAAAATGTTTATCACCTACCTTGGAGGCATGGAGATGCAGGTTGTAGTTTTGCCTCTGAAACACACTGGCTATATGTGACATTGAAGAAGACACCGAATCTGTTAGTACTCTAGGAAGCTTACTAAAACTATAGAATGTAGAAAAGGTGTTGACCAGCGTTCATGGAAGGGAATTGCCTCTTCTGAGTTTTCCCTATGCCAATTAAATCATAGGTCCTGCTATGTAGCTTCTTTGATCATTTCAGAGAGATGTCCAGTAACAAATATGTTCATAATCTGTTCAGAGCTTTGTAGCAACATGGTAATGGGGGAGAAAAATGAATTAAGAGTTGCAATGACCAAGAGGTGGTGGTACTTACACTTACCCTAAAGGAAAATAAGGATCTTGAGGGGCAGATGAAAAAGGAGAAGATTCCAGGAAAGGGGGGAAATTTGTGCAAATTCATGAACATGGAAGACTACATGTGGACTCTGAGAAACAGCTAGTGTCCTATTGATGGAATCCTAATTAATAAGTTAATAAAGCTGTACCCAGCCCCAATATTCTGACTTCCTTATAGGCCCCACTATAGCATAACTGCCCCTACCTAGACACTCAACCCCCCACTCATACAAACGTTTTCTCATTCTGTGACCCAGGAAAGGGTTAAGTGCTAGTTCTATTTCAAAGTGTAGCTTTAAAATCTGCCTCTCCTTGATCAATGAAGTAACCCTTTTTTTCTTAGCTATATCTGAGAAATTTTCCCCTTCTTCTTTTTTTTTGTCTGTCCCTCT
This sequence comes from Bettongia penicillata ogilbyi, assembly GCA_023548195.1. NCBI lineage: Eukaryota > Metazoa > Chordata > Mammalia > Diprotodontia > Potoroidae > Bettongia > Bettongia penicillata. The sequence goes on along the minus strand of JAJHZJ010000032.1, from coordinate 3,195,865 downwards.
GCCTCCAAAACTTGGCCAGAGTCCAAGGAAGGAAAGAGAGAGAGAGAGAGAGAGAGAGAGAGAGAGAGAGAGAGAGAGAGAGAGAGAGAGAGGAGAGGAGGGAGGGAGGGAAGGAGGGAGACAGACAGAGATACAGCTAATAACCTTCCTTTAAGAAACCATCAATCTTTCCATTCCAGGTATCATTTTTTTCTTTTCTGGCTGGCTGCATTTTAATCTTACAAGGTGGAAGATTCAGAGATGTTTACACAGACACAGAGTAGACAAATACAAACAGAAAGCACAGGTAATGATAACTATTCTTGGTCCCCTAGACTATACAGAGGCCAGGCTCTATTATAGTTTAGTAGTCCTGTGGGATAGGAGGTGGGACTGAATGCCAGTAAGCCTAAGGAAATTCACACTACTTACAGCCACATTCATCTCTTGAGCTCAGAAATAACTCCTCTAGAAATTCCCAAACAGAGCATCACCTGGAGGAAATTTAACAGCCACAAGGACCTTGGGCACTAGTTCCCAAGTGGTACAGTCAAGCCTTGCTAGGTGCTTGAAGGACCTCCCAGATAAGAGAAGGGAGAAAAGATAGACTTACCTTTGGATTAGAGGTGTCTGAATCAGATACTCTGCTCCATGTGGGGATAAAGAGGAGGTCAGAGGCATAGACTCTGTCCTCCCCACGATACCAAAAACTATTGTGGCTTCATAATATGTTGTGGCGGAACGATCTCAAAGAATTCAGTCTCTAATCCAAGTATAGCCATTTACTGAGATTGATGCCTCTCATGAAGTGGGCTAAGTGCCAAGAGAAACCAGCAACTTCAGAGAAAGCAAAATGGATTTTTATAGAGTAAAGATGCAGTTACAAAAAGGCAAGAGGGGTTTGTTAATGGATTAAGGTAATAGGGGAGGGGTCCCAGCCACAGTGAAACTATGCATGCAATTACCTACAATGTATACAGATAAACTCATTGGGGGGGGGATATATGTATGATAATGATATTACAATAAGTCTCTCCATGTCATAAGTTCACCTCACAGTTCAGGTGCCTACTTAGGGAAAGTCCCTTCTATTGTTTTGAGTTCCACATCATGCTTGGGTATCCTGATGGTGCTGCTTTCTGATGGACTGAGTTTTGTGGTCCTGTCTGAGACTAGACGGATGTGGTTGTGGTGAGTGTATAGACACACTTGCTATTTCTCTGGGAAATATGAGGAGTGGGTCTGGGGGCAGTGGCTAGCTAGAGGCAGTGGCTGGGATCCCATCACATGGACATGCCTGATGTTCCTGTGAGAAATATGAGTTCATGGACACACTGGTTGTAGTGAGCATGAAGAATATGAAGAAGTTAAAATGTAGAGTACGGGGCAGGGGATGCGGAGAGGAGTGACTAGGTAGGGGCATTGAGTCTGCTGTTTAGTGGGTCCCATAAAGAAGCTAGAATATTGGAGCTGGGGAAACTTTATTAGGATTCCATCACTATTTTAGCTGAAAACATAATAAATGACAGGGGAAAGACAGAAAGATAGGTTGGACCAAATTATGGAGAGCTTTAAATGGCAGGTGGAGGAGTCTGAATTTCATCTTACAGACAACATGATGATGAGGAAGAGAAGTAGGAGAAGGAGGACGAGGAAGGAAAAGGAGAAGGAGAAGTGGAACTAACATTTATATATCTCTTAGTATGTGCCAAGCACTGTGCCTAATCATTTAAATAGTCATTGAAGATTTTTTGAGTTAGAAAGTGACATTTGCCAAAGTGAGTCTGAGGAAAAGAAATACAATATTTTCTAAAGAAAGACTTTGGGGGTCAAGGTTTGAAGAATGAAAATGGTACAGAGTGGTGGGGAGGAAGAGAGAAGGTGGAATTTTAAAAGGCAAAATTCAGCAAAGGAATCCTAATTCCCCACTTATGCATAACATACCCAAGTGACTGGTTCTCTAAAATATCAGCTGAGACCTTTTCATCTAATGAGCCATTTTCTCTCTCACTGTGCTTCCTTTTCCTCTCTTTTCAAGTTGTCATTTAAGAAGTAAGTTATATGCCATTCTAAATCTTTATTTTTGGAAAGTAATATTAAAGTCGCAAGTATCAGTACTCATGCGAAGGAAAATCAGTTAACAAATTCATCTATCATTGTCTTGTTCATTGTCAGCTCTCATCTTTTATTTGCTTGGATCAACGTCTTATGCTTTCATTAGATTCGTTACTCCCTTCCAAAAAAAGGTACTGTACTTTACATTTCAATTCTCTTGTATTTCATATCATCTAGGAATGCAAACTTGCCCTGTGACATTCTCCCCATTCTGGCAAAGATATATAAGCACAGTTTAGCCATTGCATTTAGTATTACTGATAGAAAAGTGAGAGACCTCACTAAAAATCATGTGGCATTTCTTAGGATTTGTAAGGTGAAAGGGGGGTCAATGGGAATCTTACGGGTTTCTTTGATGGCATCATGAAATTCCTTGTCATTCTTTTTATGGAGTTCCTCTGTAGTATTCTAAGGTGTCCCTCCCTTCCCTGCAGAAAAATTCAACAGGTATGCCATCAGCTCTCAGAACTGTATCTTGTTTCATACCTCTGACTCAATCAGTGCCAAAATATTTGAAAAACTTTGTCTTGTTTATTTGCCCTGGGGCCTGGCTTCTTGATATCAGCTCTCTTCTTTTTCATTACTTCCTCCATGGGAATTGTCTAGCTTCTACCTTTCTTAAGGAACATTTGAAGGGAGTTTTTGATGTACCAGAGCAGACATGCCAGTAATCAGGGGTGAGTCACAGTTTCCCCAATGCTGTCAGGCACATACTGACAGATACTAATAGTAGCTGTCACTGAACTAAATTGGAAGCAACAGTGAAAGAAAACAGTGTTCTTACTGTTTCTAACTAAGATGTTTAGTCTGCTCTGTTGTCTCTTCAGTGAGCCCAATGGATACTGTACCTAAATGCATCTCTCAGAAAAGCAATACCATTTTTTCCAGAGTTTTGTGAGGGATAAGATCTTGAGTAGGATAATAATAGAAGTAGTAATAGAAACAACAAAAATTATTATTAAGCAATAATTATTGATAACAATTCTTATTATCATTTATAGCTAGTATTTGCATAGTGCTTACTATATGCTAAGAACTGTGCTAAGCACTTTATAAATATAATCTCATTTGATCTACATAGCAACCCTAGGACTTAGGAGGCAACATTTTCCCAGTTTTACTATTGAAGAAATTGAGTCAGACAGAAGTTATTTGACTTATCCAGGATCACACAACTAGTAGATGTCTGTGACTGGACTGGAATTCAAGTCTTCCTGACTCCAAGCCTAGTAATCTATCAACTTTCCTGCCTAGTTGCCTATGATGATAATGTATGGTATAAACAGGATGAAAAACAATGAGAAAAATTCAAGGTATTGAGACTGAAATGTATATAACTTTACTAATTAGGGAATGAATTGCCAAACCACAATAAATTGCTTAATTTTTAAGCCATTGAACTGAAAAATCTTTAAATTTTGATGATGCTGTGTTATAGTGACAGTCCTGCCTGGGGCCAAGGTCATGGATTAGATGAATTTTCTAAAGTTCTTTCAGCTTTAGATGATTGTTCCTTTATAATTCTCAGTTTTTATCTATATCTCCTTAGCTTTTCTTATGACTAAACTATCAGAAATACGTATAATATAACACTTGGGTCCATAGAAGCCAAATAGTCCTTGAAAAAGGATGTCTTCTATGATATCCCTTGCAATTAGTCAAACAACCTTTGTCTTGGAGACTTCAAGTGAGGGGAAATTGACTAGTTCTTAAAGCAGCATTTGCATTTTTTTTAGTTTTGCAAAGCTTTGTGCTTCCTTATGGGCCTCAAGTGTTCGTATTCTTGTTTTTTGTGTCATTAAGTCAACCATCAGTTATTTCTTGAAAACCAAGGAAATCAAGTTTCTAATTTTTCTAGTATCTATGTGTTTTTTTCCTATTCTATTTCTTCTAATTCTTCTGGTGTTTATGGTATATGAAAGAGATACTGTGTTTCTTTGACTATAAAGGCTATACCCCTAAAATGAAATATTTTAAAGGAAATCTGCATTTTGTGTAAGTGCCCATATACTGAAAAAAACGATTATTTTATTGATTGATAGGCAATAGATTTGAAGAAAGAGGTAGCCTATAATGGAATTACTATGATATATTAACAGCTAGAAAAATTTGCAAAACATTTTACATATTTTATCTCATTTGATTCTCAAAATAACTGGGACATCCATGCTATCATCATTATTATCTCTATATTACATATGAGAAAACTGAGTTTAGAAATTATTAAATGGCTTGCCCTGGGCCACACAGCTAGTTAGTATCTGAGGTAGGATTTTAACCCGGGTCTTTTGGTCTTAAAATTCAGTACACTATTCACTAAGTCACCTACTTGCATATTTATGTATAAACACATGTATGTATACCTACATTTATATATAGGTATGGAAGTGATAAATACCTCTTCTATCTTGCAAGGTTATCATGAGAATCAGATGAGGTAACACATCAAAGCACTTTATAAATTATGAAATGCAAATGGAAGATATTATTAAGAAATAACCCTAATCTACCTTCATTTGTAGATATGAGTTTTATTAAAAATTACTTTTAGTGCAACCTTGAATTTTATGAACAACATATACAGGAATATCATTTGACCTGGAAATCAGTAGTCCCAGCTATACCACTTACCAGCTGAGAAACCTCAGGAAATTGATTTTATTTTCTTGGCTTTAATTTCCTTGTCCAGGAAATGGTGGTGTTGTACTAGATTAGATATTTTTCACCCTTTTGCATCATGGGCAGACTTGGCAGTATGGTGAAGCTTAGGGACCCCTTCTCAGAATAAAGTAAATGCACAAAATACATAAGAATATCATTACTAGGTTTATAACCCCAAAGAGATCAAAGAAAGAGGAAAAGGATACTTAGGCATAAAAATATTATATAAGATTTTTGTGGTAGCAAACAACTGGATATTAAGGGATGTCCATCATTTAGAGAATTGCTGAGCAATTATGACATATGAATAAAATGGAATGCTATCATACTACAAGAAATGATGAAATGGAGAGTTTCAGAGAAACCTGGGATGACTTGCATTAACTGATGAGCAGAACCAGAAAAAAAACCATACAATAGCAGACAAACAAGTTTGGAGAGACCAAACACTTTGAAAGACTGAAGAACTCTGATCAATGACCAACCACAATTCCAGAGGACCCATGATGAAATACACTATATACCTCCTATATGAGGGAGGTGATAGAGTTATTGTGTAAATTGAGACATATATGTGTTTGTATTTTTTTAACATGGTCAATGTGAGAATTCATTTTGCTTGTCTATGCATATTTTTATAAGGGTTTTTTTTCTTTTTATGGAGGAAGAGAAATGAAAGGAGAGGAAATAAATTTTTTTTCCACTGGAAAAAATAAATTTAAATTTAAAAACTTTTAAAAATACATACTATTACAAGGTTGCTAAGAGGGGAAAATATTTATTTTTTCCCACTAACATTCATAGATAATTCTAAAACCCATTCTTGGACTCTGGATAAGAACTCCTGCACCGGAAAATCTTTAGGTTCCCATCTAGCTATAACAACTTATTAGTATATCCAAATTAGAGTATAATGTATTAGAAAATCCATAAAATATTGAAAGAGTTCCAGAGCAGTAAGTAGAAGATTTTAGTGGAAGCAAAGGAGAGATTTTAGGAAAGAATAAGAGAAGGTGGGGTGGCAGGGAAATCTTAGTGTCTCTTCCTGTACTAAATCTATCATGTTCATTTGTACATATATTCCATTCAGAAAAAGGCAAAGAGGTGGATTGGCACAACTAGGGTTTATGGGGAGCCACTGAGACAGATGTGTCATGATTCATGAACCACCTGTGGTTTATCCATGACTTGTTTTTCTTAAGTGAATGGAGCTAACCCAGGGATCCTGCAATGATTTTAAACTTGGGTATTTATATTCTTTCCCCCATGCTTCCCTATAATTTGTCTTTAATTTCCATGCCGTGATAGAACCTTAAAATTCAGAGACAGTTTAAATGATCTGCAAGAGCAATTCTCAGACGTTTCTGTCATCTTTGCTTTTATTCTTAGATTCAGTTCTAGGGAAAAGTTCAGGCATAACTCGCACTTACTAAAGCTGAAGCCATTTACACATTCTTATCTTTAATCACAAAAGGTACAGAAGTAAAGTGAATTCTGTAAGATTAAAGCCAAGTAAGTAAAATAGGATTATTAAAAATACATTTTGCCAATTTTTGTCAAAAAGGAGTTATTTTCTCATCCTAAAATAGATTTTTAACTGAAATTATCCTGGTAATTGATCCTCAGTAATATGTGGTAATGGAATAAATGGACTTACCCTTCCAAAGAAAATCTCCAAATTTCTGTTCAACCAATGAATGATACCAAATTTTATCTAAATGTCATCGATCCATTCCCAACAAGTAGCTTTTTTGGCCGATTTGAGTCTGATTGCTTTTATTTCTCCTTCTACCCTCTGATATTCATCCCACTACTACTGGTCAGGGAAATGGCACACATCCCTTCCCTCCTTCTTTCTTTCTTTCTTTCTTACTTTTTTCCTGCCTTTCCTTCCTGTCCTCTGTCCCTTTCCTTTCTCCCTCCCTACGTTTCTCCCTCTCTCTTGTTTCATTTCTTCTTCCCATTCTTCCTTCTTCCCCTCTTCCCTCCTTTCTACTTTTCTTCCTCCTTTCCTCCTTTTTTCCTTCCTTCTTCCTGATCTCCTTTGTTCTCTCTTTTTGTCCTTCCTTCCTCTCAATCCTTCCCCCCTTTCTTCTTTTCTTACTCTCTATCTCCTTTTCCTTCTATCTTTCTTTTGTCCTTCTTTCCTCCCTCTCTTCCATAATTACTAATAAATACAAGATGGTTTGGAAGAGGAGGCATTCACAGCTGGTAGGGATTAGGAATGACTGTGGGAAAAGTGGTACTTGAGCTGAGTTCTATAGAAAGTAAGAGATTCTTTGAGGTGGGGAGGAAGGAATGCATTCCATCCTTGTGGACAGTCAGTGAGAAGGTATGCAGATATGAGATGGACTGTCTTGTTTAAGAAACTGTAAACAGTTAGCTCTCCTGGCCAATGTAGAGTGAATGGAGGCAAGCTATGTATAATGAGGCTTTAAAAGTTCACTGGGGCCAGTTTGTGAAGGGTTTAAAGACCATAGAAAGGTCCACAAACTAAATAAGAGCTTCTGTTTTGGAATCTTCTTAGTTTGATTTAATATTGAGCCAAGAATTGCATCTTAAGGGAATCATATTTGATTTCTTGTCAATTCATTCATCATTCAATGTCAACCTCACTGACCATTTCATGTGATCTGTTGACTCTTCTTTGGTTTTTGACTTTCCATCTTCTACTTTCATGACTCTATCTATCCAACTTCTCTTCTACTTTTTATTTAAAAGTATTAGATTTCTTCTCTGATTTTCTCATGTCCCTAGTTTTTAGGGCTCTTTCTCTCTCTTCCTTGAAATTTTATTATTTGTGTTTGTCTGAATATATACTGTGTTTCCCTGCTCACCCCTCATTTCTCTTGCCCAAGAGAATGTCAGGTGCTTGAAGACAGAGACAATTTTTCATTCCAACTTGTATGTCATCAACACCTACCTTGTACATCACTATGTACATAATAAGCTCTTAATGTATGTTTGTCCTTCATTGCCAAAGAAGACCATGCCATCAGAGAAAGGATGACATGACTTGCAATTGACTTTGTTTTGAGTGAGGGAGGGCTGTGCAGGTCACCAGCCTCACTTCTCCTCCAGAGCCATCTGAATCCAGTGACCAGATATTCATCAGGATGACTGGAGATGGCCTAGAATGAGGAAATTGGGGTTAAGTGACTTGCCCAAGCTCTTAATAAAGGCTTATTGAATTGAATTGAGTTTTGGAGGGGTGGGCAATTTTGCTTTATCTAGTTTCTGGAAAATACACAACTTGTTATACCCATTCAACTGAATTCTCTTATGAAACTACAATGAAAACACATTGTTGTGATCCAATATACAAGCTTAGTAGCAAAATGATCAGAAACCTGGAAGAAATCATTAATGATAAATATAGATGCATGTATATATATATATATATATAATATTTTTTTAGAGTTGCTAGATTGCTTGTTAAGGAATTAAATTTAAATACAGAAAGACAAATTAACTTGATGCTCACATTCCCACATTCAAGGTGTTTTTCAAAAAAAAACGTTGTGTGGCAGTTTTTATATTCATTTTACAGATGGAGAAGTTTATAGACAGAGGCAAATAACCTGTGCACATTGTGAGTCATAGAACCAGCCAGGAAGGGAACTCCCAAACTGCCTTTCCCAAAATAGTACTTTGTCCATCCAAACACAATGTCTCCACAGGGGAAGAAGAAATGAGAGTACCTTTGGCAAAAACTAGCAGGTGAAAATTGATAGGATTCAGAATCCAGTGGCAGGGTTAGAAGGAAATCAATCTGAATGTCAGATTATGGGTAACTTTTGAGAAAAAAAAAGAAGATAAGTCCCTATCATGAAAATAAGATTTGAAGATTCATGTTTGTTTGAAAACCAGTTTGAATTTAACTGCTCAGATGATTTGGATATTTTTTAATTTGACCCTTCAACAGAAATTTATTTCATACCTTCCAGTGGGCAACAGTGAGGCAGTAAGGTTGAGTTCATGAAGGGCTGCCATCAGAGCTAGGAAGATATAGGTTTAAGTCTCAGTTCTGGCACATATTGACAGTGGGATCCTGGACACATCCTTTAATATCTTAGCACTCTAGGCAATTTTCTAAGACTGTTAATTGCGGAGAAAATGTTGATCAGCATTGGTAGAGGCAGATTTTTCACCTGGGATGAAATTTGCTGATGAAATCACCGGTCCATTCTTATCCCTATAAAATTCATGTGCTAAGCAATGAAGCAGACACAAAACAGTTTAGATGTAATAATATCTGTCCTAAGGAGTTTATAATGTAGCAAGATGACAAAATTGGTATGTGTCTGAGGTCTTAGTTTTTGGGCACTAGATACGGTGCTAAGTCATCAAACCTCTTTTAACCTCAGATTTTGCTTCTCTAAAATGAAGAGATTGGACTAGATGGTTACTAAGATCTCCAAATCCAAAATCTATGCTATTGTTGAAATTTTGGAATTTTGCACAAAAAAACTACTCGGTCAAGTCACTGATATTTTCTTATATTGTATACTTGGTGATGAGTTGGTCATGGCTCTTGTCACAGAAACATTGTTACTTCAGTCATGGGCAGATCTGTTCCATTTTTTATCTCCCTCCCTCTCACTTCATCTATGCATGCCCTTGAGATAACTCAACTGCATTTCACGACAAACCTACTGTAAATTTATTTTTCCTTATTTACTAACCTTTTACTATTTTTTTCAAGGTAAAGGTGCTCATAATCTTTTGTCACACTCCTTCATGAATTTGTGCTAAATTAGTGAGTTTTTATACTATTTTGTTCTTAAAGATTCCTTAAATAAAAAAAATTTCAAAGTATTTATTTGCAAGAATTAAGCATAGCCACCATTGGGGTAAAAAGGGGATTTATAAACAAAAAAAAATGGCACAGTTAAATATAGCAGGAAGTGATAGACCGTACTTAGTCCAGAAGAACAGAATTAGAAATTGGACTTATGATTTCAATGACAAAGGGATCTCTCATCTGTAACTTGGTTTTAGAGTTGCCTAAAACATGGAGGGTTTAAATGACGTGCCTAGGGTCACATAGCTAGTGTGTTTCAGATGCAAGACTTGAAAGCATCTTGAAACCAGGTATTGATAGTTGCTAGACCAACTTTCCATCCATTACAACATGCCACCTGTATCCCAGAAGAATGCTAACTATATAAATATAAGCAGACAAGTTGAACACTTACTATGTGTTTCATGCTATTAAAACCAAAATTTACAACATATCCTAGGGAGATTAGTCATAAGCATCCTTTTCCCACATCTTTTGAAAACTTTAATTACTTTTAAAGAGGGCAGAGGAGTTGATTCTATTTGGTCCATGTTGAATACCAAAAGGAGGGAGATGAATTTTGAGTTTTAAATGAGAGGAGCATATGGGTTAGTGTTATTCTCTTTAAATGTCTCTATTATCTTTATTGGAATTAGGAGGAAACACAGGTTTAACTACCCTTGAATTTACAATGCTCAAACTTTTTGTCTCTGAGTTTCATATTTCTCCTAGAATGCTTCAGCCCTATAGTGTTTCATATAATCCTAGTCGTTAATGACTCATAAGGATGTGTGTCACCTTCTAGTCTCTTCTGTGGTGTCTGTATTTTCTTTGGAGATTATCTACTCCCATCCAAAAAAGGTCCATTCCTGTGTGATTATTAAGGTCATTTCCCAAAGGTCTGTGGCTCTAGTGAAGATGGACATAAATTCTATGACAGAACTTCAGGGAAATTGCTTGGGTGGTGATCAACCTTTATGTCTGTTTAGAGTTCTTTGTACAGAAGGGTAACTGAGGCACAAATAGTTAGAGGACGTCAGAGCAAGCCATAGTAATCAACTGCAGATGAAAAAGACCTGGGCATGAAATTGTCAGAATACTTCTCTCCTGTTGTTTGCTATTGTTAGTTTCTTATATACCATCCCTTTCCTGATCTCATTACCTGGATCTTCTTTAATTAAAGACATCTACACAGGTTACTTTCTTAATTTCAGTAGAATCTTATTGGGGGATCCATGAGGGATCTTTTTCTGCAACTGTTCTTCCTCAATCTAGCCATAGTCCTTTCTCTACCGTCTACAACAACATTAACCAAATCACCTTGAATTATGTTTTGTGAGGTATTAAGACATCTTATATAGTTTTAAAAATTCCACAATAAAGTATTAAATCCTGCAGACCTTTCCTTGGAGGTGGAGTAGGGGAGGCAGTATAGCATAGTGAACACGTTGAACTTTGTGCCAAGAATAAGTGGGTCAAAATCTTGCTTACTAGTTTCATGAGCAATTGATTTAATTTATCTGCCCTTCACTTTCCAGATTTATAAAATGAAGTGGTTGGATTAGGTAGCCTTTAGGCCCCTTCCAGTACTAAATCTATGATCCTGTATGAACAGAAAAAAATTAAAATAAATACTTTGTAAAGTGAATATAATCTGTTAAAAAAAAAACCAACAGTGATTAGGTCCCATTTGCTCATTTGGGTACTTTATGTACAACTTAGAATCTAGAGATTTCCAAAAATGAATTTGTGCATTTTCAAAAATGAAATTATAAATTATCAAAAATGAATGTCATTAAATCTGATTATACAGACACTTAATTGTACATTGTACTTACGGACAGCTAAATGCCAGAAATATTGATCACAGAATGAACATACGAGAAGTTCAGATATAAAGGAAGCATGTTGTAGTTTATGGAACAAAAGTATTTTTCATCAAGTTTTTTTTAATAGTAATTTGTATGGATTGATTTAGAGAAAAACCAAAACAATTCAAAAGCATTCAAAGCAAATGAGTTTTTCATGTAGTGTGCTGGTATGTTGATGCTTAAAAGAATATGAATCAGGATGAATCACCTCTAGAAGAAGTGAGTGGTGACTCACAATTTGCCAAGCAAAGGACCACAGGGAAAAAAAGCTATCTATGTAACATCCCAGAAAAGACTGAGTAATTAATGTTTTTAAAGATCTTCACCTTCAGAGAAAAATATGCAAAAGTGTTTTGAACACTAACCTTTTAAGCAAAATCTTACACTTTGAAAGTCGTAAATGTAGAAATTAATAGAAATAAGAAATTTTAGACTCCAACACACAGCTGCTTCTTCTTGTTTGTCCTTCATTCCCAAAGAGGATATTGACATCGGGCAAGTGATGCCATAACATGCAAGTGAATTGGATCTAAGGGAGGAAGGGCTGTGCAAAGTCACCAGCCTTACTTTCTCCTCTGGAGCTATGGTTTAAGTGGCCAGATATAGATCAGGACAACTGATGATGGCCCTGGATGCAGCCAGAGACCTTGGTCTTTTTAAATAAGGTCCCTAACAGGCTTAGTTTGAATGAGGCAACTCCCATTCATTGATTGTGGCTAAGTAAGAAATGAGGTAAAAAAATGACCTCGACCTAGTAAAAAAAAAAAAATCAGTCTGAGAAGGGAAGATTCTCAGGTTTTCTGGCCCAAATAAAAATAGTTGCTTTTTGTATTCACTCTAAGCCAATCAAGGCTCAATCTAGGACCAAGTGGAGCTTGGCCTGGGACTTATTTATTGGACTGAAGGAATTTAAAGGCCAAACGTAGAAGTTTGTATTTGACCCTGGCATCAATAGGCAACTACAATAGTTTCTTGAGTAGGGAAGTGACATAGTAAGAAGTGTTTAGGAATATCAGTTTGGCAATTTAAATAGAAGGTAGATTGGAGAATAGAGACCCTATAGATCAGAAGTTGAACACAGTTCTTCCAGGCTCCAAATCCAGTATTCTATCCATTAGGCCATGTTATGTGTATGAATGCATTCTTCTCTCGTCATAGATAGGATTGTAGAATTGAAAGAGACCTTAGAAACTATAAAGTCCAACTCTTTTGTTTTACAGTTGAGTAAAATATGGCTTTGGGAGACAAACTGACTTGCCCAAGTTTCCATAGGTAGTAAATGGCAGAGCCCACTTCTTGGGTAAGCTTCAAAAGAATTTGAACCCACCTCTTCTGACTCTAAATCTGGTCTTTGGGTTTAAGACTCTACTCTTCTCAATGGTAAATAGAATAAAAAGCTGGGTTCCAGAATTAAGCTCAATGTCCTGGCCATCATATTTCTCATTCTTTTCTGACTTATTTCACTTCCAAGGATTGATGATGTTGGCAGATTTACCATGCCTACAAATGCAGTCTATTTTAAAGACATTGCCCAGCATTTTAACATTTTCCTGAAAGAAGCAAACAATATACAGGACATCTTCCATGATTTGATTCAGGAGAAAGCTTTGCACTCTTTCTGAGAAAATATGTCAAGATAACCCTCTTAGCAGTTTTGAATATAGTATTCATCTACTCATTTTGTTTCAGAGTTAACCATACATACTTAGTGATAGTAAGTAAGGTATTTTGAATGGCTATTACTCTGGAGGATATTTTGCATCCTCTGGGGACATTTGAACTCAGTGGCTTGGTCATTTTAAACAATAAGTAGAAAAGATGATGGGCAGCAAGGTGGCACAGTGGATAAGGCATAAGTCCTAGAGTCAGACTCCTATTCCTGCATTTAAATTTGGCCTCAGACTGTGTGAACCTGTTACTTCACCCTTCTTGCCTCAGTTTCCTCAATTGTCAAATGAGCTGGAGAAGGAAATGGTAAACCACTCCAGTATCTCTGCCAAGAAAATCCCAAATGGGGTCATAAAGAGTTGGACATGACTAAAAAATCACTGAACAACAGGAAAAGGTGATCCTTTCTCATACTTCCTTGATGAATCTATGACTCTGATTTTTCCATTTCCATTAAAAAAAAACAAGTGTCTCATGCCCCTAAAACTCTCCTTTTCTTTTTCTCATCTGATCCGCCATTGTACAAATAAGATCTGATTGGCCTATCTGTGAATGGTACAGACTCAGAGTAAGTATAACTCAGTGTCCCTTCAAAAACCATGCATGTTTTGCTCCTTGAGTTTCCTTTCATTTTCTAAATTTTGCTAGGAAGATAGCTTGAAAGAATGAAATGACTACCAATGATTTTTGAAGCAGAGTTCAGGATCCAGGTCCATCATTCACCCACTGTATGGTCTTGGGCTAGTTATTTTATACTCTTATCAGCCTTAGTTTCTTAGAGAACTATGAAAAAAGAATCAAAAGCTCCAAAAACTGCTTAAAAAATTGAATTGGCCAAATAGAAAAGGAAATACAGAAATTCAATTAAGAAAACAACTCCCTAAAGCATATAATTGGTCAAATGGAAAAGAAAGTACAAAAGCTAATTGAGGGATACAAGACCTTAAAAAGTTAGAATTGGGCAAGTGGAAGCTAATGACTCTATAAGATATCATGAATCAACCAAATTCAAAAGAAGGAAAAATGGAAGAAAATATAAAATACCTCATAAGAAAAACAACTGATCTGAAAAAATAGTTCCAGGAGAGACAATATCAGAATCATTGGACTACCTGAAAGCCATATTCAAAAGGAAGACCTGGACAGCATTTTTCAAGAAATTATCAAGGAAAACTGCCTTGATGTCTTGGAACCAAATGACAATATAGGCATTGAAATAATCCACTGATCACTTCAGGAAAGAAATCCCAAAATAAAAACACCAATGAATGTTATAACCAAATTTCAGAATTATAAGGTCAAGGAAAAAATTACTAAATTAGAAAGAAAGAATTCAAATATCAGGGAGTTACAGTCAGAATCACATGGGACTCAGCAGCTGCAACATTAAAGGATCAGAGGTCATGAAACATGATATTAAGGAAGGCAAAGGAGCCAAGACTATAACCAAGGATCATTTACCTGGCAAAATTAAACATAATACATCAAGGGAAAAAATGTTCATTCAACAAAGTGGAAGAATTTTAAGCTTTCATAAAGAGAAGATAAGAAATGAAAACAAAAGTTTGTCCTCTGCTATCAAGACCCAAGAAAAACATAAACAGGTAAAAAGGGAAAAGAAAACCTAAGGGATTCAATAGGGCTAAACTGTTTCTATCTCTATATGGGAAGATGATACTTGTAACTTTTTTTTGATACTTGTAACTCTTAAAAAGTGTACCACTAAGTACAGATAGAAGAAATATACTTAGAGGGTATGGGTATAAGGTGAATTTGAGGGAGTGACATAAAAATATTAAGAGATGAAAAAGAGGAGTACAATGGATGGAGAAGGAAGGGAGAGGTAGAATAGGGTAAATTATCTCACATGAAGAGGAAAGATCTGTTATAGTAGAAGGGAAGGTGGGGTGACAGGCATTACTTGAAATTTTCATCAGTTTTGGCTCAAAGAAGGAATAATATACACAATCAGTTGAATATAGAAATATATCTTGCCTGATAAGGAAGTAAGATGGGAGGGAGTTAAGAAAGGGGGAGGGAGGAAGGGACTGACAGAAGGGAGAGATCAGAGGAGGTGATGGAAGCAAAACACTGAAGAGGAGGGAAAGGCTGAGAGAGGACAAACAGGAGGAAGAACAGGGTGGAGGGAAAATGCACAGATCCTAACCATAATTGTGAATGTGAATGGGATGAACTCTCCCATAAAATGGAAGCAGAGAGCAGAGTGGATAAAAAACTAGAATCCTATAATATATTTCTCACAAGAAAAACACTTGAAGCTGAGAGACACACACAAAGTAAAGGTAAGGGGCTGGAGCACAATCTATTATGCTTCAGCTGAAGTAAAAAAAAAGCAAGGGTAGTAATCCTGATCTTAGACAAAGTAAAAGCAAAATTAGATCTAATTAAAACTGATGAGAAATTACACCTTGCTAAAAGGTACCACAGACAATGAAGCAATCAAATTAGAAGAGAAAAAAATAGTCCATCCATCAGATCTATGGGGAAGGAGAGAACATATGACTAAATAAGAGATAAATTATATTAAAAAAAGTACACTAGATAATTTTGTTAAATTGAAATTGTTAAATTGAAAAACTTTTTGTACAAGCAAAACCAATGCAACCAATATTAGAAGCAAATTAGAAAGCTAGGGAACAATCTTTACAGGAAGCATCTCTGAAAAAGGACTCATTTCTCAAATAAATAGAGAACTGAGTGAAATTAATGAGAATGCAAGCCATTACCAAATGATAAATGGTCAAGTGATATGAACGGACAGTTTTCAGATGAAATCAAAGCTATCCATAGACATATGAAGAGGTGTTCTAAATCATTTTTAATTAGATAAATACAAATTAAAAGAACTCTAAAATACCACCTCACATCAATCAGGATTTGCTAATATGGTAAAAAAGGAAAATTATAAATTTTGGAGAGGATGTGAGAAAATTGGGACACTAGAACTGATCAAACCATTCTAAAGAGCAATTTGAAATTATGACCAGAGGGCAACCAAACTCTCCAGTAATACCATGACTAGGTCTGTATCCCAAAGAGATCATGAAAAAAGGGAAAAGAACCTACATGTGCAAAAATATTTATAGTTGAGCCTATTCATGATGGCAAAATATTGGAAACTGAGGGGATGCTCATCAACTGGGGAATGGGTGAACAAGCTGTGATATATGAATGTAATGGAATACTATTGGGCAATAAGAATGATGAAGAGGCAAATTTCAGAAAAACCTGGAAAGACTTGTACAAACTGATGCAAAGTGAAATGAGTAGAGTCAGGAAAACACCACACACAGTATCAACAACATCATATGATGATCAGCGACGAATGACTCAACTCTTCTCAGGGACACAGTGTCCAAGCCAAGTGCAAAGGTCTCACAAAGGAAAATGTTATCCATATCCAGATAAAGAACTGATGGATTCTGAATACAGATCATAGCATATTTTTTTAAACTTGTTTTCTTTTCTCTTGTGAGTTTTTTCATTTGATCTGTTTCTTCTTCCACAACTGTGATGAATATGGAAATATGTTTTACATGATAGCATATGTATAAACTATATCAAACTGCCTACCGTTTTCAGAAGAGGGGAGGGGAAGGAGGAAGAAAAATTTGGAACTCAAAATCTTGTAAAAAGGAATGCTAAAATTTTTCTTCATATGTAATTGAGATGAAAAATAAAATACTATTAAAAATAAAGAATTCTTTACATTTTCTTGGTCAGAAACAGGTTGGGCCAGATGACCTTTGAGATCCCTTTCAGCTCTTAGTTTCCATGATTTTGTGAATTAGGAGACACTTTATGGATCATCTAGTTTAACCTGATCATTTTACATAAGAAAAAATTGAGCCAAAATGACTTGCCAAAGATCTCTCAACTAGGTGGGGCAGAGCCAAATCTGAATATCTCAATCTGTTTAAGAAATACTTTTTAGGGGAGGCCATTGTTATTCAGTCATTTTTCAGTCATGTTTGACTCTTCACGACCCTATTTGAGGGTCTAGGCAATCAATAAAATAAGAAGTCAAACCATGTTTCATAATGATTTTTATTTCCTATTTATGAATGCTCACACTGAAAATTTAACAATCAGTTCTAGTAAGTCAAGGCAAGTTTGTCCCAGCACATCTCTGAGATCACAACACCAGAAAAGTTAGGAATCCTTGATCTCAAAGTTAAACTAATTCAGTTTATGACCATATGTTCTTATTTTTGTTATTATTAGTTTCCTTTTATTTAGACCTAAAGTATAATAGGTATTATATTCATGCCAAGCAAATATGTCCAATTTGTGTCCTGGAGTATTTATCGATCTAATGTGAGATTTTTTTTACAGATACAATAAAACTGATTATCAATTCACCTTAACAAACATGTATTAAGCATATGCTCAGTGCATGGCTCTGTATCAGATTCTGTGGAGGGTGCAAATAAGGCAATCTGCCTTGAAGGTACTTACAGGCTGGTAAAGTAGATACGATGGGCACAAAAACCATTCTGTAAGAGATTAGAATATGATAGATGTATTCGTAGTCCAAAGTGCTATGAAGATCCAAAGGGAGAGGGAGAGAGGGGGGAGGAGAAGAGAGAGAAAGAGAGAGAATTAGTACAATGTAAATTCTTTATTCTTCATTTCTAACTCTCTTCCCCTTATTTAACACAAAGCCTTATACACACAGTAGTTGTTTAATAAATCATAGTCTATGGTTTGTTGAAGGCTGGTCCCTGTCTCCAAAGAGTTGACATTTTACTTGTACATGAAGAGGAAGAAGAAATCATAATTGAGGGAACAAGGAATAGTAAATAATGCAATTTGCATACACATCTGTGAAGTGCTTACTGTATTGGATGCTGTAGTCAATACAAACAAGATAGAATCCTTACAAACTGATATAGAAAATAAAACAGTTATATACATTACTGTAATACAAATTAAAATATAATGAATGCATAGGAGTGAAACAACGGATATGAAGATGTAAGGAGGAAAAAGCTAAGGGGATCATGATAAACTTTTTAGAGAAAATAATGTGAGCAAAATCTTGGAAGGATAGGAAGATAATCAACAGACAGAGAAGGAGTACAGCCCTCCAGGAAAGAGTGAAGATGTACATTTCATTTAAGGAATAGAGGACTGTATGTATAAAGACATGGAATGTACAAAGCATAGTGTGAGAGAGAGGAGTGTAAGTAGTGCCATTGACCTTGAGGGAAATGTAGTCATGTGAATTAAAACTGGAATGGCAACATGGAGTCAAATGAAGAAGAATCAAGTTCCAAGCTAAGAAATTTATATTTTATCCTAAAAGCAATGAGGAATTTGTTAAGGTTTTGAAGTATAGTGACAGGATCCTGAGTGGGCATTAAGAAGATTATTCTAGTGACTGTGTGTAGTTTTGGAGTGGGGAGGCACTGGAGGGGTGGGAAGGGGAGGTGACAGGTTGGAAAGATAATTCAGTAGTGTAAGTTAAATGATAGAGACATATCCTTTCAAAATTCCAGCCTACATTCACCGGAGTGCTTGAGATCATTACTCTGGGAAGAGATCTGAGGACGAAACTGTCCTCCATTCCCAGTCAGTAATTCAGATTCTTTAAGATAGTCAACTGCCTGAATGAGGTGGTGGGGAGGGGATGGAGAGAGGTGGAGGTGGGGGGGGAGGGGGCAGAGAGAAAAGGAGAGAGAGACACACAGAAGCAGTGAGGAAAGGAGAAAAGGGGAGGAGGGGGGAGAAGGAGAGAGAGTTAGGGAGGGAGGGGAAAGGGAGAGGTATTTAATGTAAGTATAATTGATTTTTAGGAAACTTTTAGACTATTACACATACTCAGATCAATCAAAACCAACTTTTATTAACTGAGAACATAATTCTTAATATTCATTTGAGAAACACAAGCCACATAATTCTTCCTGAAATAAAATATAATCAGATTATTAATCAATAAAGCCCTGTCCTCCCACCCACACCCACCCCCAGCATGAGAAGAGCTGAGAGATACTTCTGTGGCTTCCAGCTGTTGCTCCTAAACCTACCAGACACATAGACTATTCAAAAGAAAGTGAGAGCATGTTCCTGAGGGTAAGACCTCTGCACCTTTCCATCCTTCGTATTACTTCCAGTCTAGGGAGACTCTTTGCAATTACCATTTTTTTTTTTTTGCTAGACCATCTATAGTTAACTCGTGAGCATCTTGGGAATTTGTGAAATTGGCAAAATCTCAGTCTCAGAATTGAAAGTGACCTCATTATCTTTCCAGTTTAACCCATAACTGAACAAGGTTTTCCTGCAAGACACCCAACCAATGGTTATTCAACCTTTGCTTGAAGCAAATAAGAGGAGAGTTGTAACTATGCCCTGCACTTCAGTTTGGTCAAGTGATAATAGTATGTGTGTGTACTTTTTTTTTCCTGACATCAATCCCAAATCTGCTTTGTTGTACCTTCTACCCACGGGTTCTATTCTCCAGAGCAAGGATTCTTAACCATTTTTGTACCATGAACCCCTTTGGCAATCTGTTGAAGTCCCCCACAGCTGAGTATTGCAGATGGAATTAAAACTCAGGTACTCTTTCTACTGTGGGCCAAGGGCTGGGCCTGAAGTCAAGAAAACTTGAGTTCAAATCTGGCCTCTCAGATACATACTAGTTGTGTGATCCTGAGCAAGTCACTTAACTACTGTTTGCCTCAGTTTCCTCATCTGTAAAATGGGAATGGTAAAAGCACCTACCTTCCCCAGGGTAGTTTTGAGGATCAAATGAGATAATTGTCAAGAACTTAACATAATCCGTAGCTCATGGTAAGTGCTTTATTAAATGCTTGTTTCCTTTTTTTTCCTTCACTTCAAAATATATCCATGTTGGAAATTTGAAAGAAGGGAAGACTTTGGCTTTTTGTCTGGAAAGTAAAAAGTTTGTACCAGGCAAGATATATTACAGCAGAAGGAAAGGAAGATATATTTGGAGTTTTGGTGTATTTCGTTTTATAACAGCTCTGGGCCAAGCACTGAAGTTTAAAGTACAATGTGGGAAAGAACATAAGGTTTGGCAATTTAAAAAAAAATCTCATTCTTTTTCATGCTCAGTTTGAGGTGTTGATGAGATAGGAAAGGTGTGAGTCTGGTGGGAAGGGGAGAGAAAAAAAAAGGAAAGTTGACCCCAAGTCACTACATAGCCCCAAACAAAGTTGTGCCAATAGTGACAGTTCCCTCTAAAAGGATGTACTCAAAGTACCAATAAGTATTACTGAGCCAAGCACGCTGAAGCCCACAGCACATTCTGCTCCTGGCATGACACAGAACTGAGCTGAGCAAGTAATTTCACAGACAAAGAAAAAGAGCCTATTTACAATGGGCAAGCTTGCACTTCACAATTGACACCATGCTGCTACTGAAGTGTGTCTATACATGGTCATCTTTATTAATAAGCCACTTCTAATAACTCTTGTGTCCAGGAAGAACGTTTGGATAAGCACCATAAAAATGGCAGATTTCAGCCCTTCATAGACAGGAGCTCAGCCTCTTAGCTGAAGTTTAAGCAACTTGTGGAGCTATTTAACTAGATAGAGATTTGTTGGCATCTTAACAGTCTGGAGGAGGGGAGAATCTTTGATTCTGAACTGCCCCCAAGTGATAGGTCAATACAGCCTCTTTTCCAGGATTTAGTAGAGGGTAAATGTAGATACAAGTTTAGCACCGGAATTAAAATGAAAGGCACTCTCTGGTTGCTTTCAAATCCTTCTAAAAATAGCCATAAGTCTTGGCCAAAGCTAACATAGACAGGATTCCCATGGAAACCCTTTGGGCAAGGAGAAGAGGGTGTTCTGTTTTTTCACCAGCTATTAACCAATGTGTCCTGCTCATTCCCTCCTGCAACACATAACTCCTTTCTCATAATATGGAGCTGTATTTGTTATGAAAGTTACTGAACCCTGAAGGCACCCAATTATCATTCTTCATATCTGCAGGGGAAAATGCACAGTGCACTGCTTATTCTCATTTTAAAAATTAAAACCAAAAAAAAACTTTGCCAAAAAAAAAGATGTAGGGAGAAGATTGATATGTGTCAATGTTTGGCTCCCTTTGCCCATGCTTTCACTTTTCTTACTGGTGTGTGTGTGTGTGTGTCCGTCCTTTAGTTCAGAGACTGAGTTCCCTTTTCGTAGTTTAAGGTGACTTCCTTCATTTTTTTCACTTGTGAAATTCCTCATCCTTTTAATTTGCTCATTTGCTTGGCTCTCTGAAACACTGTCTTCCATTAACATCAATTTTCTTTATAACTGTTTCATCCTACAGTATGAAAAATTACTGAGGGACAAAAAGAGAATCCAAACTTGCTAGCTAAACCCCTTATAAATGTTACCTCTTCCATGTGAGATGGTTGATAATAGCAGAAATAGTAGAATTAGTGTTGATGGCCACAGTGAGCAAAATCTAGTTATGTCTTTGTTCTTGAGATTTATGGAATCAAGGCTATGTTATCTGCTAGCTATCACTGCTGATTTGTAGTTGCAGATATCAATATATGAAGAACTTTATAGTTTTCCGAATATATCACTAAAATGTTAAAAGTGGAGTAATTTTTGCAATAACTTTTTTCTATTCTTTAAAGGCAAAAAGAACATTATTAAAAATGTGACAACCTTATTTTTATATATTTTTATATTACCTCTTTCATTTTTCTCCCTTTTGTTTTAACTTTATTGGGAATATATTTCAGTCTATCACCTTACTAAGAGACTTAATGACTAAACCTAAATAAAAATGTTAATGATAACTTATTAATCATTCTATTGTACACATACTACATATGTCTCTATGTAAATGTATGTTATACATAAATTTTATATGAATATGTAATATGCTTATTATGCATGTATAATATATAGCATATATAATATACTATTTTATATCTGTTGTAGGATAGAATCTCACTTTGAGAGCTCATTTTGGTATGGACATCATCCTCAGCCCAAAGAGGCAAGTTCTCTCCTGAGCTAGAAATACTTCATATATAGGTCTAGTGACACAGTGTGTGTCTGTCAAATGTGAGCTAACCTAGAAAATGTTTGTGATATCTCAACATCAGAGGCCTGGCTATAGGGCTAGAAGGTTTTTGGTCACAACAATTCATGAGGAGCCCCATCATCTAAGAAAGGGTTCCCAAGCCTTTTCTTTTAATCTCAGGTCCACTTTACACTCTTAAAATTATTGAGGACCTCAAAGAGCTTTTGTTTATGTGGGTTATAGCTATAGATATTTGTTGTATGAGAAGGTTTATCAAAATTTCAGATAAATCATTTAAAAATAGCAACACCAAATAAATTATATGTTAACATACATAGCATATTTTTAAAAAAATATTTTTTTTCAGAACAAACAAGTGAAAAGAGTGGGACTTTTATATTTTTGCAAATCTTTGTAATGTCTGGCATAATAGAAGACAGCTGTATTCTCAAATCTGCTTCTACATTCGATCTGTTCCAATATGTTGCTTTGGTTAAAGTATAGGAAGAAAATTTGGCCAGATACAAATATGTAGTTGGAAAATGGAGGAGTATTTTAATAGAAAAATTAGTGTTATTATGACAGTTTTTACCTTGCAGTCTCCCTGAAATTGCCTTGGGGACCCCAAGGGTTCTACACACTTTGAAAACCACTGATGAGGTATGGATGAGCTTTGGACACCCACACCAGTGAAACAGTGGAAATTTTGAAGTATTGCTCTATGATATTTCCCTGATTTGTTTAACCATACACTATTATAAATATAGGTTATGGACTTATGTGTGTATACAAAGGGAGGGGAAAGATAGAGGAAGGGAGTGAGGGAAGGAGGGAGAGAGAGAAAATGTATGAAATTTGCATCTTACTCTATTTGTCACTGTCATACCTAGAAAACTGGGAATATTCATTTTCATAACATACAAAATGCAGGCTTGTTGAGGGTAAGGATGGTCTTGCTTTTGTGTATTTGTATCTTCAGTAAAGTACTGGAACACAGTAAAAACTGCTTTTTTATTCTTTTATTATATTTTTTATATTTTATTTTTTATATTTATATTTTATTATATTCTTTTTTATATTTATATATTTGTATATATATTCATATTTTTTCATTTTTAGTCATTTATATTTAAGCACAAAATTCTTAGACATTCTTTGGAAACATTATCCAATAGATAAATTCATGAATTCTGTGTACATTCTCAAGTAAGAATGTCGTTATTCAGGCATTTCAGTCACGTCCAACTCTTCATGACCCCATTGAGGGTTTTCTTGACAAACATGATGGTTTGCCATTTCCTTCTCCAGCTCATTTTATAGATGAGGATACTGAGGCAAAACAGAGTTAACTGACTTGCTCAGAGTCACACAGCTACTAAGTGTCTGAGGCCAGATTTGAATTCAGGAAGATAAGTCTTCCAGATTCCAGGGCTAGCACTCTATTCACTGTGCCATCTAACTGCTCTAAGAATATTAAGAACTGGTAATGAAAGTGAAGTCTCTGAAATTCCTAGAGAGAACTTCAAAAATCCTGGAGCCAGGAGACAGTCGGTGTGTCTCTTGTTATCTCTTAGTTATCTCAACTCCTCTTCCAGATAGATGAGTTGCTTGGTGGAAGGAGAAAGGTTAAAAGTAAGAACTGTTTTGTTGTTGAAGCTGCTTCTCATGTCCCTATACATTACCCTCCTTACAGAATTGACTCTGCTTAGGAAATTCTTTTTTCCCTTCTCCAATTAGATGAAGAATATCTTCCAGAGTGCTTTTTCCTAGAGGGGCTGTTTGAATGAGGTGGGAGAAAAAAATCTGAGACCAAATGGAGTCCAAGGTCTATGAGAACAAGATTGTAAAGGTCTGATCTAGATGCTGACAAGGAAGGATATGTACATGTAGTAATATATATATATATATATATATATATTCACACTTGTAAGCAATAAATCTTTTAATCATAAAGACTTCCTTTACACTTCAAAAAAGGTATAATGTCACTACTGTAGGCGTTCTCTCCAAAGATAAAGATCTCTCTACCTATCCAAGCTTTCCTATCTATATGACTCTCATCTAAGACCTTTGATAAATCCACCCAAAGTGGTCCAACCAAAGTTTTGGGAGCCTTCCTCTACAAAAGGCTCTTGATATTGCATAGATGCTAATACAGCAAATGGAGTATCTATCAGTTATCCCTCACTTTTGCTACATGGCCCACCTCCATTTCCAGTCATGTATTTCTTGGATGTTATATTTTACCCTGCTT